>JBBIGC010000033.1:12119881-12133703 GCA_037576955.1 Lepidarchus adonis
TGTAAAGCTGCTTTGTGACAATGTCAGTTGTAAAAAGCGCTCTATAAATAAAATTGACTTGACTTGACTTGACTTGAAGAATATTAGACTTGCCCCCTGAAATATATAGGACTATTTTTAGGACCTGATTTCTGATATCCTTCACCACCCCTGTGTTTATTGTTGCATTCCTCATCAGAAACAACATTCTCGTCACTCTTAATACAGTTCTCAGAACAGTTCATGCATTTCTTCTAACACTAAATCACAAGTCAAAGTGTAACATCAGTCAATCACTTCAACATTGTGACAAATGAATAAAACACTGGTGCATCAAGACTTAGTCAGCAAATTTTATAATTTTTTAACTCTTATTCAAATCTTCTGTAGAGGGAAAATACAGACTAACATGGAATGTGAAACAGAAATACAGAAAATAATTACTGTAACTGAGAAAGCTTGAAAAATCTACACAAAAATTTGGAATTGAACAATGTACATTTACTGTAGTACATTTTGTTACAGAATGTAGTACATTTTTACAGATATGTTTAGATGAATAATCCTGCAGCAAATTACTGTCTTACATACCCATTGATTTAGAGAAGGGGCAACCCAGATGTCCCATGAATTACCTCAAGGGGCTTTCAGTTTCTCTTCCCTGTTAGGCCACATCGTAAGTGAAAGTGACTATTATGTCATTGTGAACACACCACAGTGCACCACGAGAAATATGACCTCTGCATTTAACCCATCACACGTGCACATGTGGAGCAGCGGGCAGCTATCAACACCAACGCCCAGGTGGGGCAGGGACTTGAACATGCAACCTTCTGATCCCAGGGGCAAAATCCTAACATCTAACTTCACACCTGATATTTTTTTTCTTTTGAGACAGATCGTGAATAATCATAATCATTTGTTTCTGGGTTTCAAACCATTCCCTCACATAGTTTATAGTGAAGTGGAAGCTAGGTTAAGAAGAGAGGTGATGATTTGGGAGCAACAGTATGGATTCATGCCTAGAAAGAGCACAACAGGTGGATTGTTAGGTACAAACTGTATCATAGTGGCTATTTGCTGTAGTTGCCCCGTGATCTGTTTGCAGGGCAACAGCTCGTGCCTTACAATGGCAGTGCCCTGGTTAACTAGGGCCGTCCTGACAACCTCTTCCTCCTCATGCCCTGCTGAGCCCATATCTGGCTTAGTCCTACAGTAATGCGCCACGTAAGGCAGCACGTGATTTTTTTTGAGAAATAAGAGCAAACAGCAATGATCTAATTCGGTGGTCCCCAACCACTGGGCCACGGACCGCTACTGGACCGTGGAACATTTTTAAAAAAAATACGATATCAATCAGTAGCATTTAAGTGTGTTAGAGACTCAACTTTGCCGCTATTCTGGATGAAAGTCATGAAAGAAAACCCTGTGATCACCACAACAGCACTGAAAACGTATTCTGAAAGCAACGTTTACACGTTACCATAGCAATCAGAGTGTTGAGGGGCACAGGAGGACGTTACTCTGATTGTTGTTAGCGCATTTCAGAAAGACGCTGCTAATAAAGTTACATAATTACACAGTGGATTCACCTTTATTATTATATTTACAAAATACCACAGTTTTTGTGTTGGTCGCATCATTTTATTTTTAGGTGTCATTATATCCTTAGTGATGCACCTTCTGAGAAACCTGAAAGAGTTCTGATTATTGGAGACTCTATCATAAGCCACATCAAGTTAGCCAAAGATAGCTTTCCATGTAGAAGCTGATGATATATACCTTCAGGAATGTGACATTTCTAAGAGTAACATCAGAGACGCGTGTAAGTTAGCAAAGGCGATGTCTGATGCTGTAAAATGCTCTGGCCCTATACCAATGCAGCATGGCAACATGGCCTACAGCAGGCTGTGGTCACTGAACTGCTCGATGTTCAGGTGGCGCTCAGAAAACAATTTGGGCTTCATACAAAACTGGAGAACTTTTTAGGGCACAGCTGGCCTGTTAAGGCACGCTTTTATCCATCTCACTCGAAAAGGTGCTGATCTTGTAACCTCTTGTAATGGAAGGGCAGGGCCCAAGTGCAGGGAAATGTAAACAGAGGCACGCACTCTAAATTACCAAGAGTATGTCCCCAGGAGATCATTAAGGTCAAGTGACTAGGGCCTACTGGTTGTCCCTCAGACGAGGAAAAAATCAAAAGGAGACAGGGCCTTTGCAGCAGTGGCTCTTGGTCTCTGAAACTCTCTCCCCCTGAGCCTACGGACATCTGCCACTGTGGAGATTTTTAAAAAGAACTTGAAAACGCACCTTTTTAAACTTGCCTTTAATTGATATTATGTATTGTTTTACTGTTTAGTGTGTTTTATTGTTTACTGTTAGCTGTACAGCAGTTTGTGTTTTTTTACCTTGAAAAGTGCTTTAAAAATAAAGGTTTACTTACTTACTTACCACACCACACCCTGTCCCGGTTGAAGCCTTGGCACGAACATGGCCTCATGCACATTAATTCGAGTGTACTACCATCTACCATACACAAGATGAAATAAAAATACAGTGAGTGGTTTGCCATTATTCTCTCGCTGTAATGTTGGCCACCATCTAATCTGCACTGGTCCCCCAAAGAAATCTCACATTAAAAAATACTGTTTTTAGCCTGCGATTGACCTGAATGCTAATGATGGCACATACACAGCTCTTGAACTCATGTTCGGCTGCTCTGATGTGTACCACATACAGTTCAAACACAGTTCAATCAAATTGGTCCACTCAGCTTTAAATCTGAAAAAGTTAGTACTAAAAATTGGTATTAGATTGAGGGTGTGACCACCATTATGAGTGGATTCTATGAGCTTCAGGGTAACCCTTACTGAATCTAGAATGGACAAGAAGGTCATTGAGGCTATTGAAGTGAATATTAAAGTCTCCTACAACTAAAACTTTATCTGATGAAACAACTAAATTTTAGATAAAATCTGCAAATTAATTTACGCATATTTTGTGGTTATTAATAAAATGGAATGGAAATAAATTCTAAAGCTTTGAATTTGTGGCCAGATATTTGCGCAACACTGAGCTTATCATTATAAATAACTGAGAGAATACTTTATATTTAAAATATATATTGTTTATCTTGCATAGCAGCATGAACATGTTTGGCTCAATGCAGTGATGTACATTTATGACCATCAACAGCCAGAGCTGCATAGGCAAGGCAAGGCAAGGCAAGGCAAGTTTATTTATATAGCACATTATCATACACAAGGTCATTCAATGTGCTTTACAAGGTAAATGAAAAATAAAAAACCATAAAAACAGGCCACATAAATAAAAGAAGTAAGTATAAGATAAAAGCAATAGATAAAAAATGAACACATATGTATATAGTCCGAATATACAGTAAGCCCCTCTCTTTTCGGTGGGTAGTCAGTGTTGTACTTTTAAATGAACAGTCTGATTTTGGTTTCTTACTTGGTCCAGCTCCCCCACTCGTTTTTACTCCCTTTCCGTTAGCCGCTAACTACGTGACTGGTTGTCTGAAGATTTGCACTGGCGCGCGCGGTTGACCGAGCATGCGCGGTGACACTTGTTACAAAAGATGACGCTGGATTGGCTGTTCTGTATGTCAATCAACTCCAAATGCCACAGTGGGGATGGATGATTGGCTCCATCTGTACTGCAGTGTTTTCTGTGGCTCATGGATCACTCGTTTTTACGCTGTGTGGTCTCACGTGGGCGGTAATTTATGTTGAATGGTAGGGTTCCGCGATCGACTAGTAATAGCTCGCGAACGATGTATTGAGCACCCCTGCAGTACAGTATAGCAGATTAGAGGCAGGAAGTTTTTTTATTGTTTTATTTTTAGATCACTCATATTAAAATCAATACAAATAAAGTTTAAGTAAAAAAAGTGTTGGGTTCCCATTTCCAGAATTCCAGAGAATTATTTGTAGGAATCATCAAATCCCTGGTTTGGGCTCCATCAGTGGTTAAATCAAGTGAGACTTTCACATCCATGTAATGGCTGGAGATATTGAGGGAGAATCTAACAGCTCTCAACAACTCTACAAACTCATTTAGACTTTATTTGACATTCTTGATGACCACCTGGAGATCACCAACAGCCTTCCCTTCCCCCAGCACAGGGAGGACGATGTTGAAGATAGGGGCCCATCTTCATCCACAATGCTTCACATATGCTAATAATGAAGCTCCTATACTGAGCCTTCATATTCCCTCTGTAAATGTTAATTGCCTTTTTAACCTTTATATAACCAGGTAAGCCTCTGGAGATCTGAGGCCCCGATTTCAAATGAGGTCTTCCAGCAAGGCAGTGCACTCCTAATTTGAAACAAGATTATGCATCATCATACAAGGTGCAAATAGGCTTTGTGCTATCTATAAGATAACGCATGCTGTGTAGAAGCCGGGAAGTTGGTAGTATGGAGTGTTGGGCTTGTCCATGATTAGTTCCCGGCCTTCTGTCAGATTGGCGTCCAGCCTGCAGAAGAGGTCAGTGCCCAGCTTTGGCCCTCAGACTGCGGGAAAGGACCTTGCTGATTCAGGCTGCTTGTTAGAGCTCGGTTGACCGAATGCCGGCCAACTCCGCTAACAAGCAGAGGTCTAGATGTTGCAGCGAGAGCAAAAGGCCAAGCTGGCGATGGGTGCCCTGGGACATTTACTGAGGCATGACATTATCTCCTGATTTCTGTTGCTTTTACTGCTGGAACAGTATATACTTGATGGCTCCCTGTATATGGATTCTGCTGTGTGTAAATATAGCAACAAATGATTGATTTTCATTGCTTGGTTGCAAATATACAGTACCAAAAGGCACGCGAGATTATTATATAATCAAATCATTTTTTAAAGCCTTTTTCCTCCAACAAAACATTAATATTAGTATAAATGTAGTAATCAATGTGAGCGCTCCTCATGGAAACCCAATGTAGTTGCCATCAAATCCCTGGTTTGGCCTCAATCAGTTCTTTCTTCCATTCAATCAGGTTCTGCTTCAAGTTTCACACATTCATGCAATGGCTGGAGATCTGGAACCAATCCTGTGTTCTTCTAACCAGCTCACAACCTATCAGTGACTTTCTCAAAGACCAAACTCTTGATCCTTTTCACTGTTACTCTAAAGTTCACTTGTGTTTTCTTGCTGCAGAAATAATCTCAATGCTGAGAAAAATGGCTTAATTTATTTATTAAATATTGTTTATTTATTATATTTATCTAATTCATCTAATTTATTTGTTACTTTATTTTTGTTAATATTAAAATTTTTTATATATTTTTTATCCTTATTCTATTCTATTACATATTACTTTACCTTTATTTGGTGACGGTCTGTCTCTGTGCAGTTGCAGAATAAGCAATTGCCTCTGGGATCAATAAAGACTTTTGCACTGCATTCATGACGTTTATCGCAAGATCAGAAGCAACCCTACCCACCAGCCAATACTAGAAACCTTGTTTCAATTACCTCCCATGCCCTTCGGCCTACCCTACGTGATGACAAACTTTCTATGTGTTTCTATGAGCAGAGCCGGACCCTGCTAGTTCCCTTCGTCCTTGGGCTTTGTGTTCCACCCCACCCCCCACCAATCCTTGCTTCGAGACTCTTCCTGTACTCATGACTTGTGACCGGTCAGACCTCTGCTTGCCCTGTCGCTCTGTTTAGCACCCTATCACTCTTAAGCTGGGTCTCACTGACCACTTTCTGCTGAGCCAGTCATCGTGACAGCTCATCGCTCCCAGGAAGCTCATCGCGCTCTCCCTGCCCCTTCCCTTGTGGATGATAGCAGATGGGAGCGAGCAATCTTATTGTTGTAAGAGTGCTGCCTGTTTTCATCCCTCCTCGTCTGTCGTTCCCCTACGCTCTCAGAAGGTGACAGTGTTGCGCTTTCACTAGCGGTGCTGCCACCTCAACATGGAGGTGAGGTAAGTGAGCCAGCGTGCTGCGGAGGGGGAAACATTGCTGGCAGGCTGACCTAGGAGCAGTTGGAGAGCAGATTTATTACGGAGTAGCCTAGTCCTAGCGTGTGCGGTGCGCAGAACCAATGTGCTAAATGGGCAATTTTCAGAGGAGGTTCTGCAAGCGAATTAGCCCGGCCATCGACCCCTAACTTGATTCAAGATGCCTGTGATCATCTTCTGCTTCCCTGATTGATTGGGGTCCCGAGTTAGAGACCGTCAAGTACACGATCTGAAAGACTCGTGTGCAAGTTCTGGATGTCGAAGAAAAGGTTTTTTGTTCGGCAGAGCCTGAGCTATTGATTGAGAGTCCAAACCTTCGCCCACTGTAGTTTTATCTGCTCCAGTGCATCCACATCAACTCCAGAACAACTAGTTAATTCACTGATTACTCCAATCGTTCAACAGGAACTAGAGAATCTACCCTGAAGGTACATAGGATGCCAGCCATGTGCGGCGCTTATAGATCAGACTAAAAGGGTTCCTCAATAAGCTTATCTTGCCTTGCTCTCTCCAGTCCCTTCGTTTTCCTCTTTCCTCTCTGCAGCCAATCAAACACACTGTATGCTTTCAAACCTGACTCGCTTTTCTGCAGTTGTTAAGATGCGAGTCAGGGCAGAAGACTCTCTTCTTTTAATTGCTGGGCTCAAATCTGACATTAGAGGATGGCGTGTTGTCGATATTGCTAGGAGGGTCCCTGGGATTAAGAGACACATAATCAAAGGTGAGTGCTGACCCCGGGGCACCGGCTTGGCCATGGCCCACGTCCGACCTCTAAACCAACGGACTCTTCACGCGCACCTTGGGGATGAGTTAATCGAATGAGATTCGCGAGAACCATTTCCATCCTCCGCGCTCGTGGGAGTTGGGAGCTGGCACTGTGGCCCTGGCTGTTGGCCAATCTTTTACTTAAACGGCTTGATTTATTAATGGCCCTTGATGCCTCTGTGGAGTATGTCCTGTCCAAGTTTTTAGCAGATTGGTCCATGCTTCTCTCTTCACTACGCAAGCTGTAATTAATCAGGAGCCCCTGGACGATCAGACAAAAGCCCTCGGCTACGGTGGCTGGCAATTCCCATTCCAGGAATTAAACCTGGGACGTAAGAAAGCTTTATGGGAAATGTAGTCCCTGGACATTTTCCTTCAAAAGTTTCAGGATATATGATGTATCGGTCGCCCAGTAATGTTGTCTTATACTAACGACTGCCCTTTTTATGGATATCAGTGAAAACAGATAATGTGCCAATAACCAGCGGCTTTCTCAGTTTCCAAATCGATGAGGGAAGTCCTGTTATGAGCCACTCCATTTAACTGTATGTCATCAATACACATTGAACTGGTATATCTAAAAAATAAATAAATATTTTAATTAAGTAGAAATGTGAAATTTAGCCAAACATAACCTTCAACACAAAATATAACATGAGCATGAAAATGACAAAATACAAGATAATGAACAGAAATACAGTCAAGCCCCATTAGCTCGCTTTTTTAAGCTAAAAATCTTTTAATTCTTGTACTTGGGTTTTTCTTCTTGCTTTCAGAATTTGCTGGTATTTAGTGGAATCCATTCTTCCCTCCACCTGTGCTTTATTTTTGTTCAATTTATGGCATAAAAAGTAACATTGCATCAATGTTTGCTGAAAATATTGTGTATTTTTTCATGTCCTAGAGCGACTGTGTTAACATTGTTTTTTTCAAGGGGAGCATAACTTTTGCACAAGACTGTGTGTATATATATCTTTATCTCTTGCAATAAATTCTAGCCTTGAACTTAGAATTTACATACAATTCACGAGTGTCTGTCTCAGGGGTGTACTGGAGGGCCGGTATCCAGCACAGTTTGGTAATTTTCCCTCTCAAACTCATTCACTCACTCATAAACAGGTGATTTGAACCAAGACCGGAATTCTACTGATAAAATGTTTGCAATAACGTAAATGCTAATGATAAAAAGATTAGTGTTAATGACGGATCTCATTCCTTTGCTAACATGGGCCACCTCCAAACCGTGAGCATGGTTGACTGGCTTCATCAGCGGTGCTTTGAAGATGTAGGACAAATGTACTCACTGTAGTACCATGGTAATTAAGTCTTCTGATGAGCTCATTTGGGAATAGGGTGTAGCACACTGGAAATAGTGTTTCTTTAGATGTGACTGCATTTTATTAAACAGAAAGAAAAGGGCGAGCTCATATACACAGCCTAAGGCTCACTTACTTCATCAGCAATGATCACCATCTTCCACAAGCAGATCACCCATCACTGGAGCTTCCTGCTCACCCATCCCAGACTAGGTGAACTACCGGTGACCAGCTCCCTAGCTTCATATGTAGATGCTGTAGCCATATGTAGTAGGCTCTAGCTGCCAACTCTGGAAACTGAAACTGTTTCCTCTTCTTTAGGTTATTGCTGTTCTCTGGAGTCAACAAGAGGTGGATGGCTGAGTCCTGAGTCTTGGTTTCTCTCAAGGTTTCTTCCTCCAGACTCTCACCCTTGACTTGCTCAATCGGGGATCGGACCCCAAATTCGGTAAAGCTGCTTTGTAAAAAGTGCTATAGAAATAAAAATGACTCATGATTAGCATTTCTGGAAAGTACCAGTGTAATGCTGTTGTTTATTGGCTGCAGAAATTAGGGTCTTAATTCTTCTTCCTTTGTGAGGAAACATGAGGCAGCAAACTCTCCTAGTTAGTTCTAGTAATGAAAGAATTCTTCTGAAATGTTCTTAAGAGTTGAGTAAATTTGAGCTCAGTTTGCTTGAGAATACACTGGAGTAAATTTGAGCTCAGTTTACTTGAGAATACACTGGAGTAAATTTAAGTACTCTGGATTGTCTCAACTCATGAAACGGCCTCAGCGGAACCAGAACTTTCCTTCATCTGTCAGATAGAGGGGTTACAAAGCAACGCGCCAAACTCCCCAGAAACCACTCCCGGCTGTGAAGTTTCTAATCTTTAAGTTGATAGCTCACCACACTGGAATGGGTGTGGATCAGTCAAAACAATACAATGAAAAAACTGACAAAGATCATTTCAAGTTTGGGAGAAAAAAAGCCTTTATTAACTTTGGTTTGACTGATCAAATAGATTCTCCTCTCTGCTCAGAAGACATCTGTTGCCGCATACTAAAGTCAACTGCCAGAGTCCCTTTTATTTCTCAGCAGAAAGCAAGTCTGAGACATTCATTAAAGTAAGGATGTTAGCCTCTCAGATGTTTTCTGTAGAAAAGCAGGATAAGGAAGTTTTAGATTTTGTGATATTGACTAAAAGAATATAATCAATGTGCTTTGACATTTTGAACTTTTCTACCACTGTACTGTGTGTACCGTATTTCCCCCAACGATAGGCCGTCCCATTCTATTAGCCACAGAAAATGCTCATTTATGTTTTAAAACTTAAGATAAGCCGTCCTATGTTTTTTTTTAATTGAGTACATTTACGGATCTGATCGCCATACAGTTTCATCTGGCCCAATCACCATTCACTTTCATCTGGCCCAATCCCAGTTTATATTTCTGATGTTGAAGGACTTGAAAAAGGTAAGGCTAATAATTTTTGCAGTTCAATGTTGCTAATTTGCTATTTTGCTATTTGATTGACACCACAGCAGTCATAGCAGTAGCGTGATGGAGCAGTGCAGTGTTGCATTCCAGCCTCATACTTCATCTGTCTTATTTATCTTTTAATTCATTTGTCGTATTTGCCAGAATGTGAAAAAACAGATTGTGAGGTTATACTTAGTAAAGCTAATCATATGCTGCATTTAGATGTGATCAATTCTACAACCACATTTATTTTACAACACACAGAGAGTCTGTGTATGTGGTGCATGACGGCTAAGCTAATTGCTATGCTAATGCTAATTCCAGCAAGTTTCCAGTGAAAAGTGAGGTCAGCAATGCTGCTTTACATGTTCCGCGTTTTATACTGACCCGTCACTGATCTGTCTTTGCTTTGTGTTGCTTTTCAAACTGTTCATTGCTGCAGTAAACGGTACATTTAAATTCAGCTAATCATTTGGGAATGTTGTCTTTTTGTCACTGAATTATACTTTTATTGAAAGTGTTTTCATGGTTTTAGATAGGCCGCCCCATTTAAGCAAACCGTACCCAACACAGGTTTGCAAAACCAACGAATAAGTCACGGCCTATTTTTGAGAAAATACCGTAACAGTGTAAAGACATCGTACAGTTGTTGTTAGAACTTCTCACTATAATGAAGAATGCCAGGAGTGCACAAAGCTGCATAAAGGCAAAGGGCCATATTCTTTGCCATTTCCAAACTAACTCCAATGTGTCCAAGTGGCCTTGGGCAAGACACCTAACCACCTAGCTGTTTCTGTCCTGTCCTGGTGTTTCAGGTTTGTCATGGATGAGTAAAACACAGAGGACATAATCATTGCTCAGTGTTCACAGTGTGTGAATGCACATAATCTGAATAAAATACAAAACAAACAACAAAAAATTATATATACACTACTCACAAAAAGTTAGGGATATTTGTCTTTAGGATGAAATTTCAGGATGAACCTAAAATGCACTATAACTTTAACTTCACAGGTGAAATGAATGTGACCTTCCCTAAACTTTTGAACGCACATGTCCAATAGGGGGACCAGATTTGAGTTCATGAAAAAGAGGACACTTCCGGGAAAAAGGACGTCAGGTCACTCTAATGTCCAATTGTTCAGTGTTTCAGTACTTTTTACACAACTTGCTGTTCTCCAACGAGGAGCTTAATGGCAAAATCCATTAATCGACAAATACATTTCTTTGTTCAATCAGAATTAGAATTTAAATAGTCCTTCTCATTGTGCTGTTCACATTTTTGACATCCTGTGACCAAGTCGACTCTCAACAATTGATGAAAAGTACCTCTTGATTGTGAGGCTTCAAACAGGATGTTCTCAGATGGAAGTGACCACTGAGTGTCACACAGAATCATCGGCAGGTTGCAGCAGAGCTACAGAGAGACTTGAAGAGTCACAGAAAGACATAGAAGTGGACGTCCTTTGGCAACATCCCACACTGATGAGCACTTCATTGTGAACAGTGCCCTGCAGAACCTGATATAAACGCCACTCAACTCCAGGCACATTTAAGGGAGGTGAGAGGAACCCAAGTGTCATGTCAGAACATTCGAAACCATTTACATCTGCGTGCTAGACGAACCTGACCACACCCCCAGGCACAGGCACATGGGTCAGGGAACATTTACACTGGACGAGGGACCAGTGGGCATCAGTGCTGTTCTCTGATGAAAGTCGATTCAAATTGAGAAGATATGATGGACACCAACGATGTTGGAGACGCCAAGGAGATCGTTATGCATCAGCTTTGGTGGTGGTGGTGTTAGTGTGCCAGTGTGGGCATTCACTTTGCGAATGGTACAGTGACAAGCCCATACTATGTGAATAACATCATTAATCCAGTCATTGTGCTCATACATCAACAACAAAGGCCTCATTTCTTCTTCATGGACGACATGTACTTTCATCACACTATCACTGTAGAGTGAAATTTTTGAAGTTTTCCCTTAAATTTCACTCGAAAGTCAAATTTTGTGAGTGAGTGTGTGTATATATATATATATATATACATACAAATTGTCTGTCACCAGCTGGATTTAACAAAGCAAATAGGTAAGAGCCTCCCATTGGATTATTGGTGCTTGGGTGATTATGTTTCAGCTGGCAACAAGTTATTGAACCCTAACTGATGCAGTGAGTATGTTATAATTACAACCATGCTGAATGCACATCCTGTAGTCGTGGAAAAGATGTTAATCTGTTTCAGAAATGGCAAATTATTAGCATCAAGCAAAAAAAACATCTAAAGCAATTTGTTGAAACTACACAAACTGGTTTAAGAACTGCCCAACACATCATTAAAAACTGGAAGGATAGTGGACAACCATCATCTTCACAGAAGAAATGTGGTTGGAAAAGAGTCCTAAAAGATTGTGATCGCCAATCACAAAATGAAAAAAAAACAACAGTATAGCTCACAGCTGTATTCGATATTAAAATTAAGAGCATTTCCACAGTGTGAAGGGATCTCAAGGGATTGGGCCTAAACAGCTCTGTAGCCTTAAAAAAACCACTGATCAGTGAAGCTAATCACAGAAAAGGCTTCAGTTTTCTAGGGAACAAGTTGGAAGATCATCATGTGTCCTGATGAGTCCAGATTTACCCTGTTCCAGAGTGATGGGCACATCAGGGTAGGAAAAGAGGCACATGAAGTGATGCACTCATCATGACCAGGTTATTCCATCAGTGAATTCCTTCTTCCCTGATGACAGTTTTCAACATGACAATGCCCGGATTCATCTGCCTTAAATTATGAGAGTAGTTCAGGGAGCATGAGACATCGTTTTCATACATGGATTGGTCACAGAGTCCAGACCTTAACCCCAGTGAGACTTTTTGGGATGGACTGGAGAAGAATCTTCATAGTGTTCTCAATCTCCCATCATCAATACAAGATCTTTTTGAAAAATTATGCAACTATGGACAGAGGCTTATCAGAACGATGCCACAGCGAATGTGTGCCGTGATAAAATCTAAAAGTGGTATTTGGTAGTAGAATTGGGTTTTTTTTTTGGAAGTCAAATTATTTTCACATAAGTCAAACCCCACTTACATACGCGTCTAGGTGTGTAATTCCCTGGACAATTCCTTTTTCAGTCCACCAGAGGGAGACATTGCCCCCCACTGAGGCTTTGTTTATCCCTTTTCTGAGCATTTTATTATATTTACTTTCACTGTCACTTTGACTTTCATACCATTAAAAAAAACAGGGCTTGGGGCAGTGTCGTAACCACAAATAATTATAAGTAGAGGACCCCCTGTATATACAGTTGAAACACATTTCTGAAATTTTGCAAAAATAAATGATCTTGGGAATCCCAACTGACCTAAAACAGAAAAGTTTTTTTTCTGAATTAATTTAAAAAGTTAAATGTCTTTTTATACAGTGTAGGTAAACTTCTGGTCTCAACTGTATATATGGACAGTGGGAGGAAACCCGTGCACAGGGAGAAAGACACCTATGGCCAATCCAGGATTCGAACCCTTGCTATAAAACAACAGCGCTAAACAATAATAAAAATATATAATGCTTAACTGTAAACAATGGGTTAAACTTTATAACATAAAGTGTTAAACTCATTTTTTCATTTTCCCCAAAGTTTAGTCATGCCCATCACCTCCACTAGCTGGGACTCCCCTTGTGCCCTAACACTGGAGAGGTATAGACTTGACATACTCACATGAAGCTTCACTGCATCTTCTCAAACTCATCGGACAGCTCAACACGCTTGGAGGAGAACACTAATGTACAGTTCTGTTATGTCAGCTAGCAGCTATGTGTTGAGAGATGGGGGGAGTGGGAGGGCCACCCAAGCCTCCCAGAGGATTCTGTTGGTCACTCGATATTTCCTCGCAGGTAGAATCCAAACATATAGAAAAGCCCAACGAGTGGCGAAACATTTGACAAATCAGGAAAGAGAAAATCGTGACTGAGGTGTGTGGTCGGGTTTTGTTGAGTGTGTATCAGTGTCATTATTTTATTCTCTTCTCCCACATTCTGCGAAGGTGCCCTGGCTGTAGCGGGGAATCGAATGCATTAAAGTGCATTAGAGTGTGGGAGAGTGGTTGGCGGGGTGGGGGGTGTGTAGGGTGCAGAATTCGGTTAGAGGAGCCACGCTCAGCGTCGCCAGCAGCTTTAATTGCAGCGGCGGGTGACGAGTGGAGAGCAAATGTGAAATCCCTATCGGTCCTTTGCACAGGCGTCCAAGCAAGTCCATTGCAGGAATGCATCATTGCAGAAGGCTTGTGTGTGAGTGTGTGTGTGTGTGTGTGTGTGT
>JBBIGC010000033.1:12189564-12203804 GCA_037576955.1 Lepidarchus adonis
TTAACACTAGTCCATCTAAATCCTCGCTCACTTTCTCTGCTCCTCTTCCATACTCCTCCACCAAACAATAGTTTGCTTCTGGGAGCGCCGGGCTGGAAAAGGGGCGGAGCTAGAGTTTGTTTTGGTCTACGGAAAGCGCAGTGGGTCTTTTCAGATCGCGTTTGCCACAGGCCGGCTACTATTGGAGACTGGCGTTTATTTCTATTTTTATCTTTCGGCGTTTAATGGAAATGGGCGACTAAAAGAGACAGACTATTATTAGAATATATACGGTAATGTAAATAATCCCAGTGCAATAACTAGGTTCACACTCCAAAAGAAGGTGGCAGTTTTGCTCTTAACCCTAAAAAAATCTTTTTTTATGTCATACCTTTATCGGAAATCCTTCCCCAGATTGCATAAGCTGCAGAAAATGCTCATTTATGTTTTAAAACATAGTAAGCCACTCCATGTTATTAGCTGCAGTGTTACTGAATTTACTGATCTGAAGTAGAAGGACCTATTTTGGACCCTGGAGCCTTTGCAGCTCAATACCAGTGACATTATACTGTAGTTGATCATAAACAATTAAATTGATAAAATTCTTAACTTACTGATATCATGCCACAACGCAAGAACTACGCTGCAGAATCGAAGCTCCATGTCGTTTCTTTCTCTTTTGTCTGCAATATCCGAGACTGACGTCAGCAACAGCAAAGCAGCACAGGTCGCAGTTGACGATGTTTACGAATCTGATTTTAACAAATTTGAAGAAAGTTAAGCCTAATAATTTTAGCATTTGTGTTGCTAATTTTATCCTGAAGAATTTACATGTAGACGGATGATTGACAGCGCTGTTCTGTAGTTCCTCCACCCTCCAGTCAATCAAACAAAAATTAAAAACTAATTTTCCCAGCCAACAATAAACTTTTGTTCCTTTTATTTCTGTTAAATTGATCTTTTTTCAGCTTGTATTATACACTAGGGTGTAATGTAATGTAGCAAATGGCTGAACAAGTTTGAGAGTCTGGGTGCAGCAGCTCCGATTAAGCGAGAGAACATCGCTTTACTGATTACGTTACTGATCTGTCTTTGCATTGTTTTTCAACTGTCGATTACTGCAGTAAACTAATCATTTGGGGATTTTTGTACTGAATGATACTTTTAGTGAATGTGTTTAGGTTTTTAGATAGGACGTCCCATTTAAACAAGCCACACACAACACCAGGTTTGGAAAATCAATGCATAAGCCACATCCTATCGTTGGGGAAATACGGTATTATATAGTTTTGATGATATAATGATGGATTTCTTTACAACTTTACTGCTGCTACCATCAGACATGATGAACTTTATTGTATTTACCATTGGACAGGATCAGATTTTGTCCGATTCATATTCAGAAATTGGTTGAGATGTATTTGTTGGGTTATATTTGTCTTTTGGACCAACGTTTTTGGCCAAACATGATGATGTGCTGAAGAGTTTAATGGATTCAAGGACAAATCTGTTATATTCAGTGGATAAACAGTTTGATTAAGTCGTATATACATTTACTGGTGGCTAAAGTCTGGTCCTGCTCTAAAGTGCTCTATTATTGGCACTTTACCACTAAAAATCCCTTTTAGTCCAAAAAAGAGACCTACAGTGTTTTCAAGAAGGCAGCCGCAAACACTTTAAACAGTCCTACATCCACTGATTTAGTGCGTAATTGCTCAGCTTTACGTCCCCTGGGTCCTGAGATGAGCATGTTTGTAAATGCATTGCCACTCGTGTAAATGCTTTAGCCTGGAAATGAGTGCGTAATGCCATCTTATCCTTCTTCTCCCCCCATCCCCGAGAAGCTGCCATATCTATCTGTCCTGAGGGCTGGGGGGCTTATCAAAAGCAGAATGAATAAGAATTAAAAGACCAGGAAAAGAAAACAAGTTTTTATCAAATAGAGCTTTTAGAACATTAAACCCCGGCCTTTTATTGAATACGTTCCCCTCATTCTGCACTGTGCGCTTTTTAAACCACAGCAGCTCATCAGCCTTCACTTCCCACATGCATTAGTGAGCTTTGGGTGCCCATGACCTTGTTTCACCAGCTTCCTTGGTGGGTACTAACTAGTGAATACCATTCATTCGCTGCCTGATCTATCTCACCCCCCGGCAGGTGCCATTGTAATGAAATAACTTGATAGGCCATGTTATTCACCTACATTACAGTGGTTTTAATGTTATGGCTGATAAGTGTATAGCTTTACAACACTTTGATTTGTCTAAAGCAGGGGTGTCAAATTCAATTGCACAGGGGGCCAAAATCCAAAACACACTTTAGGTCGCGGGCCGAACAGGATAAACATTTACTGAACACACTAAAACTAAACTTTTAAAACTTTTTAAAACATAAATATCAACAATATCAATAAATAAATCAACTCAAACCTTAAATAAGTTATAATATTTTGCTCTCCATAAAAATATATCCTGTCTAAATTATACAAGTTACAAATAAAGTAAATATTAAAAAAATAAACTTAAATTTTAAATATCCCAAAAGATTTTACTCTCCATAAAAATATATCCTGTCAAAATTATACAAATTCAAAATATGAACATGCTGCATAAAAAAAAACCTGGAAATATAAATAAAATTTGTGCTTTTCAGCAATAATAAATAAAATCATTCTATTGTCTTTGGTCTTATGTCATTTTATCAGAGCTGGGCGTTTGGCGTCTTTTTTTGGCAACAAGTTGGTTTCTGTTTGGTGTGAGGTTCTGTGTTGTGGAGGTTCTCAGGATGGACTGCAGGTGCTCATCAGTGAGACGACTGTTTTGTTAGTCTTTATCACTGAGAAAAGCTTCTCACACAGATATGTGCTACACACATTTCTGTGGGAATAGAGTGAATAAACTGTGTGGGCCCTTCACCAAAGCGCCGTGTGAACTCGGCAAAGCAAAGTGCTGATTTGGGAACACCGTTGTGCCGACTTGGTTCAACATTACTTGGCAACAAGGAAAGTGGGGCAAGTTGCACTGGTGCATTTGTGTCTCCCATAAAAGCAGCTTCACTTGAAATGCCTTCACTGCATCATACATGTCATATATACTCACATATACTCATATATACTCACATATACTCATATATACTCACATATACTCATATATACTCACATATACTCAGCCTCCCATCGTTTTTCAGAATCAACTTTTCTCTTCGGCATCGTGAGGGCTAAGTTCGCAATAACAAGGCAGCTGAAGCACTGCATTATGGGAACTGTAGTTTATCGTGTTACCAGCGCCAGTCCATTAACATAACAATAATAAATGATTATCTAGTTCAGCTATCAAAGACCTACTGCGATGTTCATGATGAGACATACTGCCATGACTGTGAAACCCATTTCAGCCCAAATCCAGATGTTGTTACAGTTCCTCCAGACCTGCCTGGAGTTTACCTTTCAAATCCCTCTGAACACAACGCTTCCAGGAGGCCAGTACTGAACTACAGATGTCCATTCACTGCTTATCTGAAGGTAGTTATCACGCACAGGTGATTAGTGAGTCAAACGCGCTCACGTGAATAGTCTTCTCAGCTGAGACAATCACCACTACAGCAGAACCTTGGAAAAGCACATGGAGCGGATGGATTCATTCAAACTGTATATCAAGCTGAAGGAAACCCATTATACTTTCACCTGTCCGGCATTGTCACACGCCGCTGCTTTTTAATGCTGGAAATATAAGCCTTTCAACAGAAATCCATTTTATGGCTGACCTCTGCCAGGACCCAAATTGTAATTTATGACAAGTGCAAACTGTGTGGCATACGAAGATTAAGCTGCCTTACTTTATTTATGCAGTCACCCTGTATCTGCATTTTGTTTCCATGTCTGGAACAACCTCAGTTACTGGCTATTTTGGCCTCATTTATAAATGCTACTGTATTTTTTCTGATTGATCATGCAGAGATGTTAAACATTGTGCTTGGAGAAGATCGATGAATGCTTGGGTTTATTATGCGACTAGGGTGAAGCTACACTACTGGTCAGAATATCTCAGAGATTTACGAGACAAACACTTTCTGGTGCGAAACAAGGTTCTTATAGTTATGGTGTGAAGAATCTGTACATAAAGATTTAATAACACTTAAAGGTTTTAGAACCAGGGTACAAAATCCAAGATGGTGGGTATTCGTGGGATCTGGCATCCCCTGACTGACGCCTAAAAGCCTCAACAACAAAATGTTGGTTTTGTGTGACATGGGAATAGTCACAAACACAGGTTTTCAGGTATTTGACTATTTCAGTGCTTAGAACTGTATCCAAGCCAAAAACAATACAATAATTTTTATTTCTGAGTCCAATGTGTTATTTAGGTTATTTAGGCCCTTCCATTACACCTTAATTTCAGAAGCTCACCATTGATTCTTACGAGAATATCATGATGTCTCTTACGAAAGAAGCTGTAATAAGCTGTATTTTCCAATATAATTTTTCATATTTTCTTACATGCCCACATTCCTAAAAAAAACGAAAGACCATAGACCAACCGTCTCCACCTCTTATTCTGTCTACTCATGGGAGAACTTTAACAAACCCTTCCAGTGTGTTGCCAATGTTTTTTTTTTTTTATTTATTTACTTTTATTTAACCAGGAAGGTCCCATTGAAATTTGAAACCTCATTTTCAAGGGAATCCTGGCCAAGATAGGCAGCCAATAGTACAAAATAGTTTAAAATTTCACAGTTAAGATACAAAACAAAAGACAGATAAAAGAAAAAGAAAATTTTTAAAAATAAAAAAATAAAATGTTGTTTTTTTTTATCTTTTTTTTATCATAACTTTTTTGTTCTGGTTGAAAATGCGCTCTAGAACGTTGAACGCCGCAGTTTATACATTAATTTTACAAACCTGGTATTGGGTGCAGCTTGTTTAAATGGGGCGGCCTATCTAAAAACATTAAAACACCTTCACTAAAAGTATAATTCAGTACAAAAAGACGACTTCCCCAAATGATTAGATGAATTTAACTGTACTGTTTACTGCAGCAATGAACACAAAGCAAAGATCAGATCAGTGATGTTCTCTCACTTGGTCACCGCTGCTGCATCCAGACTCTTAAACTTTTCAGCCGTTTGCTACATTACATCACACCCTAGTGTATAATACACGCTGGAAAAAACTCAGTTTAACAGAAATAAATGGAAAAGATGAGTTTTTATATTTATGTTTGATTGACTGGAGAGTGGGGGAACAACAGTACAGCGCTGTCAATCGTCCGTCTATGTAAATTCTTCAGTATAAAATTAGCAACACTACTGTTAAAATTATTAAGCTTAACTTTCTTCAAATCCTTTAAAATCCTAAACATTGTCAATTGCGGCCTGTGCTGCTTTGCTGTCGCTGATGTTCTGCATTTGTCTGCGATATTGCAGACTTTGTGTTACAAAAGTAACAACTTGGAGCTTAAATTCTTCAGCGTAGTTCTTGCGTTGTGGCATGATATCAGTAAGTTCCATATTTGATCAATTTAATTAATTTTTTATGCTCAACTACAGTATAATGTCACATTCGGTATAGAGCTGCAAAGGCTCCAGGGGCCAAAATAGGTCCTTCTACTTCACATCAGTAAATTCAAATAACATGCGGCTTATCTTAGTGTTTTGAACATAAATTAATATTTTTTTTACGGTAAAAACAGTACTTTGTTTGAAACGGCTGTAGATTCAAAACTTCAGATGTGTTCCCTTCCAGTTTTTGTTCCGTCTCCACCTTTGTAAAGCATCCACATTCATTACTTTGACCTTTCTCTCCATCTGTTCAGTACTGAATTCTGCATTAAGAAGACTTTGCCAAATTAGGATGATCAACCTTATTAGCATGTTGGTCACACTTCTTCCTTGATAATGAGGTGAGGGGAAGTGGCCCGTTGCTAGGCCGGGACACAGCGGAGTCAGGGAGCGCAGTACATTAATCCAGAGGAAAGACTAGGAGCCCATGCAGAGATAGTTAAGTATTACCCCTAAATGGTGGTAATTGGTTTCATTTAGCAGTGGAGCTATTTAAGCCCAGTCTGTTGCCTCCTAAATCACGCACATCTGCCAGCAAAGAAACAGACATTCTTATGCAAATGTGACTCCGTCGCCGTAACATTCTGTCATTGATGCAATTTACTAAAATGAAGTCATCAGGCACATGTTTCTTTTGTGCTGCCGAGAGATAGATTTCGATGAGAGATACACCCCGTCATCTGTTTGCATTAAGAACATGGTAATGTACTAACAGGAACACACTCAAGCACTTGGGCTAGGAGCGTACAGCATAAAGATAACATTTCGTTGGTGTATTCACCTTTGATTTGTACCATCTTACTACATAATGCTGTTAATAAACATGGACGAAGCAGTGGTCTCAGTTATCGCTGCTGAAAGAGCTCTAACTCTGACTCATTTTGTGCAACAGTAGCTTTTCTGTGGCATTGGGCAAGATGCACTAGCTTTTGCTTCACATGCCACTTCACTGGTTGTCCTTTCTTGGATCATGTTTGGTATGGCCTAACCGCTGGAACAGCCCACAAGACCTGCAGATGTTCTGATTGGGTCATCTAGCCCTCGGCTCATTTTTCTCTTTCCAATAATATGCCTTATATGATGATCATTGGTAGCAATAATAGTAATGAATAAATTAATTATAAACTTCAGCTAGATTCAGAACAATCAGTCCTTTTCAGTCAAACAAGTAGTATTCAGAAGCTGACTGCAATAAACCGTTTTCTTTCTCTAGGCTGGTGTTCAGAATTCAAGGGCTCAAAGTTTAATTGAGTATCTTCTACATAGACTCTACAATTGACAACGGCTCAACGTTTCAATAAATACAATAAAATTCTGTCTGTAATGACTAGCCATGGAGTGCAATGTGTAATTATTATTTGGAAATAACTGATAAAAATTGCTGCTCAGTATCATTCATTCATAAACTGTGTAAGTTCTCAAGAACCTCAACACACACATATGAAGTTTATTAGCAGAAGTATGTTCATTGACAGGTTGCACCAAAATTGGCGTGGTTAACGCCCAACAGTATAAGTATCAGTGCACAGTAGAGGAAGACAACACCATATATGGTAAACGAACAGTTTTAAGGTGAAAAATAAAGCAAGCATTTCCAAAAGCCAACTTGTTCCCATAATATATTTCACCTGACTTCACTCAGATAAGACCATACTGTCATCTGCCGAAACCAGCCCACGCCTGAAGGTCAGCTCGACCCAACAGTCTGCAAGTGGGACCAAGTTGTAAATTTCATAAAATGAGAAGGTTTGAAAGTGAATGACACACTGAATTTTTCCTTTGGTTTTGTAAGTTTCTGTAAAAGTAGTTACTCTGACAAATGGTTGCCTCTGTTGGTGAATTTAAATAGGAGTCCAGAACAACAAAATTCGCCACATACTGGCATCAACTTTTTCTCTGTCACTGTATATTGGCAGTTGTGATGGAGAAGCTCATGTGGAAGTCTCAAACAGGGTTTTTCTGAGTGTATATAAACCGATATTGTGAAATGTCATGGGATTGGATCTGCTTGTCTTTGCCATATTGGTGGCCTGGTTCATTAGTCTTGTTGTATTAGCAGGCTTGTCTCTTCCTGTCATGGTTGATAATAAGATATCACGGCCAACAGTCACGCCATGCTGGACCTCATTGTTATGAATTCTAATGAATTCAATCTCGCCAGGAAGCTCACTCAAAGTCCAAGCCTAAATGTCACATGTTCTGATTGACAACTGGGTGGATTAGGCAGGGCTCATATCAAATATGCTGCTGGTATTTGAAATGGCATAATATTCATGAAACGACAGTCTGTCAGATGGCATGCACAGCTTTATTTCCAGCTCTAATTAGCAAAGCCAGTGAATACAACAGTGCAAGGACAAGTAGAGGTTATGGACATTGTGATTGGGATGGTGATATTTTAGATTTCAGTCTTTCCAGTTGGTGAAGATGCTAATACCAGCAGGTTTAGTTCATTTTGTGTAATTTAACAGAAAGTTTACCTGTTATTTATGAAACTAATGTATTTCTATTTTAAAATACTTTTTAAACTGTAGGATTTATTTTGTCTTTAATAAAACGTTTGATGCCTAATCTAATCTTAATCTAGTACAGGAAGTCCTGGGGTTATGCACTCGATATACAGCGATTCGTGGTTACGTCACTGGCTCCATTTTAAAGATTTTTTTTTTACTGCATTTGCAACGTAAAACCAAAATTCACACGGGAAATATTTGGCGAGCAAAGCGGGTATATACACGAAGCATAATGCGGCTTCCTGTTTCCCCTCCCTTCATTGCTGATCGTCTTTCTCTTTTGTTTACTTCCTGGTTATGCCCACACTCTGTTTTTCGATCAATCCTTCGTCTCATCTGGATTGCATTGCATGCTCTGTTGGCATTTACCTGTTCTCTTTAAGTCTCCCCTCAGATTGGATGCTATTCATCATTTCTCCACGAGCTCCATTACGCTTCAGTCATACTTATGGCTACCTACAGACTTCAATTCCCATCAGGCAATGCTTGTCTCATCCCACAGACTCACTCGACTCTATTAATGAACTACAGTACCCATCAGGCCTTTCTCCTCACCTCCAGTGATCTCTGTCCTGCTGCTAGTCTCTCTCCACTCTGCTAATGCTAATTTTTTTTTTAGGTATTTTCCACAGGAATAAAGTTAAGGAATCGTTAATTTCATTACTGCACTGTATGTTCCTTCTTGTGAGTTACGTAAATGTTTATGTAAGTGAGCATTAACCTTTAGGAATGTGGGCATATAAGAAAATATGAAAAATTATATTGGAAAATACAGCTTATTACAGCTTCTTTCATAAGAGACATCATGACATTCTCGTAAGAATCAATAGTGAGCTTCTGAAATTAAGGTGTAATGGAAAGGCCTAAATGGCCACATTGGACTCAGAAATAAAAAATCCTTTATTATTTTTGGCTTGCATACAGTTCTAAGCACTGAAATAGTAAAATACCTGAACATCCCTGGAGGGGTGTGTTTGTGACTATTCCCATGTCACACAAAACCAACATTTTGTTGTTGAGCGTCAGTCAGGGGATGCCAGATCCCTCGAATACCCCCATCTTGGATTTTGTACCCTGGTTCTAAAATCTTTAAGTGTTATTCATTTTTCCAGGTAATATCCCACTACATAGTGGTTTGCATGGGATGGATCCATAATTCCATAATTTCAGATTTCTGCACTAAACCATGCATAAAAAGAATAACGTGGAGCCATTGTGGAGTCATTCATGGCCATAGTGGATAAACTATGCTCTACATGGGTGTAGAATCTTTCTACCACTTTTTATGAGCCACAACCCAAAACATTTCCATGTTCCTATAATGTTGGTTATCTTTTGCCAAAAATTGCCCAATACAGGGTGTCCTCTGCTTTTGTTGTAGATCCATTCCTCAGAACACAACATAATGTGATTTTCACTGTAATTCAAAATAAGCACTTGGCGAATCCAAAATGAACAATAAACAACACCATACTCATATACAGTAGCGCCATAGCACTGAGTGTATTTAGCCGCTTCACTCACCGACTAGTTCCTGTGTTTTTATGTCACAAACGCTGTACGTCAGAATGATGGAAAAAGACTTAATACATTTATGGGAGCTGTGATGTCTTGTATGTCTAGGACGTAGTAATCTGAGGATTTCCTGTAAATGGCTATAATTAGCCACAGGAATGGATTTAATGTGTCCTTGTACGTAGAGTATGAAAACTCTGGTATTACATTCTAAACCAGGTGAAAGTTCATCAAAGTAATAGAAAATTAGCGATAGATCACTAATAGAAAAACCTGTACTGAGTTGGCTTGTTACACTATAATAATAATAATGACCATGATAATGGCAATAACAGTGACTTATGGCACTGTACCAAATTTTGGGCAGCCTAAGTTCCAAAGATTTCCAAAGAATATTTTTGCAAGGTTTCAGACCTTTATTAGCTGGTTAGATCTGATGCATGGTGACAGCTGTCGTTAGTGAATGTCAGCTGGTGCCAATTTCAAAGCTTTACAGATACTCTGCACAAACCTTGTGCACACACTTGTGGACACTCAACAACCATGGGTTCCTATAAGCAGAACAAGAAAACTCCGAGAGATCTGCTCGTATGCTGGTTAGAAAGGCAAATCAAAAAATGGCAGGAAGATTTAGAAGACTCCGAAGTGGTGGTGCACCGTTCCACAAGACCTTCATGGAAGATTTAGCAGAAGAAAACCTTACCTACATCCCCAATATAAAATCCAACATCAGAGTTATGCAACAGAACATCTACAGTAGCCTGATTCGTTTTGGAAACAAGTGCTGTGGACTGATGAATTTAAAATAGAATCTTTGGTCACAATCAATCAGCAAAGGCATGTTTGGAGAGCAGCATTTCATAAAACAACACCTTGCCATCCATTAAGCATGGAGGTGGATCTGTCTATTAGGGTTGTGGTAGAGAAAACATTCCACGGGTGGAGTCAACTAAATATCACTAAATACCAGCAAAATCTGGAAGCAAATATCACACCATCTGTAAAAAGGAGAAGCTGAAAAGATGATGATCCGAAACAAACCTGGAAATCCACCATGGATTACCTGTAGACATGCACGCTGAAGGTTTTGGAATAGCCGTCATAGTCCTTTGATTTAAACTTTGTGTGATAAAAAAATTGTGGGTAGATCTTAAGAGGTGTGCATGCAAGACGACAAAAGAACATTTCAGAAATAGAACCTTTTGCAAGGGAGAACAAGAACCTTGTCCTTTGTTTAGGGCTTCGGGAGCTGGAATAGAAGCATAATGCAACAGATGCATTTGATCAACCACTTGCAGTGGAGTAAACCAAGAACCCCCCAAATTGTTAAATTGTGATATAAGTTTAGTGCTAACATGCTAGTTTATTCCTAAAGGGAGGCTAAACATAAATTACTTTCCTCATTTTATGTTTTGATCTTTATGGCTTGTACTGATGCCCTAACAACTATGATTCTATCATGAAGTTAGCCAATTTAAACCTTAATACTGGCTGTTCAGCAGGAATTTGTCTCTGTTTATCTCTAAAAAAGCCCTGTTTCCACTGACAAGGGGTAAATAAATTTAAACATAATGACATCTGCATCCAAAAGAGAGTAATTTACAGTCTGGTGTTGCTTAGATTTTCTTTACCCCTGCAGATTTTATGCAGGACAAGACTGTTTCTGATAAATGATCCAGAATGGCCTTAAAAATATATATTTTTTTAGTTGAACGTTCCTGTGAAACAAAACACTTATGTATATTGAACTCACTCAATCAATTAAAAAAATTTTAGCAAGGAAAATATTGACTATGATTTACATAGGCATCAGTTTTCATGAGAAAAGTTTTTTAAAATGCAAGTGGCAAATTAAGCTGCAAATGTAAATTCTCACCTTTACTCCCAGGTTTGGAGATACAGTGTGTTCCAATTTAAAGAGGCACTTTGCACCTTTTGGTGGCATTAAAATATTGTCCTTTTCAGCCAATGAAATGTTCTTTCCATGCTGTGGAATAACGCAAGGAGTGGCCTACTGGAACATTACCATCAAATGGTAAACAGTGAGAGAAAACACAATTAACCCTTTTCCTTCTGTGAATAATGCACAAGTGAATTGCAACCCAGAATGCTAACCTGATTGGTTGTGCTTCTTTAACTTTTGTCAAGGTAACTACCGTGCTGCAGCTAAGTTATAATCT
This sequence comes from Lepidarchus adonis, assembly GCA_037576955.1. Lineage (NCBI taxonomy): Eukaryota > Metazoa > Chordata > Actinopteri > Characiformes > Lepidarchidae > Lepidarchus > Lepidarchus adonis. The sequence continues at coordinate 12,201,308 of JBBIGC010000033.1, forward strand.
ATTCAGGAAAGTCTGGTCCAAATGTCATTTCAGTGTTACAGTAGAGTACTGTAGACGTATGTTGCAGCTGAATGTGCTTGATAACATTAAAAAGGGAATTTGAAAGTTGGTTCTTCTCATTTCCCCTGATTCAGAAGAATCAACAGCCTTGACAAACATGTTCCCACTCTTAACACAGCATCTTAAACTACAAAACAAAAAGTTTGGACGTTACTCAGCTTAACGCTCAGGAAATTTCACAGGCCACAGTTTCAGGTTTAGTCTTCTATAGCCGTCCACTTCTTGACCCAATCTTCTAAAATGACCTTGTCCACACAGGCGTTCAAATCTTGAATAAATGAAAGTGCTCTGAGAAAACCTGGGTGTTTTGTAGTGCCGCTTAATTGACTTTACATTTGCATTAGATTAGACTCTCTCAAACTCTGACCTGCAGCCAAGACTGTAATGTCATGTTTCTACCTGTGGGTGTAGTAATGAGAAAACCCAGGGTGTTTTTATATATACAGTCAAACCCCATTAGCTCGCCCCTGTTATCTTGCCAAACTCAATTCTCAGACCAGATTTCCTTCCATGTTATTAACCTCGTTAAGCTGCACAACCTCGCTCCTCGCCACAGTGCGCAAAATGTCAGGTATATGCATTTCTCCCTCTATAGCTCACCAAACTTGGTTCTGTGTTAGCGCTGTAGGCTAGAACACGGTCAGTCATGCTAATTCTATAGGTCAATTGCTGCTGCTGTTGGTGGGTGGGTTACTCTCACGTACGATGGACCAATCACTGATGCATCCTCGGTGTGCTTGGTGTCTGGACCAGCAATTAACACAGGAAACTACTCTGCTTGACTGATGGCTGATTGGTTGGTCCGCCTGTCCATGGTCCGCCTCCACAAGTACTAGTTGAATGATACATTTTAATTTCGACCTGACAGCTATTGTAGTGGTAGCTTCCATTCAGAGTTTGTGAATTGCACAGCTGACCAAATGTAGAACCTGAAAGCCCATGTGGACGGTCAGATTCAATCTGCACTCACCTGTGTCCAAAGAGTTCGCAAAATATCCTCACATTTCCCCCCAAATGTCTTTAAACTATAACAAATATAAGGAAATTCAGCATTTTTAACATGCAGAGGCTTGGACCCAGAACCAGTATTATCAGAGCGCATGATAGGTTGTGACTTCACAAGTCTGAATCTGTATTATAAGTATGTAAATTAATCGTTTTCCATCGATTTGATGGAAGATGTCATTGCTATAATGACCAATGAGATGGAAACAAGTGATGGACCGACCAATAATGTAGTGGATCAGAAAATGATGCTTAAATAATTGAACTTCAGTGACTCGATTTACACTTTAAACTCTTTTAACTGCGCACATGCGCTTTTCATTATTTCATTATAACTGTATCTTTAAAAGAAAAAACAAAAATGCGAATCACATAAATGGATTAATTATTGTGTAATACTGTATTTGATATATTGTAGCTGAAATATTTGTATTACTCACTTCCCTGTATGTTATTTTCTGCTATTAGCCATCTGTAATTCAGCTGCATTGCAATTCTCATCAAGTCCATATCACTGTAATGAGGCACATTATTTTTCCCCCAAACTTTGACCCCACCAAACACCTGTCCCTATCAGAAGCTTATCATGCACTGGCAGAGGTATTCATTAAAGCCATAAGCAGCGAATAGAAAGCCTGCCAGGCGAGGCCAAGTATTTGACAGATTTAATGAGTCTACTGGCTAACCGTGAGATGAGGGAGAGAAAGGCTGAAATGGGGCCGATTCATTCAGCGCCCACGCTCGCTTATTTTAATGGGGAATTAAATTGAACTGACAGACAGTGGGCACCACAGCAAGCACATGGTTATTTATGTCCAGCTTTTCTCAGCCATTAGCAGCTTTACAACAATGTACTGCAGGTAAGCAATGACGATTATTAAAACTGCAGAAAAAAAAGGAAATTTGTGGAAAATGAAGGCTGAGGTTATGTAATTAATGTAGATGCTGGGGTCACAGAGTGGTCCAGCTACCATGGGGTCAAGCTTGGTTTATAACGCTGTCTGATGAGTCCTCGCCAGAAAGCTGTACATCCCTACAGAGTGTTAGCCAGAAAATACACATCCGCAGTTTATTATTTGTTGAAGGATACTCCCACTGCATGAAAAAATGAAAGCATTGGGTTGGAGAATTAATTTAATTTAATATTAAAAATCACATAGATTCCATATAATTACACTGGTTGCGGTTGGAGAATAAGTTTACAATATTAAAAATCACATAGATTCCATATAATCACACTGGATGGGGTTGGAGAATAAGTTTACAATATTAAAAATCACATAGATTCCATATAATTACACTGGATGGGGTTGGAGAATATGATTATATTACAATATTATTAATCACATACACTTCATATAATCACACTGGATGCGGTTGGAGAATAAGTTTACAATATTAAAAATCACATAGATCCCATATAATCACACTG
>JBBIGC010000033.1:12240152-12253097 GCA_037576955.1 Lepidarchus adonis
ATATATATATATATATATATATATATATAGAGAGAGAGAGAGAGAGAGAGAGAGAGAGAGAGAGAGAGAGAGAGAGACAGAGAGAGAGAAAGCGGGTACAATAAACACATGGATCACATCCACAGGGGTAATGAAGTGAAACAGTTCATGATTTTTATTGTAGAGTCTGTCTTACACTTCGGAGCCATAATGAAGTTTCCAAACAAGCAACACAAGCGAAAGAGAGTGAATGGCACAACGTTGTCTCCATCTTATAGCACCGTGTGATGCGGAGTGTATTCGTCAACTCCGCTCGCCAACTGGTTATTGCGCAATCTTTGTTTTTAAAGCAGCCAGCAACGTAACCTCGATTGGCCTATGTTGAGTGCGATGTAACACAAGGACCCCCTGTGTGTAAATATATGTATGTATGTATGTATTACGCAGCAAAGGAACAGCCAGTTCTAGAAGTGAATGTGCCGGAAGCAAGATCATAAAGATCTGATCCCGTTATGACAAAGGACTGATTGTGCGTCTCCAGAACAGCAGGTCTTGTGAAGTGTTCCAGGTCTACAGTAGTAAGTTTCTAACAAAAGTGATCTAAGGAAGAACAACTGGTGAATCAGCAACAGGGTCATGGGCACCCAAGGTTCACTGATGCATGAAGGGAATGAAGGTTAGTTTGTCTGGTCTGGTACCAAAGAGGAGCTCCTGTTAGAGTCAGAGCATGAGGGTCACATATATATATGTGTGTGTGTGTGTGTGTGTATTACAGGCATGTATTCAGATATATATTCACCATATGCAATATATGACTATTGTAACTCAAACCATAGATACTGTAGGACTTAAAGGCAATGTATCACCAAAAGGTTATGAAAGCGACCTCTTTGTGTCTGTGTGGGTGTATCTGTGCTACATTGATTTGATGTGCTGCTGGCCAGCGTGTCTAAGGCATTGATTTCTGTATCCAGGATCATGACTGCAGATGGGCTGTAATCAGGCTTGTCTCTGTGTGTTTGCCGTTTCAGTGCTGGGTGTCTAATCAGGTCAGCATGGACAGCAGTCTGCTTAAAGAAGAAGTGCTATAAGAAGTTCAGGAATTCCACAAAGTGTTGTCCCATCATATAGATTCACGATTTAAGTTATTTGGAAGAACCACAAACAGTGTTACTGATGCTCTTGCTAATCCTGATGCCTGTTTTGAACAGTTGGAGGCAGAACTCATCTCTAAAACCTGCCCATGGTCCTTGACCATGGAGATCTTGTAGGACATTGCTTGAATCAAGTCCTTGAGTGTTGGTGCACAAATTAAGTTGCACTTTCTGGTACGTCAGGCAAGCCGTGCAACATGGAGTGCTGTGGTGTTCATGTGGATTAGGTAAAGCTTGCTTAAATGTGCTGGAAAGTTCTGCGGAAATTAAACGTCAGATATCTCTACTTTCATGTAATGGAATGTGTAACCAGACGGAACAATGGGGCAATGCATCAAGAAGGTCCTGGGTTCTACCTGTCCAGGTGTTTCTCTGCTTTTCTCTCTATGAGTAGCATACGCTGGAAAAAATAATTCAAGGACTCTGTGGATTAGAACCATATTAGGACCATACATCCAATCCATCCATCTCTACTTTCATGTAATGGAATGTGTAACCAGACGGAACAATGGGACAATGCATCAAGAAGGTCCTGGGTTCTACCTGTCCAGGTGTTTCTCTGCTTTTCTCTCTATGAGTAGCGTACGCTGGAAAAAATAATTCAAGGACTCTGTGGATTAGAACCATATTAGGACCATACATCCAATCCATCCTAGTTAGCAATCCATGGCCTTGGGTAGACCCTTCAGTGCCTATATTTTTCTTTTTCCTTCCTCCTCCCTATGAATTTATCATCATTTCCTCATCACAGTTTCTCTTTCTCTCAGTTCTGATCTGATCACCGACACAGCTCCTCTCTCCCGCTGAGCCCTCTAGTCACTTGTCCTCCATCATGTCAGCACATATGGCCAGCAGTAACACACTCCCACTCCACTGCAAATATTTCTATTTCTCTCTCTCTCACCCTAACTCCCATACTCATCCCACTGATATAATCATGAGATATCTTCTTTCTGTCCTGGTCACTTGTCCTCTATCATGTCATCACAGAAACCCACTTTAGGAACTCTAGTGCTGTAATGAAGACCAGCAGGGGCTCTCCCAGACCTATAAATGAAGAGGAGACAAAGAAAAAGGAAAGAAGGGATATGAAAAGGACAAAAATATTTCCCCTCACATGGTGGGGACAGAACTGGAGATAGGTGTGATGTTACACTACTACTCTGTCATTGAAAAACACCAAAATATTCCAATCTTGTGTTGGCCTTTGTCGAACTCCACCACTTTCTCTCCGCACCAGTTCCACAAAGATGAAAACGCTCATCGTTAGGAGAAATGTGCAGAAACCAGCTGTTTGGGAGAAAATATAAAGACCATCTGGAGTCTATGTAAAGTGGTTTGCTAACCTTTTGAATCCGTCATCCTTAAAACTGCAGATCTGCAGTTAGTGCACTTCTGGCAGGTAGTTTTATTATGAACTGACTTGTCTTATCTGTAACCTATTAGGTTCATCTAACCTCACAGTGTGAATGTTTGTAGTTCTCCACAAAAGTGTTTCTGTGATAAAATCAAAAGATAGGCCGGAGGATTCGCAGGTAAGGTAGTTCAAGGAAAATCCTCATAGTCCAGGTCAGACAGGAGTGAACAGTAGCCAAAAGGGTAATCCAAAACAAGGTCAAGACACAGGCAATGATCCAAAAATACAGAAATATCCAAGAAACAGCAAAACATAAAGTCCAGGAAATGGGCAAAAGTCATACACAGAAATACAAGGCTATGACAGAATGCTTAGAGTCGCTGCTAAAGCTCATTGCACTTCACAATTCCATTGTGTTTCATGCTCCTTATAAGCTGTTGTAATTAGATCACCAAGTCAAACCACCTGGAGAGGGGTGTGGCCTGAGTGAGGCTAATACTCAGGTGACATGGATCGACCTTGCCTAGTAGGGCCCGTATCAAACCTGCTTAAACTATTTATTTTTGCAATTAGCATGTTTTTTAGTTAAACAATATATAACTTTTTAATTACAGTTCAATTCAAATTTTATTCAATTCAATTCAAATTTTATTTGTCACATACACAATCATACACAGTATGATGTGTAGTGAAATGCTTTGGCGACCACCCATGACCCCAGAATACAAAACAAGAAGCAATTTAAAACATTAAAAAACTTAATAATAAATAGAGCAAAAATATTTTAAACTTCTAAATAAATATAAAGAATATAAAGAAATATAAAGAATATAAAACCTTATCTAATATAATCTAATATAAATTATATTATAATATAAATAATATAAATATAATATAAATAAGTTCATCATGAATGTTCACATTAAAAAAGTAGTAGTTAATGAATGAGGCTACAGTCACATGGTCAGCATTCACTGTAAAGGGTCATTGTACTATTATTACTTCATTTGTTTCACAAAGAAACACAATGTAAATAGATTTACATATAACTTTCTCAGATGTCTAAGGATGCTTTTACTATCAGCTCCCGATCTAAGGGATATCAGGTGCGGCACTGAATGATACCCTGGCTAAGAAGCACTGAGGATCGTACTGTGAATACACGAAGAATGAACATCTCAGACCTGTGCCTGTTTAAAACTGCCCAAAATGATGTCACATACATGTTTTCTCAAGTAAAATGGTGTATGATGTAGTATTGAAACACCACATATATCCATTTCAAGGGTGGGAATTTTGGTATGATAAGCGGTACGATATATAATAACGATAATATCGTGATAAATTGATTCTGCATAATCGATAGTATAAAGCATGAAGCATATAGTTCAACTAAATAACACACACGTATGGTAACTCAGAAATCAGGAAAACAATAACACATTTCTCCTTTAAATCCATGTTATAAATGTAACAACCATTATTTCAAGAGTTTAAAGTTTTCTGTCTGTTTTTTTCTGGTTTTCCCTTGGGACTTAAGATACAATTTCTCTCCATTTCCACAATTTGTGTTATACTCAGTTTCAGTTTTACAGAAATGACACCAAACTAGTTCAGAAAGAGGTTTTTCTGTGACTGTGGCTAATTGCAAGTGATACAGTGCCACACGCCATAAAGTCAGCATAAAAAATAGGGATATATCTATATCTTTTATAAGGTCATTTCTTCATAGTAGACTCAGTAATCCAAGTGTGCATCATTGTGCATGCCTGCCAATGTCTAGCGTTTGCTGAACTGTCCTCAACAATAATTTAGATCAGAAAGAAGTGTAATGCTTCAGAATTCGTCTGGTATACACTGGGTAAAAATCAGTTAGTTGTAGCGGAAGGCGTGTTTCATGAGGAGCAATGCATTGTGGACTATGTGAAGCCGTGAAGCCATGAAGCCAAAGTATCGATTTCTCTGCGCTTCCAACAATGCAAATATGGTAACAGTAGCATTGCTGTTACTGTATTTCCCCAACGATAAGCCACGGCTTATACACTGATTTTGCAAACCTGGTATTGGGTGTGACTTGCTTAAAAGTTTAATTCAGTACAAAAAGACAATATTCCCAAATGATGAGTTGAATTTAAATGTACTGTTTACTGCAGTGATGAACAGTTTGAAAAACAACACGAAGCGAAGACAGATCAGTGACGATGTTCTCTCATGTAAATGGCGCAGGTGCATCCAACCTTAAAAACTTTTTCAGTCCTTTGCTACATTACATCCTAGTTCATAATACAAGCTGGAAAAAGCTCAATTTAACAGAAATAACAGGAAGGAAAGTTTGTTGGCTGAGAAAAGATGAGTTTTTAATTTTCGTTTGAATGACTGGAAGGGTGGGGGTCCGGCAGTACAACAATGTCAATCATCTGTCTATATGTAAATTCTTCAGTATAAAATTAGCAATACTGAAATACTAAAATTATTTGCTGCTCTTTTGTTGCTGATGACGGACACACTTTCATCACCGGTATCGCTCTCTGATATTGCAGACGTTGTTTGTGTTGCTGGGAGGTTTGTAGGGGAAGGGAGTATTCTGGATTTATGCTTTCTGGTTTAACATTGTTCCACGAGATAACGAATTTGCACTCATGACTATATTGCACATCACTACTGAGCAGAAGTGAATGTATGCTCACCACCTGTCGTCCATTTTTCCCACTCGATCCTCACAAGGCACTTTTACAAAAAAGTACAATTGACAACAATTTCAAGTGTTTTTCGTCGATTTCAAAGTGGTGTCCTGCTGCACAATTACAGTTTTTTTTGGCTTTTCATTGGGGAAATACAGTACTTATATATAATAATGCCTCCCAGTGTTTCTGTGATGTATTGCTATGTCATTGTCATGCGATATATTGATAATCGATATTATCGTTATCTCATATCATATCATGAGAGACCCTGCGATTCCCACCCCTTCTACTACCCTATGAATGTAGAGTACGTCATGTAGACGGGACACAGGACAACAATCCAGACCAAATGTACATGACATACAGACCTGGTTCAGACCTTGGTCCAGTCTCTTAGATGCGAAAATGTTCTCATGACTTTTGGACAGTTCTATCCTCAGGAACCAGCAGCACAACATTTATTCTGTCATCAATAGTTAATCCAGGGGAATAAAGTTAATGATTGACTAACAATATAAATGAAAGTTTGTCTTTTCTGTGCCATGACGAGTGCATGAAATGGCCCAGTTTTAGTGTGTAAAGTCTCGACCTCCCTTGGGCTGCGGGAGGAATGAGAGCGACCGCGTGAGAATTAGAGAGAGATAGAGAGGGAGTATTGTTCTGTTCCAGGATTAGCACAGAGATAACAAGCCCGCGAGCCGTTTTAATGTTACTGTCACCTCCTGTCTGAAGAGCAGCCCCAGCCAAGTCTACTGGCAGGTAATGAGCTCCTCAAAGCCGCTGCTACCTCGAGGAAGCGAGGGATCACAGATAAAGGGACTGGAGAAGGGGAGAAGAGAATAAAGTAAACCTGTGACAGGAGAAAGAGAAGTGTGCAAATCAAATTACGGCTGGAACAGGAGGTAGCAGGTTCGGAGGTGGAGGAGAGATGACTTGGTTTGTGGAGTGAACGCAGTTTTCACAATAGAGTGAGATAGAGTGAAGGAGAACGAAAAAACCAAGAGGCATAAACAGTGTCAATTAAATGGCACCACTTCAGGCGGATGCTGAAAGCGAAATCTTGCTGCAGCCACTGCGCACTGGGAGAACCTGAATAATACCCTGGCAGAGCGCTGGAGAGCTGCCACTGGAGAATAAATCCACAGGCAGGAGAGCTTGTTATTGAGCACACAGTCTGCAGAGGTCTCCAGTGGGACCTAGCACTGTAGGGTGGCCAGGCATGGCGGAGAGGTGGAGGCTTTGTAGCCCAGCGCCCGCAAACATCCCCATAAATAAAACATGGCCGGATTTCAAGCACAGTCTGCTCACCTGTGGGACGCTCTGAAAAATGCAGAGAGTTCCGGAGGGTGGATGAAGGGGCGAGGACGAGAGGAGCTGGCACACCACTGTGCACTAGGAACTGAAGGATTGTTGCCTTCCCAGGGCACCAGGGTTGCCCAGGTTGTTAATGTGGTATTGAACTGGAGGATGTAATGTCATTCTGCTTCATCCTACTGCTGAGGTGGTGCCCTTGAGCTTAACCCCAGGCCACTGCCCTATACCTCTCACCTAGAACCTCGGAAAAACGAAACGTGGCTTGGCCTGCATTCTGAAAACGAAAAAGATCATCCTCAACATTAAAACCACTGACAGGTAGCATAAACATCATTGAGGATCTTGTTATTTCTTTACTGTGGCACCTGTGAAGGAGTGGGATATATTATCGAACAGTCAGTTCTTGTATTGGAAGCAGGAAATGCGTCCAGGTATATTGTGATGGCTAAACCACAGAATCCCTAAAAATAACCGTATTGTGGAGGGTTCCCAGTGTGCAGTGGTCAGAACTTACCAATGAAGGACAATTGGTAAGCCATGGGCACCTGAAGGCTCATTGATGCAATTGGAGACGGAAGGCTAGCCTGTCTGGTCCAATCTCACAAAAGAGCTACTGTAAAACAAAAAGTGAATCCTAAGATGGAGATGTTGCAGAACACAGTGCGCCAAAATCCGAGCTGTTTTGTGGTCTATTGGCACAACACAATGTTAGGCAGGTGGTTTAATGCTGATCAGTGTTAGCGTAGCTGACCGGTACTGTTTTTGTCCAATATAAATCCAATTTGCTTGAAATTTGTATCCATCCAATCAGATTCGATATATCAATTTTAATTCCAGTCCAATTCCAATTTGCCCAGATAACAGACTTTTAGGATGGCAGTAGAATCTCTAAGGCAGCAGTTACTGGAGTGAAACAAAAACAAGTGCCATCTTCAAAGCTGCATTTATAGCCAGATCATCAAAGCAGAAGAACTTAAGCTCTACTTCCCTTGAAACTGATTCTATGGTCCCAAGGTCCCCAAGTGAAAGCAACATTAAAGCTAAATCCACTGAGGAAAGTAACACCTAACTTAAGTGTGTCATCCAGAGATACAGCCGGTTAGATATCAACAGTTTTGCTGGCATGCTTTCTTGTTTGGCATTTATTGAATTAATTAGAAACTCAGTGGCCTGTAATGCTGCCAAGAAGAGAGAGAGAGAGAGAGAGAGAGAGAGAGAGAGAGAGAGAGAGAGAGAGAGAGAGAGAGAGAGGATCAAGCTTTCCTCTTTTCTCTGATTTATTCTTCTGGGTCTACTGGCTTCTTTATGCTTCACTTCAAATTTTAAACACAAGTTTAAACAGATCACTTCAGGCAGCTCTTCTCAGTTGCCATGGAATTGTTTTAGTTGGAGGAGCTTGAATATGCTTTCAGATTATATTGTGGATGACTTGGCATCAGTTGAAGCAAGTCCAGAATTTGATATTTCCTTGTATAGTTTTCCTGCCAGTCACATCAGAGGCCACTTGTTATCCCACAAACTTCCACTACTACTTCATATTTGCACCAAGAAAAACTTTACAAAAAGACAGACAAAATACACAGGGTCATTTAATGTGCTTGTCAAGGATAAATATAACATTTCAAGAAAACATATATGCATAAAAACAAGCAAAGCTTAAAGCCCGACCCAGAGCTTAGCGCCCGACCCAGAGTTTAGCTCCCGACCCAGAGTTTAGCTCCCAAACCAGAGCTTAGCTCGCGACCCAAAGGTTAAAGCCTGACCCAAAGCTTAGCTTCCGACGCAAAGCTTAGCTCTTGACCCAGAGCTTAACGCCCAACTCAGAGCTTAGCCCCCGACCCAGAGCTTAGCGCCCGACCCAGAGTTTAGCTCCCGAACCAGAGCTTAACGCCCGACCCAAAGCTTAGCGCCCGACCCAGAGTTTAGCTCCCGAACCAGAGCTTAACGCCCGACCCAAAGCTTAGCTCCCGAACCAGAGCTTAGCTCCCGACCCAACGCTTAAAGCCTGACCCAAAGCTTAGCTTCCGACCCAAAGCTTAGCTCTTGACCCAGAGCTTAACGCCCGACTCAGAGCTTAGCGCCCGACCCAGAGCTTAACGCCCGACCCAGAGCTTAGTGCCCGACCCAGAGCTTAGCGCCCGACCCAGAGCTTAGTGCCCGACCCAGAGCTTAACGCCTGACCTAGAGCTTAATGCCCGACCTAGAGCTTAACCTCTGACCTAGAACTTAGCGCCCGACCCAGAGCTTAGTGCCCGACCCAGAGCTTAACGCCCGATCCAGAGCTTAACGCCCGACCCAGAGCTTAATGCCTGACCTAGAACTTAATGCCCGACCTAGAGCTTAACGTCTGACCTAGAACTTAACGCCCAACCTAGAGCTTAATGCCAAACCTAGAGCTTAAGGCTCGACCTAGAGCTTATCGCCCTACAAAGAGCTATGTGACAGAGCAAATACAGCATGGCTTTTTATGCATCTAAGCACTCCAAACACCACATCCTCCAACTCCTCCTATGCGGTCACTACACCAGCCGTCTGCCGGCCTATTTTACTTCGGTGTTCGTACTTGCAAAGCAAAAGCAGAAAAAAACCAAAACCTGAAAAAACAACAAATATTCCACCTTGAAGATGTGGGGTTCTCTCTGCATCTCTTCTCTGGATAGCTCCTCTCAAAAAGCCCCCAGAACTGTTTCGTCTGAAATGCCCTTTGGTGCTCAATCAGAGTTCACTTTCAAATGGTCGACCATCTGTAGAAATCACCTTGAGTGACAGTGGATGTGTGCTGAACTTAATCCTGTCGCACCTTCACTTATGCAGGAGCACACTCTGGGGTGAAGCAGGGCAGTCATTGGACACCATGTCTTTACTAACAGGCCTATGTACAGTACTCTGGTGCATCTTGACTGTAATGAGATAGGAGGGAATATTAAACAGCAATGTCTTCATGATGAATAGCCTTACCTTGAATTCATTCACCCTTTCCGAGCGTTTAGCGCGTGTGGAGCGCAAGCTGTGACTGTGGTGAACTTATTCATGAGGAGACCCCAAATGGTCTGATCACTGCATACAAAGAGCAAGAGGTTAATTATTTTAAATAAACAGTAGACGTGGCAACTGGAGTGTGCTTGAGTGTGATCTGAGGAGCACTTATGAGTATAGTAGCCACTTGGACCTTTACATTCATCAGGTCTATGCCCTGTGAAGTTGACAGATCATAGCGACACTTTGCGCTGACACATCTGGTAATGATGCATGAAGCAGTTTTTCATGCATGGTAAAATGGCCGGCGATGAAGGAATTTGGTAATTAATTCAGCACTGGCACTTTTCTGGGCTTGGACTGCTCCCATGGTGACCTACTTCACAGTGTTACAATCATTAAGGGTTTCTATGAAAGAATGAGCAGAACGTGTGTAATATTTAGACACAATCGCCACGTTCAAGACGAAAGTGTGTACAATGCTGGTGAGACACACACACGCTCCCACACTCACACTGTTGACCTTCATTTCCCTTGGGAAGGGGCAGGAAGCCATTTATCTTTTATTCATTCTGCCATTTCTGAGGAAGCCAGCTTTTCTGTCACTCTGGTCTGTCAGAGTAGAGGCCGAGCAGTGATGTGTGGGACCCTGTTGCTGAATAACACCACTACACACATATATACATGTTACCTACACAGCAGCCATTGTTAGACACATTGGGTTACAGTTTTGTCAAACCTGGTGTGTTTTAAATCCATTACCGGGTGGAGTTGGTGGGAATGTGGAGGTCTGATTGACAAGTGACAAGGAGGCTTGATTGATCAAGGACGGGGTCTGTTGGGGGTAGTGTTTTGATTGGTAGTGGGATGAAAGCAGAGGGGGCAATGAATTCTTAACTTCATGATCCTAGGCTATTTTTAATCTTTAGTATTTTTAAAATCATATTCATAAAACATTCTGGACTGTAACCCCTAATCCAGCTATCCTCTGCTACATAGCTAATTTACATAAATATATTTTAAAAAGTTTTGTCCACATGTGTTTGTACTATAGACACTGTGGCATTAGACAGATGGGTGAATTGAATAAAAAGATTCAAAGTTTATTTTAACAGTATAGTGTAATGAAATCCATGGTGCATTTCTAAAGAATGTAATAGAAAATATGTAAAATATGTAAATATATACATATTTAAATATAGAGATTACCCTTAAATGCAAATCTAAAGTAAATAACCCTAAATAAACAATTCCTTGTTACTTGTGCATTGTGCAAAAGACATTGTACCATCGATAACACTGATCATTTTGTTACAGTTACACCTGTCAAAGGTGATGTTCTTCAAGGAGAGGTCAGGTCACCACACTAATGTTCAAAGGTTTTATTTAAGAGAGCGAGAGAGAAAGAGAAAGAGAGAGGGGGGGGGGATGGAAAGAGCAATTACAAAGTACAAGTAAAAGACTGTGGAAGAAGGATTCTCCCCATAGAGAAGGTTAGGAGGAGGTGAAGAGCGCAGAGGGTTAATGAGCATTGAAGGTCTTTGAGCACAAGAACCTATGGTCATCAGGGGCGTTATACTATTCAGATCTAATGGGTGTTTTTCACCCATGAATCCAGTTTAAACCAGTTTCACAGCTCAAATCAGAGTATGATGCTTGTTTCGTCCTTGATGGCAGCGACGTGACGTTTTGTTTAAGGTAGGTTAGACATTGAGGCCCAACCCATGATGGTTAGGAGAATAACAGCGTGTCAGCCTATAGTGGGGTCACAGGGCCTTGTGTGTTTTGAGGTCAGGGAACAGGAAGAAGGACAAATGGAAGAACATGAAGATATGGAGGACTGAGGCAGAGCATCTCCATTGCCATGTTAGTACCAAACCAGACGTGATCCAAGTTAGCACAATCAGGGAATGGGTCATGGGTGCCCAAAGCTCATTAATGGGAAGACTAGCCTGACTGGTCTGATCCCAAATGGGAGCTCCTGTTGTACAAAATGTTGAAGCTGACTCTGATAGAAAGAGATCAGAGCTCACAGTGCACCACAGTCAGAGCTGTTTCAGCAGCAAGAGGGAATATTATATTAGACATGTTAAGGCTGCTTGGTGTGGGGACTGTCAAAGGCATATATCCACTTTAAATTCACATTTGCATTGCAGAGTGGCAAAAACAATAAATTAAAAAAACTAAAATAATATAAATAGACATATGTGTGAAATTTACTACACTGCTCCAAAATAAAGGGAACACTTACACACCACAATGTAACACCAAGTCAATCACACTTCTGTGAAATCAAACTGTCCACTTAGGAAGCAACACTGATTGACTTCTCACTTCCTCTGCTTTCTGGCTGAAGTTCTGGTCACTTTTGAATGCTGCCGGTGCTTTCACTCTAGTGGTGCATGAGACGGAGTCTATAACCCACACAAGTGACTCAGGTAGTGCAGCTCATCCAGGATGCACATCAGTGTGAGCTGTGGCAAGAAGGTTTACTGTGTCTGTCAGTGTAGTGTCCAGAGGATGGAGGCGCATGGAGGAACAAGAGGAGCGCTGCCAGAGCCCTGCAGAATTACCTCCAGCAAGCCACAAATGTGCCTGTGTCTGCTCAAACGGTCACAGACTTCATGAGGGTGGTGTGAGGGCTCGACGTCCACAGGTGTGCACAACATTGTGCAGGATGTTTGGCATTTGCCAGAGAAACCAAGACTGGCATTTCTTTGGGGGCTGCACAGCCTCCATGTGCTCACCAGAGGAAACCTGACTGCCATTAGGTACTGAGATGAGATCCTGACCCTGGGTTCCTCCTAATGCAAGACAATGCTGGAGTGTGTCAGCAGTTCCTGCAAGATGAAGGCATTGATGCTATGGACTGTTCCGCCCGTTCCCCAGACCTGAATCCAATTGAGCAAATCTGGGACATCATGTCTCGCTCCATCCACCAACACCACGCTGCACCACAGACTGTCCAGGAGTTGGTGGATGTATTAGTCAGGAGACCATCCTCCACCTCATCAGGAGATGTCCAGGTGTTGTAGGGAGGTCATACAGGCACGTGGAGGCCACACACACTACTGAGCCTCATTTTGATTGGTTTTAAGCACATTACATCAAAGTTGGATCAAACTGTGGTGTGATTTTCCACTTGAATTTTGAGTGTGACTCTAAATCCAGAACCTCCATGGGTTGATGCATTTAATTTCCATTGATTGTTTGTGTGATTTTGTTGTCAGCACATGCTACTATGTAAAGAACAAAATATTTAATAAGAATTTTTAATTAATTCACATCTAGGAAGTCTTATTTTTGTGTCCCCTTTATTTTTTTGAGCAGTGTACTATATATAACCCCTTAAGAAAGACAAAGATGATTAAAAAATGAATGGGAGAAAATACTAAGAATGATGAAATATTTCACACACACACACACACACACACACACACACACACACACACACACACACACACACACACACACACACACA
>JBBIGC010000033.1:12387027-12406484 GCA_037576955.1 Lepidarchus adonis
TTACAACTCTAGTCTCACACCAGCAGAATTGTGTTGGTTTTGTTCTTTGAACAAGGTGATGTTCATGCACGGCTCATCTTATGCACCAGTAAAAAACATATCTATGTCTTGAATTTGAAAAATCATATTTTATTTTTCACTAAGGAGGGGTTTGGTGAATGTGCATATGAAACTGGTGGGGTTCGGTTCCTCCAACAAGGTTAAGAACCACTGGAGTAAAAACTGCAACAACTGAGGGTTAACTCATTACATCTCTTCCATCACAGTCTCTTACTGTGAAAACGTCGTAAACTCTGGATGATAACTGATGATAAAGCTACAGGCTCTTCTCTTGTTAGTTCACCTGTGTCTTAAAATTCTCTCTTGTCTTTGGCCAATTAGTCAAAGTGGAGAAAGCCATGAAAGGTAACCATTGCTTAACCCTGACTGGTCCTCCCTACAGCCTCATCCCTGTGAACGTGCTTCCTTACTTTCCCTGAGCCTGACTGTTATCCTCCCTTGCCTACTGGAACCTGCCCACAGTCCTGTCCTCAAAAATCGTATTACGTTGTGCTTGTGAGAGAAAAAGGAAAAAAAAAAAAAGATTTCTTAACTCAAAATGCCAACGCTGCTAATAATGAATGAAAGCTAGTGTGAGTCATTGTGCTGAGAGGGAAGCAAAGTGAGTAGGAACTGATTGCTTCATGCTCTTTTTGAAGTTTAAATTCAGTGTTAGCAGTGTTACCATTTTGAATAAAGGATGTTGTCGTGGTTTAAAGTGAGAGATGAATAGTTCTGTCCCCAGTTTGCCAAATTAGTGTTGTCTTTGCATGTCGGTCCTAGAAAATAAAACGTCATTCATCTGGGCAGTAAGCATTTTCTCCCTCAAAACACAAACGTTATAATTAACAAATGGAGAAAGAAAGAAAGAAAGAAAGAAAGAAAGAAAGAAAGAAAGAAAGAAAGAAAGAAAATGATTGATTAACCGTTTCCAGACTTCTTTTTGAGGAAGCCCAGTATTTAGTGTTAATGACCAATATTTAAATCCGTCCATCATTCATTTAATTCAGGTTTGATGACAGAATTGAACAATACATGAACGCTGAGAGATCAGAAACCTATGTGAACCTTCAGGACACATATTTATAATGATTGTGGTTTAGTTTTACTTTATTTTCATATTATGTAGTATTTTTAAGGCAAAAACACACTTATTGCCAAGATAACGTGTTTAAAACTGTTACTTTGGCACTGATTTGTTGTATATAATGTTCACTCTGAGGAACAGTATGTGTGTCGCCCTCACAGTGATGCGGGATACCAAGGAGGCGCTGGAGAATGTGAGTGTGACATTGGAGACTATACAGGAGGGCACGGGGAAGCTGCAGTTCAACCTGAGCGTGGTGCGAGCCGGCCTCAGCAACGCTCTCAATGACCCTGTCTGTGCAGACGCCCTCTCTCCCGCAGCCGAGATCTGCCACAGCCTTCGCAGCTCCCTGTCCCAGCTTCAGATTAGCGCCAACTACTCTGGGGTGAAGTTCATGTCTTTTATTTCAGGCGTTAAGTCATTGCAATCATTCTTTTCTTTATAAAAACCTAATCTCGTTCATTATTTCAGCTCTCCGGTCCATACAGAGTAAAATACTGCATAGCATGTGAGAGGAAAATACAAAAACATCCACACACAAACTGCACCGCCATGAAATGTGACCTCACACGTGCCCAGACACAGTGGGCAGCTATCAACAGCAGTCAGTGGGCAGTGAAGTGGGGATGGTATCTTGCTCAAGGGTTCCTCAGTGGTGCTTGGGCTGGGACTTGAACCAGCGAGCTTCCAAATCCCCAGGGCGATGTCCTAACCACTACTCCTCCATATAATTGGACTAATTACAAAATCCACACAAATGATATAGAATAGTTCCTCAGCCACAAAAAGCTTATTAAGATTTTTTGCCTTTCAGCTATCCAACGTGACTGAACAGTTAACGAAGGTGAATGATGTTCTGAAGACAGACCTAAGCCTAAGTGTTCAGAAGGTACATTAACTGTATTACATTTAGGTCTCTTTAATGTTTTTATTTTGTTCGTGGCTTTCTGCTCATGGATATAGCTAAAATGCTGCTCCGTTTCTCAAGCATTCGTTTCTCAACTTACAGGGGCTTTTGGCTTTCAATGATACACCAACCATGGTAACAGACCAGACCAGAAGTGTAGCAGAAGGTGAGGTGCATGAAGTAATGTTAGTTCCCCATTATAGCATATGTGCTGACAATGTTGTAATATGGAAAACGTTTCTAACGTCATCATTTCTGGACGTTCCTAGGAGTCCGGGGCTTGCTGGATGGCATTGGCAGCAACATTACCAGTTTCTCCAAGCTGTTCCCAGTCCAGAGTTCCCTGAACAACTTCACCATTTTCATCACTCACACACACTCCCGCATTGAGGATATCTACCCAGATATCGATCAAATTGACTTCTACAGGTATTTTAGCTATTTAGGAGAAAACTCAGAATCGACTCTTTCAGACCTTCTAAATCCTTCATCCTAAAAAAGGCCAAAAACTCACCATCTTCCTGTTCCTCAACAATGAAATTCTTAAGTATTAAAATTACATTTAATTTATTGATACTGATGAGCCCACCTTCAACCCCTACTTTCAGCCCCACATTCAAATGGCCTTGACTTTTCAGCATAATACATTCTCACCCACATTTATCCCAAAAAATCTCATGGTTGACCACAGATGTTAGCCCTGCTAGACTATGTAAAACTCCAGTTCCGAATGCTGATCCATATGCACATAACCCAGCTACCAGGAGTCAAGGTTATAAAGACAAAGCAATGAGATGTTTGATAGGGTTAATAAGCTTAGGCTTGACATTTCCCCATTTATCTCCATAGTTTGTAGGTGTTTTTATATATTTCTATGACAAAGTTCTTGATTTATATCCTTTTTTGACATTTTCCACAATGTATCACCTCCAGGTGGATTTCTTGCATTGCTCTCTGCTGCGTAGTGGTGCTTATCTTATCCTTCAATTTCCTTGGTCTGCTGTGTGGAATTCTGGGATTTGACCGACATGCCTCTCCAACGACCCGTGGCTGTGTGTCTAACACTGGAGGAAACCTGCTCATGGCGTGAGTGCAGATTTGTGAGCTGTAATACATACAAAAAGAATTTTGCCTTTTCAGTAAAAGTACAAAAATTTTAAATAAAAAAACATTTAGAAATGATTTACTTTATTAAAGAACAGAAGGTAGGTAATGCTGACGTCTCTTTAAACTAAAGTTACTTTTACTTTTTTAAATTTATTTATATTCTTTTGTCTGTTATTATTATACGGATGGGTTCCTCTTCTAAACCTTGGTTCCTCCCAAGGTTTCTATCTTCTGGAGTTTTTCCACTGTCGCATTTGGTTCATTAGGGACTGTAAAGCTGCTTTGTGATAACGTCAGTTGTAAAAAGCGCTATACAAATAAATTTGACTTGACTATTACCCATCTGAAAAAGTAATTGCCCTTAAACCTTAATAGCTTGTTGTGTTAACTTATGCTCTTATGACTGAAAACTTTCTGTGGAAGTTTAACACAGAATGTGACAGGGCCCATGTGCAAGGGGAAAGGGAATGGAGGAACATGCTCACACCCCACCCTGGCCGATAAATAGACCCGGCTAAATCTGAACACGAGCACACCTCACGCTTTAGTGTGCTGCCCTCCACCGAAAACAGGTGGAAAACAAATAGCAAGTGAGCAGTGGCCGACCAATCACTGGCAAGCAAGCTTCAGTAATGGCATGGTGTAAATGCAAACGAGATGTAAATATGCCGAGGGCACTGCTCTGGCAATCTAGAATGGTCCCTGGGTTACTAGATCCCACCTGTAACACTCAACAGACGGGACCGGGGAACCACACAGTGTGCACATGTTTCCGCATTGATGATGTGCACAAACACAGTGTGGTTCACTGACCAAAGTGGTTAGAGGTACTACGGGTAAACCCAAGGACCATACCAAATTACCCATGGACTCCTGGACATGACTGAGCAAGAGGGTTTGAATTCATGTCCACCCGAACAAACTGAAGGAGCTTGCAATGGCGGCCGGGAGCAACCAGCCTAATATAGCAGTTGACCAAGCTGGCTTTTGTTAGTGATGGATTATTTCTGCCCCTCACACTCCCACACCTGCACATAGTGTCACTACCCCCAGGAAGGAGCACCGTTGTGGAAGCCATGCCTCCTCAGGCTGCCGTTCAGTGAACTCGGGTGCCGCCTCAAGACTTTTGACCCAATGCTTAAATTTTGCACTGAAGGGCTTTTAAGCATAATCTGCCCATTTGATGTCAGACCCAGATTCTGTAAAGCTGCTTTGTGATAACGTCAGTCGTGAAAAGCGCTATACAAATAAATTTGACTTGACTATTACCCATCTGAAAAAGTAATTGCCCTTAAACCTTAATAGCTTGTTAACTTATGCTCTTATGACTGAAAACGTTCTGTGGAAGTTTAACACAGAATGGGACAGGGCCCATGTGCAAGGGGAAAGGAAATGGAGGAACATGCTCACACCCCACCCTGCCGATAATTAGACCCGGCTAAATCTGAACATGAGCACACCTCACGCTTTAATACAAGTGTGCTGTATAACCATAGGTTTCACAATTATTAGGCCACTCCAATACCTTATCCAAAATGATTCAGAGGAAGACATGCTCTTGTGTATTTATGATTCCTGCTCCAGTGGGATTTTCTGGTAGACTACAATTCAAGGTTTAATGTTTGCCCTGTCTTTTTCTAAGGATAAAATGAACACTGCCACTTCGTAGAAGATTCACCACTGTTTTCCCATTTAGAGATCATGACTCTCAATGAGAAATTGCTTTGTAGCCTTTTATATCTTCTCCTATTCTGTGGAATTTCTTTTGGTTCTGACAACTTGTGTTGAGACCATCATCATATTGTAGGAAATGTTCTGTTTACTGTAACTGATTGATTCAGCAGGACTTGCAGTAATGAAGTCAGGGCCATTTTTACTGATCACAAATTTTACACAAAGTGTAAAAAAGTAATTGCACTTTTTCACATAGGGCCTTTTGGTGGTGGCTTTAAACATTGTTCACTTACCTTTGTCGTGTATTAAGGTTTTTAAAATCAGGTATTAAGATTTAAATCAGGTGTGAAAAATGCTAAAAAGAAAGACTGCAGAAGAAAAATGTATTTATTTCATGGTGCCACGTGTTTCAAAATTTAAACTTTAAACTGAAAACAGCAAAATCTCCTCTTCAACACTCACTATCTTTCTGTACCTCCATCACCCAGTGGGGTGGGTTTCAGCTTCCTGTTCTCTTGGGTGATCATGGGAGTGGTGACAGCTACATTTGTTGTGGGGGGTAATCTGGAGAAGCTGGTATGTGAGCCCTTCAACTCCAGACAGCTTTTTAAGGTAAGAATGGAACCAAGAAAAGAGGAAATCATTGCTGGATATGTGCCAAACTGCTGTCGTGTTGTTTAGGTGCTGGACACTCCCCATCTAGTGAACCCTTCATGGAGGAACTTCATCCCTGGCTACCTTTACAATGATCCTGATATGGACCTCACAGTGGAAAACCTCTACAGGTGAATGACGAAGTACACAGACCAAACCTTCCTGACCATCCAAGGACTGTTGCTGCTTAACAAGGACCAGGAGAGGGCAGCAATGATGTACAAATATGTTTATAACATACCAAGCAGAGGTAAATCTATCACTTTTCTGTTTTTCTGTCTCTCACCCACAGTAACTGTAAAGAGAACAGAGGGATTTATTCAGCCCTTCACCTGGATAAGGTGTTCAACGTGTCAGCCTTGCTCAACACCAGTGTGGTGAGTAGATTCATGGATTAGGTGGTCTACATATATCTAACATATTTAATTACATTCATATTTATCAGATGTGTTCATTTTAAAACCAATTGTTAAAGAAACGTTAGACTTCATAGAGTTCATGCCATAAAGATGGTTCCATAACGAGCACAGTGCTTTGGTTACAATGCAAGTTTTTGTAAAGCATTTAGACCTAAAAAATGAAATCTATTATGCGTTGTTTAGTTTTATGTCAAGAATTATTAAAGTCAACTAAATTCAAAGACGTACTGTATGTACAGTGCTTTTTGGGACCAGGCCCCAGTCATCAAACCAAGGGAGACTCCCTCAGAGAACAGGTGTGAAAACTCAGTCCTGGAAGGGGAGTGTCCACCAGACTTGGGTCATTTTCTTGCTAACACACACCTGGTTAAACTCGTCCATTATTTACCAGGTTTAGTGGGTGTTCTTGATGAAGGGAACTACCAATTTGTGTGGGACACCAGTGGAAACAAGACTCAGAGGAGAAACCTGCCAAAACCAGATAACAAGACAATAAGGGCAAAGAACTGAGCGATGAATTGTGATGAATCATGAATAAAGAAAAGAGATTATTCATGTTAACCAGTGAAATTGTTATGGGGCCTATTAGGAAAGGTTGGGGAGGCATGGAAGTGAGACCCCCAATTCAAGAGCTTAGCATGCAATTGCTATGATCACAGTAAGACTGGAAAATCCTGATAACTCTTCTTATCTTTGCTGCTATTTAAAGTAATATGCAATACAGTGCTGTGAAAAAGTATTGACAATACAGTCATATATGTTACAGATCCCCAAACATTTTTAATATTAGAAAAAGATAGCCTGCATAGTTTTTAAGTAATTAATTCATGAATGAAGGTGGAAAAAGCTATCCAAACCTACTTGGCCATTTGTGAAAAAGTAATTGCCCCTTAAATCTAATAAATGGTTGTGCCACGCTTGGCAGCAAGAGCTGCAATCAAGCATTTGCAGTATAAAATAACTGGCGAGGAGTCTTCCAATTTTGGCTTACACTTTTTTTTGCAGAATTGGTTGGTTTTCGAGCATGAACGGCCTGATTGAGGTCATGCCAAAGCATCTCAATTGGATTTATGTGGGGACTTTGACTTGGCCACTCCAAAACCTTAAGTGTGAGGGACTTGCTGGTGTGTTTTGGATTGTTGTCTTGCTGCACAACCCAAGTGCGCTTGAGCTCCAGGGCACAAACTTGTGTCTGGACATTCTCCTTCAGAATATTCTGGTAGAGAGCAGCATTCATGGTTCCATCAATTACAGCCAGTCATCCCAAGTCCTGAATCAGCAAAACAGCTTATCAGATCATCACACTTGCTTGATTGTTGGTATGATAAGCATGTGTTTGTAATGGCTTTGTAGCCCTTTTCAGACTGACAGATCCGATTTCTTTAGATCATGGTGCGATATGTGGGATCTTTAAGCCTACTTCACTTTATCAGACAGGTGATGATCTGAAACGTGTACAAATATGCAAAGAAATAAGAAAACGGGAAGGGGGCAAGTACCTTTTCACAGCACTGTACAAATAGAGATTGTCGTAAGTTGACAGTAATTCAATTTTATTGCTAAATAAGCATTAGAAAAGGTGCACAGTCAACACAAGAAAACAGCTCTGACACTGAGCAAGGCCAGAGCCACGTCTGCAAGAACTAGCCTCCACATGCCCCACGTTAGATTGCATATTGAATCCATGGCTATCTTACTTAACTCCCAAGCACCTGATAACTCTTGATTTCCTTTTTCTTCATCCTGCAAGCTTGCTGCCAGCTGGCAAGCTTAACAGCTTCTTTTGGTGGTAATGGAGCGAGCCAGCCAGGGCATGGAGCACAATGCAAATGAGTTGTTTCCTTCAGCAGGCATCACAGCCGTGCCATTCTTTACACTTTTTCACATGCAGATTGTGCTGTCATCTTAAGAAGTGATGTTATTGGGAAAGAATACATAGCTGTAGATTTGTCTTCTGGCGCATTGCTCTCCAGAGACCAGATAATGTGAGCACTGGATGCCCGGGCATCTGTCTTGCTAAATGTTATTATGAAGCAGCCTGAGACTGAACAGTTCAGTGGCTTGGGGCACTAGCATTACTATGGTGCTTGTCTCTGTAAGGTCATTAGGGCCTCTGTCTTCTGCATTGCATAACACTCTTTAACCAAACGTAAATTATTTGTTTTTCTTGAACGGTTATGTAATTGTTCGTTGTTTTGCTTGTGGCTCATCCGTGTATATAATTTTCTATAAAATATCTATTTAACTATCTGTGCTGGATTAAAGGTCCACTTAGGACAAATATGTTCTTCAGTTAAATTGCATCTGCATTGGAAATTTTGTCCATTTTTATTTTTAAAAAAGAATTAAACTGGAATTAAAAAAGCATTCTGAAGTGTTTTGAAGACATAGCTCAATAGTTTAAGTGGAGTTGCAAGGTTTGTCCAAACTCAGGTATGGAACACATGTTGGTGAGCATGGAAAGGCCAATCTTCCCAAAAACTGATCCCAAAGCAGATTTCAGAGTGAGAAGCTTTATGCCAATGACCTACATTAATTCCTTTAAAATGACCAATCCACAACCATTATAGTCTGTTTTCTATCACATAGCCCTTAGGCATCATGGGGTATCATAGCACTGGTGTGGCTTCTTCTTGTCCTTCACTAGTACACAAAGGATCTGTCCAAGAAGTTTGACGGTGTGAAGGTTGATCTGAGGTCAATCATTCTTCTGGATTCAGAGGGCAAAGAAAACCTCAACAGCTTCACTGAGACTGGCATTGGAGAGATCAACTTTGCAGCATATCTGGAGGAGGTAAACTGGCACATTGACTCGCATGCCCATTATGATCTTATGGTATACTCGTAATGTCATAATTACTAGATCGCTCCCTTAAAATGTATCTTAAGTGACACAGTTAAAGAAAGACCTGCACTATTTTAAACAGTTATTTACATTTTTTGGATTGTTGAAATGTTTTGGTTATCCCAGACCATATAAGGGTAAGTGTGATGGAATATTCAGTGATGGTGAAAGGCTCTTTTAAAAATAGTTGGCTTGTAAAACCATGTTCAGTATTTACATTACACAGAGGTTCAATACTTAATATAATGTATTGATAAATGCAGTTTGTTCACCAGTTTAACACAAATGCTAAGTGAAATAATGGTCAAAGAAAACACAGAATTTATACATATGTTATTAATACAATGACTCAATGAAACACTGACTCTATCTTATTAAATATTATGTACTTAGAACTATCTTCAGCAAGAATAAGCTCAGCTAAACCAGCTGTCATAAAGAGTTGTCTAGAGGGAAGTAACCAAGTTAATTTGCTACTTTCTAGATGAAAAGAAAGCATTTTCAATGAATAAATTGAGCACCTTCACAAATTTAATCATGTGTTGGAAGGCATTGTACATTTCATTTATGAAAAAACACATTGTTTTTTGCTGTTATTTCTGTGATGTTTTTGTTTTATTCATGTTTTATTTATGTGTGTTGGTGGGTGAGATGGGGGGTTAATAGTGCACAGTGCTAAGACACCATCACCTCTCCAGTGCGTTTACTGCTGTGGTGTACAGTATGTTGAAGCATTAAAAGAGCATTTCTATCTGGAGCAACGTTTCCTAAATGCTTTACTGTACAATGAGATGTTCGTGTATGTTGCTGCTGTTAATAAAGCACAGTGCTTTTCAATAAAACCTCTACAGCATCATTACATGCATGAGTTCAAAATTTGAACCCTGATGTAACTCGAGGACCCACTGTACCTTGTTTTATGGAACCTGGCACTAACCTAGGCCACCATTTTTGCAGTCTTAATCCAAAAAGCATTTTATATATTTTAGTGCAGTGTATTGGAGCCCACCATTATCTATTCATGGAAAGAGGCACAATTATATACCATAAACAATACAGGCCATTCTGTTAATAAACACCTGTAAGAGCTTACCAACAGAGAGAAAGAGAGAAAAGGATGAAGGATTTTTGCTTCTGTTTTCTAATTCACAGCTCAATAAAGGAGTGACCCGTGCTGATTTGCTGTCATTTGCCAGCAACCTGGATTCTCAAGCTGAGCAACTGGTATTTCCTGCTTTACTTTGCATTAAAACAAAGCTGAGAATGATTATGTGCTCATATCTCTTGACGTGTATTTACACTACAATTAAAAAATACACATTATTCAATTATATTCATTGCATGGCTTATCAGAACCCTCTAGCTGCAATGGTGGATATTACACAAAGAGCAGCGATTGTAGAACTCGTAACATCTGCATTGTTATCTTCTGCTTTTTTATTTCAGCTGGGTAAACAACAATTTCTCTGCTTGACACCACATGAAATATTTTTTTGTTATTTTATATTATGTTTATATGCACACATTCCAACAATGTGCGTTTATGGGAACCACATGTTTATGGGTCTTTAACTTTAGTCTACAGGGGAACATGCATGGCATCATTTCATTTTAGACATTAAATTTCTCAATTCAGGAAGACCAAATGTGTCTTCTTCTTGTCTTGAACTCTTTGTCTGTTACTGTTTCCTAGTCTACAGGGTCTTTAAAGACTTCAGTAAAAGGCCATGCCAGCACACTCCGACAGATCTACTCCCACCAAGTCATCTCCCTCCAGCAGTCAATGGTAATCTAGTCCTGTATCTTTATAACCAGGGTGTGGAGTGTCACAGTATGTTCACTTTATATCTTCTGTGATAGAAATGTGTGGAGGTTAGGCTAATAATGCTTGATATGGTGTCATCTAACACAAAGGCTTTAGCTTCACTGACTTTTATGCAGCAAACTTTTATTGTTTGGTTAGTATTGTTATAGGAGTGTCACTTACCTCTCCCTCTCTCTCAATTTTCTTTAACCATTCAA
Organism: Lepidarchus adonis; assembly: GCA_037576955.1. Lineage (NCBI taxonomy): Eukaryota > Metazoa > Chordata > Actinopteri > Characiformes > Lepidarchidae > Lepidarchus > Lepidarchus adonis. Next base: position 12,397,782 of record JBBIGC010000033.1, read on the forward strand.
CTCCAAATCCAAGAAATATGTTAGAGCAAGGGTAAGCTATCTAAAAGTAAAACAGTAGATGGAATCGGACTGTTCCTTATTTTGTTCCAGAATATTAAATGGTACATTGCCATTTGATATTCTGATTGTTGTTGTGTGATTATCTAAACGTCATATCCATGTCTGGCATTTTCTATGAGTTAATCAGGAAAAAACCTCATCATTAACTTCCATGGAAGATAAACCCATTTCCAGAAATTTTGTAAAATGAAATAAAGAATTTATGATTGGTTAGCTCTCTTAAATCTTTACTCATCTGACAAATGCACAAAAAATATTTACAATGTTTTGCAACTTCAATGGGTTTTGTAAATATAAACATATTTAGAACTTGGTACAAAACACAAAAAAGCTAATGTTTACCACTATGTTACATCACTGTAAGGTTGCGCCCCCAACTTCCATCAGGGGGCGCAACCAAGCCACTCCTTCACAACAGACCGGCAACGGGAGCCAGCAAAGCACTCCCTCACCTGCAGACAAAGGAAACGGTTCGTCTGGTGCAGTTCCACTCCCAGGCAGCAGAGGGCGAGAGAAGCCCTTCAGGAGGGCCACACCTGACTATGACCCTTTATAAGCTGGCTGCTCCATTGAAGGGTGCTGAGTCCTCTGCCCAATTTGGCTGCAGTCAGGGTCAGCTGGTAATTGGTAAAGTGTCTGGACCTTATCGTAAAGCACTATCTTTCCTTTCTCTGTCTCCTTGGGCGCTTACCTCCCTCTGTCTGCCAAAAAAAGGCTTCTACTCCATTCCTACCCTATTTGGAATAGAGAAGTCCCTTTCTCAACCTGCCTGTCTGTTAGCTAGACAGGGCGGGTTAGTTAGAAACACCCAAAAAGTGGGGGGGCATGTTTATTAAATAGGGCCAAGGCTCAGCTCTCCTCAGGATAAGTGAGGAGAGTGTTACTTTCTGTTTAAAGTGAGGGTTAATCCTGTGGAGGAAAGCCCTATTGTTTTGTTGTGGAAGCCATTTTAGTTTGGTCCTTCATTTTGTTAAAGTGCCAGTTTGCTGTTTGCTGCGCTCCCCTCTCCAATACATTAGGGGCTTTGTAGCTGAGTTTGTTGGGTATCACTTTTGGCATTCAAGGAGGGCAGGGTTGGATTCTCACTGTGCCCTACTGTTCATCCTCTCCATCATACTCCTCTGAGGGGCACTCTTATAGTGTGGCTTCTTCCACATTAGCTCAATGGTTAGCCCACTCGCCTCTGGTCCTCAAAGTTGCAAGTTCAAACCCCAAGACATTCAGAGTCTCACTCTTGCACTTGAGTCCTCCACACACATCACATGGCACATTACAATCACATTTCTTCTAGTCCTTTGGTCCTTTGGGAACCTAGTAAATTGTTGCAGGATGTACCCTTCAGTTTTAGGCAAATCTGTGGACCAGTCAAGCACATGAGCTTTTAAGCCACACTGTTGTAGCGTATGCAGAATGAGGAGTAGGATAGTCTTGCTCTCATTACTATGGACTTCCGGGGAGAACATGCTCTCTCTATAATCCCAAAATACGCCTTCACGTCAGTACGACCTTCACACACGCAAGTCACTGCAGCATACCCATACATGTCTTTTACTCATAACAGCCTGGTTGGTCCGTTTCCTCCTTGGCATGGAGAACTCCAAGTCCATTTTTCATGGACTCATCTGACAGGGGGTCTTCAACTTGCATCAGTGTTCCGTTCCTCTGGGTTTGACGCTGGTCGAAACTCATTTAAATAAGCACCAACGTGTGTAATGCCCTGGGGCCATTCTTCTGTCAGTCCACCAGACATTCGCCCACCTGAAGCTCTGTTATGCATTTTTTTTTTGCTTCTTTTATCTACTTTCACTTTCAATTTTACACTGTAAAATGGGAGGGTGGGGGCAGTAATGTAACCATGGAATTCCATATGTCAAGTATGATGTAAGTCGAGGACCCCTGTACAGTGGCTTTATCACAGCGGTGTCATATTTAGGTCCTGGAGGCCGGTATCCAGCACAGTTTAGTAGTTTCCCTCCTCAAACTCATTCACCAAACCTGGCAATTAACAGGTGAGTTGAACCAGGTGTGTCTGAGCAGGGAAATCATCAAACGGTCCAGGACACTGGCCTCCAGGACCAGAGTTCGACACCCCTGCAGTTTCTCATGCAATGCCTTCTGAGTGCTCAAAGGTCACACACTTTGGTTTCTTACATGGACTGAGATTTCAGTGGATCCACTGAATCTGTTCTCAGCATTACATATCATAGATGCTGAAATACGTACATTTATTGTCAATAATTGTCCTTTTTTAACTGATTATGCATAATGAGACTTCATGGAAGAATTGTCAAATTGACTAGCCACAACCTATTGCAAAGCAATCCGTTGGTGGATGCGCCTTTTTTACCCAATCATGATGCCCTCAGTTGTTACCAATTCACTTGTGTATTGTGCAATGTTTCAAAAAAGTTAAAAATAAATATTTCATGAACGTTTGACACCTGTAACAACTTTGAGTTCAAAATGTGTTTACAACACAAAAATATTCATTATATAAACATACAAATTGTACATTTGTCAGTTAAATAGGTTGAGAATATCTACAAATTGCAGATTTTTGTTTATTGCATTTTACAAAAACTTTCAGAGATGGGGTTTGTATCATGCATACATATGTATAAGCATGTATACACAAGTGTATATATTTTTTAGTGTACGATTAAATGTCATTACACATGCAGTATGTGTTATTTTGGCATGTCCAATCAAACATGGCTTGTAAATGTTATTGGAGTATGCAAAACTGTTTTGAATGTTATGAGGCTCATTACATTCATTTGAAATGAGTAAAGTTTGGCATTGTGTGTGGGTTTTTTATTATTTTACAAGTTTAAATACTTTAAATATATTAAATACTCATGTCCCTAATCGTGGTTGTGTTTGTGGAGTTAAGGGGATCGATTGTTTAATGCTTTTGATTTTTTTCCCGTTGAAGAACACTCTGAACCAGAGCATCAGGTTTCTGGAGAGGACTGCATCAGACCTTTCAGTAAGCGGTTTATACTCTGTTGCCAAAAGTATTCACTCACCCATCGAAATAATCAAATTCAGGTGTGAAGGAATTTTAAATAGGACCCAAGTGCAAATAACCGGGATGGAAATCTGGCCCCCAACTGTGGTGTTCGATAAGTAGGCGATTAACCCGCTGAGCTACAAGGATAAACAGTAGATCGTATGCGTTTGTGTCTGCGTCTAAGCCTCCTACACACTCTCCTCCACTTTCCTTTTTGTCTTTCTCTCCCTTTTCTCTTTCTCTTCTCTCTTTTTATTTGATAAACTGGGGACAGTTTGCTCCCCAGGACAGAAAAGACTAAGAGTCGGTCGCTACATACCTCCAAACTTCATGTGGCCTTCAGATCAACTGAAGAACCGTGTGTAGAGAGCTTCATGGAATGGGTTTCCATGGCCAAGCAGATGCATCCAAGCCATACATCACCAGTTGGGTCAGTGGAGGCCTAGTCGTTAGGACTTAGGACTTCGCCATTGGGATCAGAAGGCTGCAGGTTCAAGTCTCAGCCCAGGGACCAATGAGGAACCTGTTGGACGCTGTTGGTGGCTGATCCATGTGTACATGTGTGAGGGGATAATGGCAGAGGAACATCTAACTGTGGTGCACTGTATGTGATGGTGTGTTCACAATGACTTCAACAGTATAACACAATGCGTGGGATGCAGTGTTGTAAAGCCTCTTCCTGTTCCACCATGACACCAAGTCCGTAAACACATGGATGAGCGAGTGTGGAGGAACCTGACTGGCCTGCAACCCGATAAAACACCCCTGGAATGAATTAGAGCAGAAACTGGGAGCCAGGCCTTCTCGTCCAACATCTGAGTCTGACCTCACAAATGTGTTTCTGGAAAAAATTCCCAAGAAAACCTGTGCAAAGTTAGTCCAGAAGAGTTGAAGCTGTTACAGCTTCTCATATTAAACCCTATGGATTATGAATGGGATTTCACTTGTGTAAAGGCAGATGAGCTAATACTTTTGGCAATATTGTTTATTTTCATGTAATATTACCTCAACAACTAGACTTAAGCGCAACCAACAAAACTTTCCCCCATTGTTTTCTTTTCAGAACAAGGTTGCAGAAGTTCTTACAGCTGTTGATGCTGCACAGTACCTCATCTCCCAGAATGCAACATTTATTGTCAATCAGGTAATGTATAAATTCAAGCAGCCGTAACTCCCTTGTGAAAGTTGACCATCTAAAGAAAGATTTGTGTGTGTGTGTGATCTGTAGGAAACTGAGAAATACAAGCAGACCATTATTGGACATTTCAAGCAATATTTAGACTGGGTCAAGACATCTGTGAGTATTGTAATCACACTGTGGTGTTACAGGACACAATGATACCAGAATTCTATGAATGTTTACCTCAATGTTCACAAATTGTAAAAATTTCAGTTGTGATTTGCACACTTTATGATTCCCATAGCTGGAAATGGAGGTGGCCACCTGCAAACCCCTTAGCAACATAATGGACACTGCAGAGATTCTGGCCTGCAGCTTCCTCCTGGACTCAATGGTGAGAGATCGTTAAAGAAGTTCAAATATCTTATTTCCACATGAATATAAATTGTATTAAATCAACACAATTGGGTAGTTTACTTACTTATGGCAATAATTTAGTTGATGTGTGTTATTCACATGGAAATGTCATGTAATAATCAGTTTAATTCAACGCATTCAACTCAAATATAGCATTTTGTCAAAAAGCCTGAATATAATCTTATTATAATAAAATCTGTTTATATTTTATTAAATATGTACTTTCAGGAGGATATAAGAATATCAACATTTGTTCCCTCACCATAATTTAAAGTTCAAATATTGATTTAAGTTTTGTTTTGTGTAAAGGGAGATTGGCAAAGAAATTTCCTTATATGGTCTAAACCATTATATTTGATATATATGCTAATAAATGTTAATTCTTACTTTTGCAGTATATTTTAATTCAGTTAAAACAAATTCTCAAATCGGTTCTTGTATTTAGCATATATTTATATATACATAATATTTATTCTGTTTTAGATCATTTGATCCAACTTTTGATTTGGTCCAAAGCAACACATTATATTACGAACCATGAGAGGTGTTGTGAAACAGCTTTGAGTTAAATACCCCACTTACATTTTTACTTTACATTTTACATTTATTCATTTTTCTGACTCTTTTGTCCAAAGTGACTTCCAGGTACAGGAACAATCCAGCATTAGTTCAGACATGACAATACTGATGTGAGAGTTACAAAGAAGTTCAACACTTTCCTCTTAGTCGTGCAAGTGATACAACATTACTATCTGAGAGAATAGAAAGAGAATAACACGTTCTACGTTATCATTAAATACTTATAAACACGTTTATCGCAGACAGCGAGTGCTACAGCATGAACAACATGAAGTATCACTATCTAGTAGAGCTAAACGAGTCCAGGACATTCCTCGCTGTCTTTAACTGCTTCAGATAAGTACAATTCATTAGATGTGGTTAGATTTCACAACATGAGCTGTAATTATGATGACAGAATTATCAAAGAGTGATTAAAAGGAGTACAGGACATTCATCAATAAAAGTAAGACATTACAATACTTTACAGTGTTGCAAGTAACATGAACAAAGAGTAGGAAACTGTCCTCTGGAAACAATTCTGTAGATCGCTTTTATGTATCTGTTTAAAGTCAAAGTAAATCTTCATTGTTTATGCTGTTGTAGTCACGGAACAGTTGACTATTGAAGTGTTTCTTGAATTTATCTCATTAGCTAATTCGTATGATTGCCATTAATTTAATTCAGGGTGTTAGAAAAGAGAGAATCTCTGCTGTTGTGAGCAAGAAAACAAATGCATGGGAACCTCCACTTACAACATACTCGACTTATGAAAATTCATGGTTCTGATGCTGCCCCAAACCCTGTGTGAAAAATGAAACTAAACGTAACTTTAATAAAATGCTATAAAATGCAATACGCAGCCTCAGGTGGGTGAATGTCTCCCTCTGGTGGACTGACAGTGGAATAGCCCCGGTGTAAAACACAGTAGACGCTTATGTAAGGGGCTTCAAATTGCGTCAACTTCCGTCCCGTTGAGGAACGAAACCCCATCGTAAGTCGAGGACCTGTATAATTCATACTTAGTCACATTTTTTACTGTTGTTGTGATAAAATAAATCCATTTTAACTCAATAAAGGCTTGACAGCCTCTTTTTACAGGGACAGAAATCACACTTACACACAAAGGTCCAATTATTGTTCCCAACATGGACTTGCACATGACCCTTGAGCAAGCAAATGCTTTCATTCAGCTTGAACTGGACAGAATCCATAGGAATGGCTGGGGGATAATGGCCTGAGCTGTGTTTGTGTGGGAAACCAAATTTATAAAAGATTTGAGGGGGTTTGGAAGGTTATTATGATTGACCTTTCACAAGACACTGTGTACAATTGGTCAGTTGTGTGGTTCTTTACGCTTCACTCTATTCCAGATACCACACGTTCATTAAAAAATCTTATTTTGAAATAATTTTTATTTTTGATTTTTATATGGTTTTTGCACAATACTGTATCTGCAAAAAGTAACTGTATATCTGTATATCACATGCGAAATCACACAGTAAAAGCTTTTACTTTTGATAAATTTGTTTGAATGTTGCTGTTCTTTATTGTGGGCTTGCAGAACACGTTCTGGTTCGGGCTGGGATGCTCTACTCTGTTTCTGCTGCCAAGCATCATCTTGTCTGTGAGGCTGTCCAAGTTTTACCGCAGAATGGACACAGAGGATGTCTATGATGAGTGAGTAACCATTCCAGTCAGTTTAGGAACTATCCACCATGTCTGTAGTGTGGGCCATTATCAACCAGCAAATGTAAACTGATACACGTCCCTGCAGTGGCGCTGGAGTGAAATTCTTCATCTCACCACAGTTCTTGTTATATATGATAGAAATAGTAACCAGGCTGTTTTTTTCTCCTTCTCTTTGTTCTTCCTCTTTCTCCTTGTTTTCTTCTTCTCCATCTTTCCAGTTCTTCTGTCTCAGGGACTTGGCATTTCACATTATGATAACCAATTCTTGCTATTTCCATTTTTTTGTCCATTTTTTTTTTCTCTCAGTCCAGCACTTTGCACTTTACGAAAACTATAAATATTGTATAGATTCAATGTTTTTCTTTTTAGTATTCAGTCGTTCACATGCACGTACAGTAATGAAGCATTGCTATAGATAAATCACCAAGTGTCTTGACCGGTGACATCGGTTTTGACATCTAAGTGATGTCACTGTACACAAATCTTTCTGGCACCGTTGCATTCACTGTCGGTTTAATGTTCTTGCCTGTCTTGTATCTTTTTAGCATTGAGACAATTCCCATGAAAACGTAAGCTGTTTTCTTCCCTGCTTTCCTCTTTTGAGAAACTTAATCAGACATCGCTACCTGTTTTGTACAGAAATCTTTCTGCTAAATATTTGGTGCTGGTTTAAGCTTTTAGCCTTGGAATGCTTCTCCGGTGAAGGGTCTTGCTTGTCTTTGTGTGTCGTCTATGAGGAAAAAAAAGCTCCCTTGTTTAACATAAAGGGCTGCAAAATCACACGCCGAAACGTGATTCCCACGTATTTTGCATTGTTACATTTTTTGTCCGAAACTATTACGATTTTTAACTTTTTTATACGTGAACGTGCTGACGTTTAGGAGACCAAGCCCGACCCCAGGTGCCCAATCGCATGTCATTTGTCTCATGCCATATTTTGTTTGATTTGATTTTGTTTCATTATGGAAATTGGTAATAATGGTTATTATAATGAACATTTACATGGTATCCAAAACCCTGTAATGACAAGGTAAAAAGAACCCAACTCCCTTGCACTGAGTGGATTCAACTCGAATGACTTGCATGCCAGGCTTGAGGTGGTGGGGCTGACGGAAGAGACGTAGGCGGCGCGGTGCATGCTGGGTGAAAAATTGACCCTTTCCTTGAGCAAGCGTGGAAGTTGTCTCAGTTCTCTCCTTACTGGGTGTTCGCTCAGCAGCAGTGATGTAAGGTTTGGTCTGTACACACTGGTGCTGAAAACATCTGACCTCGTACTAACCCTGCATGCGCCACAAAATGGCCGACAGCAGCTCATCGCATCATAAACGTTCACTGATTGATTTTTTGCATTGCATGTTTCCTTGCACGACTCTGACAAGACTAACACTGTATCCGGTGGTTCTTAAACTGCCAGATCATCGTCACTAACTGCATGCGTGTCAGAGTTTCTGTTCAGGACGTCCTGAGATGTGCCTGAGTAATTGAGAGCAGAATGCAGAGCCAGACTGACACACAGAGCTCCACAGCCGTCGTGGTGTCAATTCTAAGCTTTTGAAACTATTGCAAAACTAAAGACGGCAATCTAAAGTCATTTTTTATTATAATTAACCATGTAGATTTTATTTCGCTAGCGGAATGAGCGACATTAAAACATAAATAAATTATTTATGTTTTTTAAGGGCCCATACCATAAGCAAATTGCCTTTATTTTTCAAATATTTTACATACCACCCAATCATATAATAATTTATGTTTTTTAAGGACCCATATCATAAGCAAATTGCCTTTATTTTTCAAATATTTTACATACCACCCAATCATATAATAATTTATGTTTTTTAAG
>JBBIGC010000033.1:12423109-12434066 GCA_037576955.1 Lepidarchus adonis
GAGAGAGAGAGAGAGAGAGAGAGAGAGAGAGAGAGAGAGAGAGAGAGAGAGAGAGAGATAGATAGATAGATAGATAGTATTTTTCTCCAAAATTACAATAATATTATTTCATCCTTGGCAACGTTTTGGATAGTCATTTGTCCGACCAACTCTGACCCACGACACAAAGCACATGTCGCAATGAGTCGAAAATGATCAAAAATGTTGATCTGAGATCGGTTTCTGCATTCCACACGGTTACCAAGAGAAGCGTGTGACCTAATAAGAGCTGATCTCAGATCAGGGACCTCAGTCTACCCGAAACTGTAGTAGAGTTCAACACACCAACAGCGAATATTTATGAACAGATTCACAAGCGCCCTTACCTACCACCTGTCACACAGAGCTGCGTCTGTGTACTTCTATTATTTTCAGTTTTGAAAATTTCGTACGTTTTGATATTTTATAGTTATTGTCTTGTTCCTCCCTTCCGAATCCAACAGGACGTCGCCATTTCTTACCGTAATAACGGCCTGTGCGCGCGCCAACAAAACAAACCCTTCGCATAGAAAAACAAAAGTCCGCCTCATGGGATGAATCACAGGTAATGATGGGTGCATATAAAATCCAGAGATTAATTAGTAGATTACAATCCATAAAACAATCGGCCATCCTAATTCTGACCCTTCCATTAAAAGTGGTTATAGGGAAAACAATTCTGTTGAACGAACCGATTCCTTCGAACACAAAGAATCGAACATCCGAATCAACCATCACTGTCGCCAGGAATGAAGAATCAGAAATTTTACAAAGTGAATCAAAAGGTAAAGAAAGACTTGTTAACAAAGGCGAAAAAAGAAGTAAGGTTTGTATAGTATATATCCGATTATAGACTAAAGAATCGATTGGACTGATTCGCTCAGAGGAGATCCGGTTCAAGGAACCGATTCGCTCACGAGTTGGACATCACCAGTCTCGAGTCCTACCGGTGTAACGGCGTCGGACCGGGTTTGGTTTATATTGTTTTGTCATTTTTTTCGTCTTAGAAGCTAAAGGGAAAACGTGAAGCTCGGTGACAACACGGTAAGGATTTTACAGAGACGGAATCCATGGCGGCAGGTCAAAATGAAAACGGGTAAAATCGCTCCAAGTGGGCAGTTTAGCTTAGCATGCTAATCCGTGGATGAGCTGGGTGAAGGGCTCGCGAGGCGGGAACGACGGCACGCGCGCTATTGAACACTATAAATATATGTGATGGAAATGTGTGTTACACTCTGTGCAGAAATAATGAAACAGGCGCGCCAGTGAAACGTGGGGAACCGTCGGACCTTTAATCCAGTTGTAGTAGTCGGAGGGGGAGTAGGGGGGTCCTGCTGGACGGGATGGGAGTGTGAGGGGTTTTAGGATAGAGAAGGACCAGCCCGTGTGCACACATGTGGCAGGAAATTAAAGTAAAACGGCGGAAAATGAGTACGTCACTGTTTGAAGACAACGCTTATAGTATAATAATGTGAATATTATAAAAAAATAAAATCCATTAAATAACCCCTGGAACGCGATTCAAACATGCAGTCGGAGTTTTCCTCGTTGCTACCCAAGTAAGGTAGTTATTTATCATTATCTTATCTGACGCTTTTCTCTCCCGCAGCTCGGAGGTCGCTTCTGTACCGCACCGTGGCCGCTCGGACCCGCCTCTCTGCTCCGCCTGTGTGGATCTCTTCCCCCACCCCTGCTCGCCCATGCTGAAGGCGCAGAGCGGCCCTGGCGGTCGGAGACCCGCTAACGGCGCTCCCGGCCTCTCCGCGCCCGGCGCCGCCAACAGGCCTCCAGCGGGCAGGTGAGTGAGGGCGGGGCGGCAGCGTGATCAGGAGAGCCCGTGGATTCTCCCCGTGCTTGGCAGGCCTACCGGTGCTCCGCGGAATGGGCGGGGCAGATGCCCAATCCAATAGGAACGATCAGGGTTTGATTGAAGCAGCGTTTGACCAATCAGAGTTGAACAATGAGCGTGGTTTCAGCTAGTCAACAAGCGTAGGAGAATACCTGCCGCTGTCACTGGCGGAGTTTTGAGCCAATCACAAACCTCGCCCGGCCTTGTGGAGGCGGGCGTTGCCGTTGTATTTATTTGTATTTTGTAAGCTTATACTAAACGGTTAGTGCTTTTTGGTTGATTTTGTACGAAATTTAAAAGCATCCTCTTAGCAGTTGAAGACACGGATGTGGCTAACTGGAAGTATGTTTTAAAATGCTATTTATGTGATTTATGATTAACTAGTGTGGTTAATTTGACCGAAATATATTAAGTGTCAGAAAAAAATATTTTTATAGCATTAATTTCACTTTTGTCTATTAACAACATTACCCAATCTTTATCTTTAAGTCTTTTTTCTGAAAACCGAAGTCACTTTCTAACAGAAACTTTTTTTTCTTCTCAGGAATCGCTCTGTAAAGCCTCCTGTTCACACTTCACCTGTAAGTCTGTTGGTGTTAATTGTGATGTACATAAAAATTTGCACTTCTAGCTTTGTGTAAGAGGTCATTTTGGCTGCTTTCCTAATACATTTTTAAGAAGAATTAATAAAATTCATAATTCAAAATTCATAATTGGGGGCCTAGTGGTTAGGACTTTGCCCCTGAGATCTGAAGGTCGCAGGTTCAAGTCCCAGCCCGGGCACCACTGAGGAACCCTTGAGCAAGGTACCGTCCCCACTTCACTGCTCCTGGGCACTGTTGATAGCTGCCCGCTGCTCCACGTGTGCACGTGTGATGGGTTAAAAGCAGAGGACAAATTTCATTGTGGTGCATTGTGTGCAGTGGACATCACGAATCACTAATAAAATTGCATTTCACAAAAATCTAGCACTATCGAGCATATTTTCTTATTAAAATGGGCACTTTTCTATGAAAGAAAGTCTTGTCATATAGATTGGATCCTAACTCATATTACAGATACTGGGGGTCCTCGTGTTCGGTCACACTCGACAAATGGCGATTCATGTTTATGTTTCTGGCCTTCTTCTTCTTCTTTAGTTAAACATGACGCCCACTGTCTCACCACTAACAAACTATGACTCCCAGAAAGCATCTCTCTTTCCACTTCTTTTCCACCTTTAACCACCTCTTTTCCTGCACAAGACACTACATAGACCAGAATGCATTGCTCCCCATGAAACACCACATCCCACAACAAACGCCTAAGAGGGAAACTTGTGTTAGCTACATGTGTGCTACTCGTTCATATAAAATAAATATATGCCATAATTACATGCAGGAGTTCCGACAGTGAAAGTTGTGTTCTAGCGTTCGGAGGAACAGAACCCCAGTGTAACTCGAGGACCCTCTGTACTTATTAGTGGTATTGGGCAAAAAAACCCCAGTAATTTTCCTTTTCTTTGCCTGTCTTTTGACCAAGCCTACTGTCATCTGTCCAGCAGGTGTTTGAAGGTATCTACAACAACGCTCGCATGACCCACTTTCTTACGGCTGTTGTGGTGAGTAAGCATGAATGGTGTACGCACACTGACACTCCTGGAGGTTTTGTCTAAGCCTTTAACGAAACACTGCTTTTTCCCTCTCTTCTTTTTTCCTGTCTAGGGGTCCACATGTGACGTCAGAGTTAAAAATGGCAATGTTTACGAGGGTATCTTCAAGACTCTCAGTTCAAGGGTCAGTACTGATGACTACTAAATGACAATATTAACATTTTTCAGCTTGTCGTAGGACAATCTTGGTGAACCTGTCTATTAGAAATGGCCATTTTGACTAGTGTTGATATTAAAATACATTACAGGTACATCTAAAAAAAATATCATGAAAAAGTTAAATATTTCTTGACATTCCATTCAGAAAGTGAAATCCATATATAGATTCATTACACACAGAGTTAAATTTGTCAAGCCTTTATTTCTTGAATTTTTAATGATTATGGCTTACAGATAAAACCCAAACTTCACTGTCTCAGAAAATGTGAATATCACATAAGATCAATGAAAAAGGATATTTTAAACAGAAATGTCAGGTTTCTGAAAAGTATCTTCATTCCTATTCACGCAATAGTTGGTTGTTCCTCCTTTTGCATGAATTACTGCATCAATGTGATGTGGAATGGAGGAGATCAGTCTGTGGCACTGCTGAGATATAATGGAAGCCCAGGTTGCTTTTATTTTAGGCTTCATTTCGTCTGCATTGCTGGGTCTGTTGTCTTTCATCTTCCTCTGGACAATACTCCATAGTCAGGAGAGTTTGCTGCCAATCAAGCACAGTAACACCCTGGCTGTTGAACCAGCTTTTGGTTCCTTTGTCAGTGTGGGCAGGTGCCAAGTCCTGCTGGAAAATGAAATCAGCATCTTCATAAAGCTTGTCAGCAGAAGGAAGCATGAAGCGCTCTAAGATTTCCTGGTAGATGCTGCATTGACTGTGGGCTTCAGAAAACACAGTGACCAACACCAGCAGATGACATGAGTGTGAAAACTTCAGTCTCAGTGATATGGCTCATGATGCGCTGACTCTAGCCTCAGTCCACTCTTTGTGAAGCTCCCCCATATTCTTGAATGGATTTTTCTTGGCAATCCTCTCAAGGCTGCGGTTCTCCCTGTTGCTGGTACACATTTTTCTACCACATTTTTTCCTTCCACTCAACTTTCTATGAATATGCTTTGATACAGTTCTGTGAACAACCAGCTTCTTTAGCAATGACCTTTTGTGGCTTACCCTCCTCAGTCTCCCAGACTGAGACCATTTAAAGACTCAGGAAACCTTTGCAGGTGTTTTGAGTTAATTAGCTTATTAGGGTGTGACACCATGACTTTTCCAAGATTGAACGTTTTTATTATATTAAAATTTCCTAAAACAGTGAATTTTTATGTTTATAATCTGAAAGCCATGAAGTTTTGTCATTTCAGTGATTGTGCCGAATGCTTCCAGGAAGAGGTCAGAATCGCCAACTAATAAAAAAGATTTTATTAGACAGAGAGAATATTACAGTTTAAAGTTTGTGGCAAGCATAAATTCTCTTGTTGAAGTGGGGGATCCCAGAGGTAAATTGCAGAGAATTAGTCATGTGACATGGCGCATACTGACGTGCTAGAGTGATGCATGTAGACATGTGGAGGTGAGATTTTATGTTCTTCTGTGTGCATGTGTGTGGACTGTTTATATCCTCTGTTCTGCACCTGTGGCCATGGAGAGTGTTTCTTTGTGTCTAAGGATGACGTGAAGAAATGTTAGCAGATAAGCTTTAACAAATGGTTGAGAGTTTTACTGTGGCCCCAGATACAACAGCAATAATCTTTGAAATTTCAAGAGATAAAGTTTCACTCTGTGTGTAATCATTCTCTATATCAATTTCACTTTCTGAAAGAAATGTCAAGAAATATTGAACTTCTTCACAATATTCAAATTTTCCAGCACAGTGTCCGTTGTGTCCAGCACAGTTCAGAACTTTGTTTGCTCAAGTTGCAATACATGGCAATAAACTTCATTTGAAGTTTAGTTCAGGTAGATCACCAAACTGTGCTGGACACAGAATTTGGGCACATCTTACTTACAGTATGTTTTTACCTATATATTAAAAAATACTCAAATTTACTAATATTCAGGTATTGAAATTACATTATTTGTATCATCGCAAATTCTATTTATGTTTTATTTAAGTTTAATGCCACTGCTACAGAATAACAAGATGCCATTTAGGTTCATACTTTTGGATTCTATTTCTATGCCTCTCTTTAGTGTGAACTGGCAGTGGATGCTGTTCATAAGCGATGCGATGAGGACAGCTCCCTGACTCCTCCAAGGAGAGAGGAGATCATGGACACCATGATCTTCAGCCCTGCTGACGTCGTCACCATGACCTGCCGGGACGTAGACCTCAGCTTTGCCACCAGAGGTGAGAAATATGAAAATTCATTATGGAATGTGTGGGATTGATACATTGGATCATGCACTATTTTGGTCGACACATCAATACTGATTTGGTCGATTAATTGTTGCATCCCTAGTACAAACAGTGTGTGGTTTTTAAAACATGGTCTTGTTATCGCACTCTTTCACTCTTCAAGGCCTAATAATAAAAGATTATATGTATGTATAGTTTTGTGTACCCGAACAGTCATATTTCATTTTTACATTTTCTTTATTATCTTTATTTTTCTTTGAATATCTTTTTTTTCCTATTAACAGGCTTTTGTATTGGCCTTTAAGAGTGATCTATGTAGGGAAACTCTTCTGTTTGCCTGTCCTGTATAGTATTTCGTTCTAAAAGCAGTATTAAGCTGAAACATGCCAAACTCCTCTGTGTTGGACAGGGCTAAACTGCTAATGACCAATTAGCTGGATATATTTGACGGTGTTAGTTTTTGCAACATTATGGAAACAGTTAAAAACTGTGCTTTCCACTGGGGCAGTGGAGGTCTAGTGGGTGTCCATTGCGGTACCCTTAGTTATTAACAGCTGCCTGGGGAGCAGTGTAGTGGGGACAGTACCCTACTGCTCCACATGTGCATGTGTGATGGGTTAAATGCAGAGGGCACATTTTGCTGTGGTGCACTTAGTGTGTTCACAATGACATACAGGGACTTTTACATTTTTCCTAGGTAGATAGAAAGAGTGAGCAATGGGGCAGTGATTACACACTTTCTAAAACTAACTGGTTAACTATAGTTAATAATGTTTCAATGGAAGCCAAAAGTGTCTGGTTTTCCTGCTTACATTCATTCCTGTTTTTTCAAACTGTACCATTGCTGAAACCATGAACAGAGATGGTTATTATAGTAGTATTAGTTACGCAATGCAGGACAAACACCCGTGAGCTCATCAATAAATTTTTTTTCTGAGAACTACTGTGTAAATCATGTGCATTTGTGGCACTGAACTTTACGTTTTCTGTTTCTGACAGACACTTTCACTGATGTGGCCATCAGCTCAACCCGGGTGAACGGAGAACACAAAGAGAAGGTGCTGCAGAGGTGGGATGGGGGAGACAGCAATGGAGAAAGCTTTGACCTGGACACGGACACAGTGAGTGTTTCTTGTACCCACACCACACACTCGAGTTTTATCAGATACTTTTTCTTAATACCAATTTTTAGAATACATTTCCAATCCACAATTAACAATAACTGTGATAAAATACATTTCACATATTGCTTTATATTAGTTGATTTTAATGAAAATATTCTAGCTCCTTTTCATTTGCCATGTTTCCATCCTTACAAAGAAGCAAAGAGATATTACATTATGCTGTGTCAAGAAGAGTCTGACTAGATATCTGATCACTCGGAGAGCAGTGATGATACAGAAGCTGTTTGAAGACATAAATGAATTAACGTTTTTATTTAGAGACACATTTCTGTTATGAGTTTAACTGCTTTGTGCAATAAAGATCCACATACCTTTTCCATCACTTTCTAGGTTCTCCAGGTTCTAGGTCTTGTTGGAATGCTTTTCCATCAATCTTAAGGCCTTGTCCACATGGGGGTTCAAATCTTGGATAAATGAAAGCACTCAGAGACATTTTGTATCGCTGTTTGTTCGGCTTCAGTATAACGTTAAATTCCCTCTGTTGAATGCGACCGTTAGCTCAGACTGTAATGCTGTGTTTCTACATTTAGGGGCCAGTAATGAGGAAGTCCAGGGCATTTCTGTAAACTGTTGGGTTTTGAGGTTCATCATTTATCGGTTTCATTCATTATTTATATACATTGGTGTGAAAAAGTGTTTGCCACCTTCCTGATTTCTTTTTTTCTTTCCATGTTTGTCACACTTGAATGTTTCAGATCATCAAACAAATTAAAATATTAGTCAAAGACAACACGTAAACACAAAATGCTTTTTTTTAAGAGAAGGATTCTATTATTAAGGGAGAAAAAAATTCAAACCTATTATTACCTATGTTATTGCTCCCTAAACCTAATTACTGGTTGGGCCACCATTAGCAGCAACTGCAGTCAAGCATTTGCAATAACTTAAAGTTTTACAGTGTCTTACAGCGCTGTGGAGGAATTTTGGCCTGTTCATCTTTGCAAAATTGTTGTAGTTCAGCCACATTGGAGGGTTTTGAAGCATGAACCACTATTAAGGTCATGCCACAGCATCTCAATAGCATACAGGTCAGGACTTTACACCATTCCAGTCTTTATTTTGTTTTTCTTAATCCAGTCAGATGTGAACTTGCTGCTGTGTTTTGGATCATTGTCCTGCTGCAGAACCTAAGTTTGTTTCAGCTTGAGGTCACAAGCAGATGGCCAGACATTCTTCTTCAGGATTTATTGGTAGACATTTATTACAGCAAGTTCCAAGTCCTGAAGCAGCAAAACAGCCCCAGACCATCACACTACCACCACCATGTTTTACTTTTGGTATAATATTCTTTTTCTGAAATGCACTGTTACTTCTACACCAGATGTAATGGGGGACACACCTTCCAAAATGTTCAGCTTTTGTCTCATCAGTCCACAGAGTGTTTTCCCAAAAGTCTTTCAAGATGTTTTCTGGCATTTCTCCCAAAATCATTTCTATTTGCTAAATGCCAGAATAATGTGAGAGATTTTCTTACAGTATGTGTTGTGTTTTATTATTCAACTGTATATACATCCAGTTGGGCAAAAATATATTTGGCAGTCACTGATTCTGCGAGTTTTCCCGCTTATGAGCGAATCTGTAATGTTCATCATAGGTTCACTTCAACTGTGAGAGACAATGTTAATAACAAAGTTCACATCAATACGCTGTAATGTCACCTTGGTTGGGAATGACCGAGGTCTAACGTTTCCTGTAAGTCTTCACCAGGTTTACACACACCGTAGCTGGTATTTTGGTGGAGGTAGGGAACTGATGTGGGCTGGTATCATTTAAAGATGAACTAGTTGGACCTTTTGGAGTTCAAGATGGACTCAAAATCAACTCCCAAACTTACTGCGAGTGTTTAAAAGAAACCTTCTTCAAGCAGTGGTACAGGAAAAAAATCTGCTTCTTTCAAGAAGACAATGATTTTTATGCAGAACAATGCTCCATCGCAGGAATCGAAGTGCCTTCTGCATAGCTGGCCAGTAAAGGTCTGAAAGATGAAAGAATAATGACATGGCCCCCTTCCTCACCTGACCTAAACCCTGTTGAGAAGTTGTTCTTCTTAAATGGGGGATTTACAGGGAGGGAAAGCGGTACACCTCTCTGAACAGTGTCTTGGAGGCTGTAGTTACTGCAGCACAAGATGCTGATCATCAACAGATAAAGAAACTCACCGATTACATGAATGACAGGATTATTACTGTTATTGAAAAGGTTTTGTTTAAATGACTTTAACAGATGTAAATGAAAAAGTGAAATAGTAAAATTTGAACATTAAATGAAATGTTTTAATTGTTTTATTTAGTTACATAATTCTGCACACTTATAGTTGCGTAATAATTGTGCACACATGTATTCCCCTGAGAATGTGCACACTCACATTTCCTTTGCACAAAAATTCATGTTTCAGGTGTATTAAAATTTTGAATTAATCGTTAGCACTGTATTTGTATTAAAATTTATCCTCAAAATACTCACTTACCTTGTGAGGCTTTAAATGTCAGGTGCTGTAGAATCCTGTTGAGGTATTAAAAGCTCTCCAAATATTAAACATTGAAACTGCTGAAATATCAACATATGAAACAATTGCATTTTCAAATTATTCTGGAGCTATTTTACATGTAGCGTGTTCACTGAGGCATTTGAGTTCATTCTGTTAATCAACTATTTCTTGCAGGCCAATGGCTGGGACGCAAATGAAATGTTCCGTTTTAATGAGGAAACGTATGGGGTCAAGTCTACCTACGACTCCAGCCTGTCTATGTACACGTAAGTGTGTGTGTGTGTGTGTGTGTGTGTGTGTGTGTGTGTGTGTGTGTGTAAGCTCAGCTTTACCATTAATTGTTTAGGACATGTTAATTTTTGAGTTATTTGAGTCATTTTTGGGGTTTGGTGCAGGTGGCCTGTGGCCAATTATCTTTTTAACAGTCTCTATGGAATGGATCACATTTTCATGTACATGCTGCTTAAATGAATCAGTAATAATGAGCTTGCTCTCTCTTCCTCTCTCCCTCTCTCTCAGGACTACTCTGGAGAGGAGCAGTTCAGAGGGCTTTAAGCAACGCGAGGCCCGTGCTGCACGTCTGGCCAATGAGATTGAGGCCAGCGTTCAGTATCGCCACCGGGTGGCGCTGGAGAACGACGATGGAAAAAGTGAGGAAGAGAAGTACAGTGCAGTGTCAAGGGACGGAGGGGAGCGAGAAAGTCCTAGAGACCGAGAGCGAGGGCGGGACAGCCCCAGCAGCTTCACAAGGTAAGAAAGAAAATGGAGGGCCCTTGTTGTTGTAATAAAACACTTATCACTTAAACACATTTTGCCATCGATCATTTTGCTTAAATAAAAATGCAATTCCGTCCTCTAATTTAATATTAGCAACTGCTGCTTCTGGAAACATTGTGTAGGCCTTCTACTCACTATAAAGGTATAGAGAAGTCTAGCATCCACCAGTCAGCAATAACACTGATGCTGGCAAAGTACAACTGGTGCACATCCCTACACAGCATATAGTGCAAATGAGTGATTTTACTGTCAAAAGCAATGAGATGGAGGTACAGTAAAGGCAGAAAATACATGTATTCGTGGGTATGCAACAGTTACTGGAGTAGATGGCAGACAACAGTAAAATATTTTTAATGATATAAATTCATTTGAAATTGTAAATATTAATAATACGTATTGTAGTTTTCTTTAATATTTTAGTTTCAATAGAAGTGGTAAATTTTTATTGTACTATATGTACCGTATATCTTCTAATAGTAGTATTTAAAAAATTATTCTGACGACCAGGCGTTTATTAGAGACAGGCGTTTGTTGTAGACAGGCTATTATTCTCCTCACAGACGGAACGGTGGTGGTATTTAAAATATCACACCCACAAATCGACCACAACACCAGATTAACATTTCAACATTTAAT
>JBBIGC010000033.1:12434981-12450765 GCA_037576955.1 Lepidarchus adonis
TAGCGCAGCTTGCTAAGTGACAAAGGGAGCAGAAGTGAAGACCCTGAAGCTGAAGTAGCCGTTGCTCTGAGCTTCCGTTCGTGGTCGTAAAGCAAATATAGGTAATGTGACAATAGCGTTGCTGTTACTTAAATAAATTAATAATGCACCCACGTTTCTGTGTTATATCGATACGTCATTTTCGTGCGATATATCAATTATCGCGATATCGTGTTATCGCAATATTATTATCGTGGACCACATATCACATATCGTATCGTATCGTGAGATACCCTGCGATTCCCACCCCTAGCGCACATGCTGTAATTGATTTCTTTTTTAAGAAGCTAGCTGTGTAACCACAAATCTCCATATGTCGAGTGCGACATAACTTGAGGAACTCCTGTATTAGGCTGATTTCAGTCTGGAATGTGAAGTACGACACAGGGCAGCCAATCACAGGATGTAATACTTGTCACACTTGATCTTGAATGGGCGGCAGTGAACAGCAGCAGTAAAATCACTGAGGATTGGAAAAGATTGGTTGGAATCCAAATTATTTGGCATCAAGAACGGTTCAGAATTTGACTCCGGCATATATATGGGGCCGTTCTGTTTCGTATCACCAGTACAGGTTGAAGTGAAATCACCACACTTTTCATCACACTTGGCTAAATCAGCAATGTTTTTTATATTGATTGTTTTTAATATGGTGATATTTGGCTCAGTGTGATTTGTTTGATTTTCTCAGATCGTGTTGAATCAACCCGAGGAGAAGAAAGTGACCACAACAACAATGAGCCCATGCTCAGCAATGCAGCATCACCCCTCAACACTTTTGGTGAATGTAGAACAAGTAAAGATGTTTTACATGCACCACATGATGATCAGGACCGGACACCTTCAGCCAGTAGGAACATGGTCAAGATTAATACTGAGTTCACACTGGACTTGGATGAGAGGACTTCACCCACACCTGCTAAGAGATTCTGTCATGAACTTATCCCCTCAAGCAAACCTAAGACCCACATGCCAGAATCAGCAGTAAGTTCAGAAGAGGACGAAGAAGTGGACGTCCTGGAGGTGTCTGACCCCACCTCTGAGCCCATCATTGTTCCAGTTGTCTTCTGTGAGCTTAGCACAGAGGAGGAGGAGGAGGAGGAGGAGGAGGAGGATGTAGATGTGCTTGGTGTGGAATCAGATTAACATCTTGAGAAGTCCTGCTGTGCTGGTAAGCTCCAATTTGTGTTTACTAATCAGTTTGCTATATATCACCACTATCAAAACAAAACCTCATATCTTCATTTTTGTCATTTTTTACCTGTTTTAAAATTTGAAAACAGATTATTTTTCTCCATATAGTGTAAAAGTTGTAATCGATGGATCAATAGGCCAAAATTCTTATTTTGGATATAGTTTTGTTCCTGATATATAAAACAAAAAAAATTATACTCACAAAAAAAGCAAATTCACTGATTTGTGGGTTTTATTTTTGAGCTGTCTGGCAACATATAGTAGTATTTTTGGGGTAATTTAGCTTGAGGTGCATCATATTATTGGGTAGATTGAGAGTAACATGTTAGCTAGCTGCTAGGTTGCAGCAATAATGACATTCGATATTATTTCTTGAGGAAATTTAGCAGAAGGTGGAAAAACGTATTGATTTCATCACTGTCTATAGAGTAACTACATATTAAAAGCTTCCATTTTGCTTCAAATGTTTACTGACCAACCTGCCAGTTTACCCAATAGGGACCAAGGCAGCTCACTGTTTATTGAGACACGCCCACCATCATGAAATGATTGAATGTACAAATAGGAAGTACTTTATATGTACAAAAGTTTGTGGGCACCAGCATTTCGTCTGTATGGGACCTTCTAGGAAAGCTTAGATTTTGGAACATTGTTGTGAGAATTTGATTGCATTCAGCCACAAGAGAGTAAGGTCAGGTATTTTTCTTTGATTGTTATTTCTGGATTCCAAACTTCACTCCAACTCATCCCAAATGTATTAAATGATGCCAAGTCCACAGTTGGAAGCTCTATACCCATGGCAGGGAGACCGTAGGCCAGGGGTGCCCTGGTATATAGCATGGTGTAGTGATTTCCTGTCTCAGACACACCCGTTAATTGCCAGTTTTAGTAAGTTTGTACTTATAAACTGATAAACTAATAAACTTTAGGCCCACGTGTCTAAAGCACAATATTTAATGGCAGTACTTTTCTGTAGAGATTACATGTACACAGTGGAAAATCTGTGTCAGCAGTGGGTACACTTTAAAGTGTTTAAATTCACTATTTAGAACCAAGGTCTGGATAATTTAGGCATATGCATTTAACAGGCATGAGCATTTAACTTAATCAGAATCAGAAAACTTTATTAATCCCGGGGGGAAATTGTTTGTGTTGACTGCCACAGCACACAGAGACACAGAACAGTAGAATAGAATAATTTAAAAAATATAAAATAGTCTTGTAGAGTAAAAATAAAATCTAAAATGTTATAAAAGAAATAAAATCTAATGGAGGACATAGTACTATTACGTTTGATTTTTGTAATGTGAAAAAAGTAGTTTGTTGTCCACATTGAATATTGCACATGTAGAATCTTGCACATGAGTAAGAATATTGCACATGGAAAATATTGCTCATTGAAAAATATTGCACATGAAGAATCAAGAATATTGCACATGAGGGATATTTTAGATGAAGAAGATCCATTAGAAAAGCCATTTGTAATATATGTTGGTAATCCAGACACACACTATAAACTTTTCTTTCTTTGTCCTGGTTTTAATGCGATGAATGTTTCTCCCACTAATCTTTTCTTAGTTACATGCTTCCTGGTCACACAACAGGAAGTAGATGTGTGACACTTACCTGTGCCTGTAAACTGCTGCATGACTGGAGTTCTTGGAGATGCAGACAGGATTCATTCCCAACTTCTCTATGTTCTCGCTCATTATCTTCATTACTGAGGTCAGGAGTTTCACTTTACATTGTGATTGAAGATTTGCCTAAAATTTGAAACACTGACCAAGTGAAGTTACTGCACCTTGTTTGCCGTTAAGATGTGCAGGATTCTTTATGACGTTTTAATTTTGGAAGTTTAGTTTTGTGTCTGTTAGTGTGTGTTGCACCACTGTTAATGTGCCTTTAATCCTAAACCATGTTTTCTTAGTGTTCAGAAATTTACTCTTCCTCTGAACATTTTTTGTTGTATTCAAGATTAAACAGTTGGTTTGTAAATCCACAGTGTTTCGTATTGTGTTATGCATTATGCAAAAATAATTTACAGCAGGTAAAATAAGTATTGAATGATGTTCTTTCCACTTCTGGATTATGACCTCAACAGTGCTCACTGTAACCTTCAGTAGTTTTTCTTTAACCAATGTCATCAGCAACAAAAATGTTGAGAAGGTCTTAAGAGAGATCTTTAGTTTTACCATCATGAGATGTTTCTTGTGTGACACTTTGATAATTAAACGCCTTTTTTTATAGCCATCAGTTGTGCCTGAATCTGCTAATAATTTAGAGTGGCAGAATTGTTTTTTAATTGCTGAGAAATTTCAGCTGGTGTTATGACTTTCCAGCCTTTCTGCACCTTCCTTTCTTCATGTGTTCAATGCTTTTTGACTGTCATTCCATTATATTACACATAACTTAATGTATGGACGTCTATGGTTTGATTTCTTTGAATGTGTGAGTTGGATAATTGTTATCGACATCTGGTGAGAATTTCATGTCAATAGCACCTTTAGAAATATATTTACTCAGAACATTGCTGACTTCAATTGTTCAATATTTATTTTGCCCGCTGTATATAATATTACTGAGCAATCCAATAAGAAAAGACAGAAACTGTAGTACTAAACCAACCACTTTCTAATATTCAGCTTACAAGAATGTCAGAATGGTACAACAATTAGTATCAATCTTGTTTTTATCTTTTGCATATGATTTTCTCAGTTATGTTTTAAGTCTATACATTTAGTTGATATTTTCATAATTTCTGAATAATTAGAATCATCAAATGTGTAGTTATTGCTTCATGAATAGTGACAGGAACTAGACATCCGATGCGTTTGACTGAAAACTATCTTGCAGAAAGCTATTTGCATGATATAATTATAATTAATGTGCCTTATGCCCAAAACTAAAACTTTTTCTTTCTTTTTTTGCAGTAACATTAATAATTTAGCACTTATACAGGAACATTACCCAACTGAAAGAGGAAAATGTACTGTTTCCAAACTTGGTGGGCATGATTTTACTGCTCCATGTTCACATTGCATAGCCAGAATGCAGAATATTAGTTTATTTAGTACATTAGTGCAATAAATGCTTTAAATGTTAAGTATAATTTACATATAAATATCATTTTTATAGTAGTATTAAATACATCTCCTACTCTGGGACTTCAACACAGATCTGTCATGTGTAGGTGTTAAATTTGCTACTTTGGTTTATGGCTTCTAATGACATTTTCCACTTTTACTCTCATTTTATGTAGCTTTATATCTTTATACACAGAAAAAACTTTTTGACTACATTTACATACATATCTGTAAGCAGATTTGATGGCAAAAATACAGATTTTCATTGTTGGAGCTATATAATTTATTGTAAAAATGAGAACTATGGCTTAATTTACTGTACATGTTATATTTAATGACCGTTTATTACTGTAGTTTTCCGTATAGATGTAACTAAAGTCCAAAGTCGGGACTGTCCATTAGGAAAAAGCTTAGGGACATTTCTCAACTTTGGCTCTGGCTAACTGAGAAATCCGGTTATGAAAAACCAAAAATCTTTATTACGTTGATAGATTCTCTCACTCTCTCACACACACACAATAATATGACACACTAACTGAAGTGAACATGCGTTTATTATGCATTCATTGCTTCATGATACTTTATCCCCCCTCCTACACATCACACCTGAGTTGCTCTTGACCAGTCGCCTCATGGGTGTGGCCTTGGGAAAATGAATGCACGCTGGTTGAGTGGAGCATCTCAGGGGGTGTGGCCTAGCACCTGACAAGAAACTGCGATTGACACCTGTGTGTGGGACAGAATGGCTGTACGGTGTGTGGTTGTGTGTGGTGGCGTGTTGATGGTGGTAAAAAGACAGTTGTTAGGAAGAACAGTATGTGTGCAAGTGTGCGTGGGGTGTGTATGCCGGGCGGCTGGGCGGTCAGCGCTGTGTCTCCTGCAGAGGCTGCCCTGTTAGTGCTGGATCCTACGAATGGACTGGATCTGAGGAGTCTGACTGTGGGAGCCCCAGTTTTTCCAGTGCTGATAGTCTCCACTGTGTCTTTCACACTCCATGATGTACTGCCTACCCCTGTATCCTGGGAACTCATAACACACAAAGCTACACACAAGCACACACAGTATAGCAAACGGATACAGAGAAAAAGAAAGCGATTAGCATTGGGGATGGTGTAATAAATATTATCATTACAAATTGTGCGTATGATCAGTACTCAGGAAACAGTAAACTATGTGCGTAATAGAAAATCACAGAGGCCTTTAAACAAATGCAGGCTGTCTATTTTTTTCCTTATTTTTAACAATTATATAATTTTTCATCTTGTTAATTAAGCAAATATATATATATATATATATTGTGGAAATATTTAATGGGCTATTTCCCAAAGCTAAAATCGCAAAATCTAGCCTTGTCCAATTGAGCAATAATCAGCTTTTAATTGATCATTATTAATTGAGTTTAATTAATCTGCCTGAGAAACTTTTTTTTTTGTAAAATACTATATGTTTCCTTTTGCTCATTCCATTTCATTTGCAAACCTACATATTGTGTACGTGTTGAGCTGTCAGTGTTTCCCATATATCTGCGTGTGTGTGTCTGAGGAAACTCACGCGCCACACTGCACATGCATGGAGCCCACTTCCATCCCGCACCAGCCCATGGCCTGCAGAGAGGGGTAATCATCACACAGCTCTGCACTGCGGCCCAGGAAGTTCTCTCTCTCGAAGATCATCATGCGACTGCTCTGGTGAGCCTGAGGAGACACAGGTACTGTTTTCACACTTACGCATTTACTGAGTAGACAAGACAGAAACTAGTGCATGAATCACGTAGCACAAACGTTGCTAGCATAACAATTCCTTAAGAAACTATTCTGTGCAACTTGACATCAAAATTCACCACTTCTACCAAATTTGCCAAATATTCTTCCATGCAACAAAATCTTAAACAATACTGGAGGGGATTTTGCATCTTGGATTTAAAAATAGCAAACATTAACCTAAATTTAGCCATAATTAGCACATTGCTAATTGCTACATGCAATCTATTGCAATGATATATGTATATATATATGAATACAGATAAATGCAGAGAAACATACAGCGCAGTAGATGGGCCTGAAAGACATGAATCTCTCCACGTGGTAGGCCAGGTTTCCACAATAAGAGTCCCAGTGGGGGTACTCTCCTCTCTCCAGAATGAACTGCTGACCCTGGAAGTCATGGTGCTCATAACCCACCCAGCTGGGTAGAGTTTAAAATTCAAAATAAACACATTAAATTCATTCATTACACAATTATACAGTTAATGCATTAATTCTACGCTGTCACTATTTTTTCGAGGAACTGATTTTGCAACAACAAACTAAAATAGCATTTAAATCAAGGTTAAACATTATTATAGAATTATTCTATCTTAATAAATATTCACATGAACAGGCAAGTGCGTTATAATATACGGAACACACACAGACGGAAACTCACGAGCCACTCTCCACGCGGATGGAGCGAATGTTGTCGAAGCCACACTGCTGGATGTTGCAGCACTCGGAGGTGAACTCCTGACACTTGCCCTGGAAGTGCTCCTGCTCAAACACAGTCACCTGAAACCCAGCAAAGCACAGGTCAGCAACATCTAACCGCTCAATAACACCTCAGATCCTTAGAGTAGGGAGAAGGGCTCTCCAGGTCTGGCCTTGGGGATTTACCTTCCAGAAGGGGGCCATTCCCATGCCAGAGTTCACCATGGGGTGCATCATGGCGGATCGGCTGAATCGATACATCTTTATTTCTGAGGGTAGAGAAGGCACGATATTACTGTCACACAATATGAATCAAAATATTTACTACAATTACACTGTATATCACATATGGCTGCACTGAGCATAACGCTCCTCTACAGTAACCGAGCAACAGACTATACATTTTCAAATTGGTTTATTCCATTCATCTGTTTCGAGGTCTTTGCATGAGAAATTATATACGCAGTAGTTCAGTGAACCCACATCCCATAATAATCTAACCGTAAAGTAAGACTTCACTATTGTCTAAGGTGATCTATAATGTCTGTAATATTGCTGTAGCTTAGTTATTGAGTTCAGTTGTGGAATTGGTAGTAATCATGTCCCTGATTGATAATGATGCAGACTGTGGATTGTAGCCATGGTGCGCGTGCAGCGCGTGAGCGCGCCTTACCGTTTTAGTGACTGACTCGCTTCTGTAACGCCTGTCTCGCGTGGAGCCTGGAGGGAACCTGGCGCCTCGGTTTTATACCGGAGCGAGGGAGAGAGAGAGCGAGATGCGCACTCTCTCTCCCTCTCTCTCTCGCGCGCTCGCCAGCTCAGCACATACTATAGAGGGGCTGCACGCAGCGCGGCTTTGTGCGTAATGTGAATAGGAGTTGAGGGGGGCGCGTGGAAACGGACGCACAAAAGGGGATGTGACCGGTATGTTCGCGCAGGTCAGCAGTCCACACAAAGAGAGCAGAATAACCGGGATTAAGCGCATAGGTGCCATGGGGCAGCGCGAGTGTGTAAGAGAACACGACGCATGGAGGTGAAGAGTTGTAACTGAGTAGAGTGTGAAGTTAGGCCAGACATGAGCGGATGGATGAATGAGTGGATGGATGGATGGATGGATAGACAGATCAATCAATCAATCAATCAATCAGTGGAAGGTTGGGTGGATGGATCAATCAATTTGTCACCTGGGTGGATGGGTAATAAAGGCTAGTTGTATGGATGGGAATGTGCAGCTGAATAGATTTATTGAAGGATGGATGGATCAATTAATAAATCTTATGGATGGAAGGATGGGTGGATGGGTAAAAAAGGCTAGTTGTGTGGATGGGAATGTGCAGATGCATAGAGGTATTGAAGGAATCTTGGATGGATGGATGGATGGATGGATAGATGGATGGATCAATCAATAAATCATATGGATGGAAGGATGGGTGGATGGGTAAAAAAAAGGTATTTGTATGGATGGGAATGTGCAGATGAATAGATGTACTGAAGGAATCCTGGATGAATGGATGGATGGATAGATGGATGGATCAATCAATAAATCATATGGATGGAAGGATGGGTGGATGGGTAAAAAAAGGCTAGTTGTTTGGATGGGGAATGTGCAGATGAATAGATGTATTGAATGAATCCTGGATGGATGGATGGATGGATGGATCAATCAATCAATCAATCACATGGATGGATGGATCAATCAATCACCTGGATGGATGGATCAATCACCTGGATGGATGATGGAGGGATGGCTGGATGATGGATGAATTGATGGGTGGAAAGAGTGGTATGGATGGGAATGTGCAGAAAAATAGATGTATCACAGGAATCCTGGATGGATGGATGGATGGATGGATCAATCAATCACATGGATGGAAGGATGGGTGGATGGGTAAAAAAGGCTAGTTGTTTGGATGGGAAATGTGCAGATGAATGGATGGATCAAAAGAATCATGGATGGATTGATCAATCAATCAATCACATGGATGGATGGGTGGATGGATGGGTGGATAGGTGAATAAAAAGGTTAGTGGTATGGATGGGGAATCTGCAGAAAAATAGATGTATCGCAGGAATCCTGGATGGATGGATAGATGGATGTATCAATCAATCAATCACCTGGATGGATGGATCAATCAATCACCTGGATGGATGGATCAATCAATCACCTGGATGGATGATGGAGGGATGGCTGGATGATGGATGAATTGATGGGTGGAAAGATGATTGACAGGTGGATGGATGATGGCTGAATGGATAATGAATTGGTGGATGGATAGATGGGTGGATGATGGGTGGGTGGACAGATGGGTGGATGGGTCAGATGTAGTAGATTCAGTCAAATGGTTAATTGTCATCTCCTGTGTATGTTAATGCTAAAATGTGGAAAATAAAAAAATAAATTGATATGATGAATAAACCATTCAGATGATTCTGATCTTGAACTCCAACACACTGTGTCACACACACAAAGGGAGACTGGATCCAAGCCGTGTCCAATTGTTCCCAGCAACAGTTATTTCACTCCCACTCACTAACAGAAGCTTCATCGTCACTTCGTTTCCCTTCTTCCCAGATTGTGCACAAATGATTTTTACAAATAAAAAACATCAGCACTGTTATAATATTACTATAATATTAATATTAAATATGTACATAACATGGCTCAATCTCAAATAAGTTACTTTCTCCCTACATAATGCATGTACACACAACCCATGTGGGATTCAGCCGTTAACAGATCATCAGTTGCATCAATAGAAACCAAACCTGGAAAGAAATGAATAAAATAAGAAATTTAGTTTCAAACGAAGTTATGCTGAACATCTGACAGCAGCCGAACTGTGTGAGCAGCCCAACATAGTGAGGAAGCAACTGCACATTCGATCATTACAGCAGAAGGAGGTGATACCACCTCCTGCCAGGGTGCCATCAGTTATTGGAGGACCGTCACTCTAAATTGTAATTATGTATTGATTTGATGATTAATCGAGTGATGATATGTGCACAGTGTATTATTGTAAATGCACATTTTATTATATAAAAGGCTAAATGTATTATTAACATCAAACTCTGGCTTCTGTAGGTTTCCTCTCTTTCAGTGAAATTATTTTCTATTTGTTTAGACAGTAATGGTGCAACATTAACAACTTATATTAATTTAAGTTTTATTACACAGGTAGAACTCACCCGAGCTCCCGGTTGTAGCAGCACCCTTCTCAGAGTGAGAAAAGTGTCGCTACAATAACATATATTTAAAGAGCTCATCCTGCCACCAGTCTAACATTTATCCATGTTTTGCACGGAGCATTTTTAAATGTTCTCCGCTTTGTTTGCTCAGTATACCTGCACTTTTTCACGCGTAGTTGATATGGATGCCTAATATAACGCTGCGATTGTTCCTTTGTTGGTTTGTTTTACATTTTTGACCAATAAAAATGTATTTTTATTGGTCAAAACTTTATTTTAAAAAGTTTTGAATAATAATGAAATGGAAATCTCATACATTAGCCTAATTTTTATTTGTAAAAATTCCTAAATAATCCTAAAAATAAAAATTAAATCACCATGACATTATCCCTAATGTGATATTATCCCTACTGGACCAATCAACCCAGTAAAGAAGCCTAGTACTTCTCTATTTAAGACGTCACAGCGTTTATCACTTCTACACCGTGTTAAAAGTGTATCATGTGTGGCCCTAATTCACCTGTTTTCATGAGTCATTTAATGCAGCAACCCACTCTGTGTTAAGTTATTCTATCAGATATTGAATAATAAGTGGGTTTCTGCCATTGTACTTATTCTAATTGCTATATTCACTTTGTATCATAACCCAAGCGGACTTTGGCGCTACCTGCGCTGCCTAATAGTCATTTCAGTCTTCGTAGTGGAATTGTCATGTGGTGGTGCCATGGACTATGTTGCTGTGTATGTATGTATCTCTCTCTCCCTCTGCCTCTGTGTCTCTCGCCCTGTGTGGTGATGATGAGGGGCTTCTTTTCTGTGTGTGTGCTGAGCTCAGCGACCACCATTGTCAGGGGTTAATCCTCACACACTCAGCGCCAGGGTATAAGAGCCAGGGGCATGGTCAGACACACACACACACTCCCAAAGTGAACTTGGGCACAGCCACACACGCACTGAACACACAGGTAAGACAGGAGGACACATGCATGCGCACATGTGCACATGCACACACACATGGCACACATTCAAATAAGGCTCTTAAAGCAGAGAACAAAAAAATGTAGTGTCTATAAGAGGAAGTGAAAGGATTTTGCATCACCGCTACCAGGAAGTAGCCTAGCCATGTAGCTTGCTAGCTGCTAGTGCCATTGTTTTTAGAAACGTGTTTGTAGTACAAGTAAAAGTAAGAAAATTGTTAGCAATTTTTTTTCTCTCATTTATTTCCTTCTGGAGTGATATATTCTATACATTTCTCATGTTCTGTTTTTTCTCTACCAGCATCATGTCTTCCAGTGGAGATAAGAAGACCGCTTCCCAGACCGACGGCAAGGCCGCCCAGACCAAGAAGTCCGACATGGGCATGGGCATGATGGCCTACAAGGTAAAACGCTTGCACACATACACAGAGCAAAATGTCAGCAGCCATTTTTTGAAGAATTTCAGAATCGTAAGGATGGTAAATGCTTTTTTATAATAAATTTGTTGATTCTTTTAGCTACATTTTACAGCCCACCTGTCCTGACCTAACGCATGCCTTGCTCTCTTTTTCAGATGTATGTGTTTGACCAGGAGAACTTCCAGGGTCGCATGATTGAGATCAACGCCGAGTGCATGAATGTGTGTGAAATGGGAATGGACAGAGTTCGCTCTCTGCGTGTGGAGTGCGGGCCGTAAGTTTGGCCTACAATAAAACTCTAACCCCAACCCTACAATATAGACATGCTAACCTGAATGGTTGGGAAAATGTTGGGACGTGCAGAAGGACTGGTGGAGGAATGGATGGCCAGATGGTTATAGATTGATACATACGGAATGGGTGGATGTCTGGATGTATGACAAGTGGTTATATGGATGGATGGTAGTACCCAATGCAGTGTGGCTCCACTCACCTTCTGTATATGTTCTTTGTAGTTTTGTGGGCTGGGAGCAGATGAACTTCTGTGGAGATATGTACATCCTGGAGAAGGGTGACTACCCCCGCTGGGACTCCTGGAGCAACTGCCAGAAGAATGACTACCTGCTGTCCTTCAGACCCGTTAGAATGGTACAGACACACAGTTTTGAAGTCATCCAACTGCTTTGATTCATTTTTTTTGTGTGGCTTTATCAAAACGTGCTTTGCTTCCAGGACCCCGAGAAGCACAAAATCTGTCTGTACGAGGTCGGTGATTTCAAGGGCCGTAAGATGGAGATCATGGACGATGACGTTCCTAGCCTGTACTCCTACGGCTTCACCGACAGAGTGGGCAGCATCATCGTCAGCTGTGGAACGTAAGTTAGCAGCTATTAGTTGCAGGACTGCACATGATTTGTCAAATTTGAGTGTTTTCCTTGCTCTAATACAGCCACCTGCACTCAGGGAAGCTTTGTTAATGAAGCGACTCAATGGATCAGTGGACAAGGGAGAAATAGGGTGATAAGGAAAAATAAGACGCAAAGGAGAAATAGGGCATCCCTGCTTCAGCATTGTATATATTTAGAAGTCCTCGATTATTTTAATGGTGTGAAAAGTGAAAGTGAAAGTACCTTTAATAAAATGCTCAGAAAATACAATACAGAGCCTCAGGCGGGTAAATGTCTCCCTCTGGTGGACTGTCAGAGGAATGGCCCCAGGGAAAAACACAGTACTTATGTAAGGTGTATATATATCAAGTAACCTAATGGACCTGTCTGTCTTTCAGTTGGGTGGGCTACCAGTATCCCGGTTACCGTGGCAGCCAGTACCTGATGGAGAAGGGAGACTACAGACACTTTAACGAGTACGGCGCTCGCTGCCCTCAGATGCAGTCCATGAGGCGCATCCGCGACATGCAGTGGCACCCACACGGCTGCTACACCATGGCCACCAAGTGAGGGCCAGGCCAGGAGCGGAAGAGACGGACCGGAGGAGAAGCAGAGGGGCGCCGGAGGAAGGAGAGGAGGAGAGATGTCTGAGGCCAAAGGCGCTTCCCTGACTGGGAGGGACCGTACTACCATGCTCCTGCAGAAAAAAGAAAGGGGGGGAGGTGCTTAGAGGTGACAGACTCTCAGGCTCACACGGGACATCCCGCTCTACTGTTCTGCTGGAGCCATTTTTAAAGCTCCCGGGCCTCCACGTGTGTTT
The DNA here is from genome assembly GCA_037576955.1 of Lepidarchus adonis. Lineage (NCBI taxonomy): Eukaryota > Metazoa > Chordata > Actinopteri > Characiformes > Lepidarchidae > Lepidarchus > Lepidarchus adonis. The sequence goes on from JBBIGC010000033.1 coordinate 12,448,049, forward strand.
GTGGAGAACCGAGAAAGAAAAACAAAAACAGCGCCTCTTCCTCCCGCTTCCTCTCCTCTCTTTCTCTCCTGTGTCATGGCTTTTATCTTTATCTTTCATCCGCCCCAAAACCCCTCTCCCCTTTCCCATACCCCACCAGGAGGACGGAAAGAGAGAAGGAGAGATGAAGAGATGAGGAAATGTTATAGATCCTGATACTTGGATATCTCCCTTTGTCTAATGTACAGAATCCTGGGAACCTTTTCAATAAAAACCCAAAAGATTGACACCAAACCTTTGTGAACTTCTTTATTTATGCGGATTACGAATGCTTATAAATCAACACTCAATATCCAGTGAAGCAAAAAAAACAAAAACAAATCAATATTTAATTACAAAAAAGTTTTATTACCTTTTCTTTTAGTCGCCTTTTTTAATATTTGGGAACTGAGAACACCAACTGCTGTAGTTATATTTAATTTGACAGAAGATTGATAGATGTAAATGACCTCCATCCTGATTGGCTGCCCTGGGACAGTTTTGTGAAATGTGTTCTGGCTTTCTCTGATCACAGTTATACGTAAATAAGTTGTGTGTGTTAAATTTATCTTAAAATCTCAAATATACACTACAGTTCAAAAGTTTGGGGTCATGAAGAAATGTCTCTATCTTCTATGAAAATGTCCTTGAAGTTAGGTAAAATAGAAAATATAACAAAATTAATATGAAATATAGCCATTAGCAAAGTAAAATTTAGATTTTTACACGGAATAATATTGTGTTCTTCAATCTTCACTTTTGTTAAAGAATCCTCCATTTGTAGCAGTGTCTATGGTCATTGTAGTCAGTTTGATTTCACCCCATGCTTCCTGAAGCACTTATACGTTGAATTGACATTTCTTATACACCATTCGTTCAAGCTGTTCCCACAACCACAACAGCTCAATATGTCAGAGATCCAATGACGGTGCTGGACATATTGGCCTTCTCTGTCTTTTCTTTTCATTGGCAATTGTGAGATGAGGCCTTTACTTTGCTTGGAGGCCAGCATCCTGTTTCTTTTTCATTGCTGATGTTGAGAATGGACAAGAACAGAATGATGTGTTTTACAAGAAAGATCTTTGTTACTGGCTATTTTCAGCCTGAGATCCAACCCACAATGATAATGTGGCAGATACTCAACTAGGCTTTGGAAGAGCAGTTTTATTGCAACAGTTTTCAGCTGTGCTAACATAATAGCAGAGTGTAAGGGGCGGCACCCTAGTTGACGCTAGGCACCGTTCATTGCTATATCTGCGTGGTTGCTCCCAGTCGGCTTTGCAGGCTCCTTCCAATCTGTTCTGTTTAGCACGGCTGCGATTTCTTGTGCTGACCGTGGTCTGGAGCACATTGGTCATTTGGAATTTGGTTCTAGAGTCTCACTCGTGGATCGATGTCCTGCATCAAATTCCCAACAGGCTCCCTGCTCGAGTTCTAGCATGTGTAACGGCTCCTACTCTGCACCACTACCGGGCTGAATGGAACCCAGATTTCCATTCGGAAGTGTGCGGTGGAGGACGGAATAGGTGGGGGCAGTTTTCACAGTGCTTTTATTCTGGAGGGGGAAAAGAAAGAAAACTATTTTTGAGAAAAATAGAATAAATGAGATGTTTTGTTAACAAATTTACATTTGTGAATATAAAATGTAGCCAAAAGAATCAACAAATTTATTATAAAAAAGGATTTATCATCCTTCTTGGGGATTCTGAAATTCTTTAAAAAATGGCTGCTGACAAATCTGCTAAACTTCTTCAGGAACCTACATAAAGAGCAGAGCCAGAAAAGATATGTTGCAGTTTCCGGATGGTCTCCATAAAAGATGCAGTTAACATTTATGTCTCTTTTAAATATTAACATATAGTGCTTGGCAGGGTACATTTTATACAGAAGCTTAAATGACACTTCCTTCATTTTATTTAAAATTAAATATTTATGGGGGATCATCCGGACTGTTTTCCAATTAATATCTGAAAAATAATTATTCTAATAAGACATGACATATGGATGAAAGACAATGGTTACCTGAAACAAACTTCTTATTCTTTAATTGCTGTTCCCAAGTTCCAGTAAAAAGCAAAATTTCTTTTCTATTGACTCAGCTGCTGGGGGAATAACTGGGGAAAGCAGAAAACTGTCAAAGTTTTTATACAGCATTAAAGTGCCTGAAGGTTTAGCATCAAGTACCACTGAGAATTCTGAGGAACTGACTGGGAAATTATATTGTGAAAGGAATTCATCGTTGCTGAATAGTCATCCCTCCTCGTTCACCAGTAGGATCCCATTCTGAACTCAGGACTCGGGGAAGAGCGACATGTTTTTAAATGAGAGATCTCTGTTTTTCCAGATGAGGTATTTGTGTGGTAAGAAGTTGTGTTTATAGACAAGGGTCCACGCTAATAAGACCTGAAGGGTAAAAGTCTTAAAGGAAGTTTCCCAAAATTGTAGTTTATGATAAAAAATTTTTTGTTTGTTTGTTTTAAATTATTTTACTTTTAAACATAAGGTCAATATAATATAAAAATACAAACAAAACAAGCTAGGGCAGGGGTGCTCAATATGTCCATATGTCGAAATAAACTACAGTGCAAGTGAGACCACGCAGTAAACACAAGTGAACCACGTGCCACAGAAAACACTGCAGTACAGATGGAGCCAATCATCCATCCCCACTGTGGCTTTTGGCAGTTGATTGACATACA
>JBBIGC010000033.1:12464475-12484208 GCA_037576955.1 Lepidarchus adonis
AACTGAATTTGAAAACAAAAAGTCAAAATGAAATAAAAACTAAAACTAATGAAAAATCCAAAACTATTATAACCTTGCTGCCTGCCTGCACTCACATACGTGTGCATAAATAATAAATACCACACACAAAATAACCACATACACTTGTGTTAACAGTACACCGTATATGCTTCCTCTTTTTTATGTTATGGTGTCTTTATTTTAAATTTGAGTTCTTCTGAGTCCTTAACCTCATCCACAGCATGGCAGTGATGTGTATAGCTGGTCTCTTCTTCGTCCCAGTAGCAGGACTCACTGGGTTCCACATTGTCCTGGTGGCCAGAGGGAGAACTACAAATGAACAGGTGTGCAAGCAAAATCGCTTGTGTGTGCAAGTAAAGCAAAGAAGAGAAAAAAATGTTGTACTGCTCTGCTGCATAGAACAATTAGTATCTAATGAATGTGTGAAAAACTGAAATAGTTTCAAATTCTATTCTACATGCAATTTTAACATTTGTTAATAATAATAATAATAATAATAATAATTATAATAATACAATAATATACATCTTAATCATAGTAATAATTTGTGCTCTAACTTTTTGTATGCTTTATGTAGCTGAGGAAGATAAGGAGGATGATTTCAAATGCTCTTTTTCTTTTTTCGTTTCTGCAGGTTACAGGAAAGTTCAGAGGTGGAGTTAATCCTTTCACACGTGGATGTTGCAGAAATATTTCTCATGTCCTCTGTAGTTCCCAAGCTCCAAGGTTTACACTTCTGCGTATTTTCTACCAAAACAATGTTGAGATCAGTGTGTTGATTAAATAGATACTTGTGCTGTTGTGACCCGGTGTGTGTGTATGTGTGTGTATGGGCATTTGTGCGCAGGTATATGGGGAGGTTGTGGCAGAGTAAGTCATTTCAGGTCCAGCCTCCATTTCTGAGGCCTCCACTTTCTGAAGCACAGCTGGCTACTAAAGTCCTTGACAACGGAATACAGCAGGTATGTGAATAAATACACATTTTTGTTTAGGGTTTATGCTGAGCACTTGGACAGTCCAAGGATTATTGTAAACCTCGGTGGCCCAGAGTTTTTCTAACCTTGAGTTATATCTTACTGCAGATCACTTTATTGTTTTTCTGTATCGCTCACGATGCTTAATCCTATTTAGTAATGCATCAAATATTTTTGAATGACCTTGCCTTAAAACCCTAAGGGCTTATTTAGTTCACTCTCATAAATATAGATCATATTGTAACTATAGGTTTCATAGAAGTCAACAAAGAACTTAAATAAGGTAAACATTTTTATTTAGAAACTATCCAATCAGAAAACACATTTGAGATGGTAATATGGATATATATCTGTACTGACTGTTATATTTGTATATTTATATATGTGTGTGCTTGTGTTTCAGTCTAAGAGCAGTCTAGAGGCCATGGAAAGTCAATCCACAGATGCTGATCCTCCTCCACCACCTAAGCCAGAGCACAGATACCAGGGGCTGCCTCATACACAAAATGAAGGTATTCATTTAATCTTCTAACAGTTTGCATTACTTTGCATATGTTGTGCTATATTTGGTGGATCACGTCAAATAGTAGAATTTAGTGAGAAAATACACATACAGTCAAACCTCATTCGTTCGCCTCCTCATTATCTTGCCAAACTCACATTTCGCCATGAAGAGCAGATTTCCTTGCATGTTATTTACCTCATTAAGCCGCCCCTCGTCCTTGGCACAACGTGCATTGGGCATTTCTCCATCTATAAATAGCCAACCTTGGGTCTGTGTTAGCGATGTAGCCTAGAACTGGACAATCTTGCTAATTCTATAGGTCTGTTGCTGCAGCTGTTGGTGGGTGGGCGACACTACAATGGACCAATAACCAATGCATCCTTGGTCTGCTTGGTGCCTGGACCATCAATCAATACAGGAAACCCAGCTGTTTGACTGATGGCTGGTTGGTTGGTCCACCTCCGCTAGTACGACCAGTCGAATGTTTTTTTTTTTTTTTCACTTAATTTTAATTTCGGCCTAACAACTATTACAGTACAGGGTGGTCCGGGGTGGACGACTTACTGTGAGTCATGGTTATGTTGCTGGCTCCCTTTTTAAAACTTTTTTTGGGTGTGGTGTTTGACTGTCCTATATGGTGTTAGAATGCAGTTGAACGCCTACTATTTAGTAATAAAGGAATGACACAAGAGAGACTGGTGTGCTACTCGTTCATGCATGTTGTCAGCTGTTTAATAAAGCTTCCGCAGAATCATTACACACATGAACTGCATTCACAGCAATAACTTAGATGCAGGATATCGCTGATTTTACTGCTTGATTTCATCAGTCTGTTAGTTGGCTGACTTCACTAATTCGTTACGATAGCTTAACACCCCACCTCTTGCCAAAATTAGCCCAGACCAATAGGCGTGAGCTAACAGGGTTTGACTGTATTTCCGTATTTGAACACTGGTCATTTAACTCATTTTGCTCAACCTACTTTTTCCTCATTATCGTTTCAACATCCTCCAATCAGAGAGCAGCCTGCTGACTGAAGCACTACCCACACCTTCATTATATAAATACCGGCCAGCCTATAACAGTCCGGGAAGAAACCATACAGCCTTAACACATTCCAGCAAGGTAAGAATACTCTCTGCAACACATACAGAAGACCCATCATTACATAACCTTCTTTTTGCTCCACATGGTTCTCTTTTCTTCTGCACTTTTATATTTATTTATATTTTTTATATTTATTACATTTATACATGTTATTTCTTATATTTTTGTTTAATTTCTTTATGATTCAGTAGCAAACCGCCAACGAGTAAGTTTTAGCATTGTGTTTGTGTGTAGGTGTGTGTGGTTGTGTGTGCGTTGCTATGTCTTTCTATATTGCAAGTTTTGCTGTGCGGTTCTATTTGCCTCATGCTATGCAAATTCCTTTCTACACGTTCCTCATGGTCTTCAGTGTGGTACAGAGGCCTGCTTCTGTTTTCCTTACCTGCTCCTTTCATGATGTGAAACAAATCATTTTCCTTATTGGACATAAGAGGTTATTGTCCAGTGTAAAATTCACATAATTTTCCTCTTACCCAAAATGTAGTAAATGCACTGGTGTATGCTAATGTAGCAAATTTAGTGTGACATAAACTTTGCCATTTAGCATCATGCTAACTGTTTACTTAGATCATAACACCTCCCTGAAAACTTGTTGCTTTTTTAAAAGAACAATTTAGCTAAGGTTCAGCTAAGAGATTAGCATTAATTAAAAACACTTAAAAATACATAATTCTCTGCTCAAACATACCCACACCCACTACCTAACTGTCCACTAAGTACATACAAATCACCTCCTCACAGAGCTGTGATATAAAAATGTACAACACAAGATTCTTAGAATATAAACTGAAATATGCTTGTTTATGTCACTTCACTCACAGACTGTTATCTGCATTAAAAAAGTTGGGAACATAGCTAAACATGCAACATAGTGGTCTTAGTCTGGTCTTCGTCCTTTTGCCCAATTTAATACATAGCAATATGTTAAAATATATTTGGGATAAGGGAAATATTATGTAAATCTGAATTTACACAACTCAAGTGAAGTCATGTGTGTTTGATGGCTCATGTAAATCTTCCTGGTGTTGCTGGTGTTTGGAACGTTTGGTATTCTCTCTCTCTCTTTCTCTTGCTCTCTCGCTCTCGCTCTCTCTCTCTCTCTCTTTTAGATGACTCGGGGGGATAGTATGACGGAGTCCCCCTCCATCCCACTCTCCACTGGTCACCCCAGCTACCGCTCCGACCCCAGTCTGTCAGGCCGGGGGAGTGCAGGGTGGCGTTCGGGAGGGGGAGGGGAGGGGGGCAGAGCAGGCTCGGGAGGGCTGGGCGGAGCCTCCGTTCTGGGTGGACGGTCTTATCCCTCCTTCACTGACACACTCCTGCAATCAGCGGCAGCTTCTTGCTCCTCCAGCATCCGCTCCACACACACGGCTCACAATGCGCTGGGACCACTGCTCTCCGAGGGCACAACCTCGACTAGCTACAAGAGCTTAGCCAATCAGACACGGAATGGCAGCCTGTCCTACGACAGCCTACTGACGCCCTCCGAGAGTCCCGAGTTCGAATCGGCCGCTCATGAGCTGTCTTCGCCCAAACCACAAGCCCCACCCTCACTTGGCACCGCCCATTTAATGGGTTACTCCTCCCCCTTCCTGTCCGCTCAGCAGAGGGAGGGCTCTCTCCAGGCCTGCCCTGCCCCCCTAAGACCCTCCCCAAACAGAGCTTTCCTGCGTCCCACAAGCCCACCCCCTTCCCGAGCTCCTCCCCCTCTTTCTCCTCGTGCTCGTTCATTGGGCTCCCCGCCCCCTGGCACTACCCCTGGGATCACTCCTCTGGGCAAATCGATGTCCTACACTAGCGGAGCCGACTTACAGCAGTGGCCAACTAACACTGGGGGTGGGACTTCCATGCCAAAGTGAGTAATGCTTGCAGGTTTCTGCCATACGAACTTTTCATCAGGGATGGGCATACTTTTTTTTGTTGCTAATTGACCATTTTTAATCAACTATTATTGAAATACCTGATGGAGAAAATGTTTTATTTTGTAGTAATTAAAAGCAGGGTCCAGCTAGCATAAGAACTCAATAGCAGTCAATTGTGCTGCTGAGTTGTCTCTGTATTTTTTTTAAATCTTTGATTTAGCAGATTACCAGCTGACCTACAGCACAATAGCCTGTGCATCTTAGGGCTGATTTATACTTCTGCGAAGATATATACACAGACGTATTTGCACTGAGGTGCACAGAAGAGGTTTCTGGCCAACGCATGCACGCATCCAAAATCCCACTAGTGCTGTTTGTCAGGCAAACGCAGATTGGCTATCTAGTAGTGTTGTTAGTGTGACCAGATACAAACAGTGCTCACCCTGAAAATCAAATAAAATCAGGAAGGAGCAGTTGGAGGTTCTGCTGTCAGAGGAGGTGCAGTAATACAATCGTCTGTTCTTGAAGAGAGAAAAAAAATGTGACTTTTCCTTTAGCTCTGCAAATACAGTCAAACCTAGTTAGCTTGCCCCTATTGATTTGGATCATAAATTAGGCAAGAGGCGGGGTGGCAAGCTATCGAAACGGATTAGTGACGTTTCTTTGACAGATTTTTTAAATTAAATTTGAGCTTTTTAATGTAAAAATAATAAGAAAGCTCCAAGAAAAAGCTGGACGGGGCAACCAACCAGCCGGCAGTCGAACAGCAATGTTTCCTGTGTTGATTGATGGTCCAGATCCTAAGCAGACCAAGGATGCATCACTGATTGGTCCATCGTGCCTTAGTGTCGCTCGCCCACCCCCCACCAACAGCACCAGTAGCCGGCCTATAGAATTAGCATAACTGGGTGCATTGTAGGCTACATCGCTAACATGGACCCAAGTTTGGTGAGCTATAGATGGAGAAATGCATACACTGGACTCTTTGGCAGCTTAACAAGGTAAATAACGGAAGGAAATCTGTTCTGCAGCCTTTCATGACGAGGGGTGAGTTTGGCGAGCTAACGGGGGTCGAGCTAACAAGGTTTGACTGTATTTTGCTTTGAAAATTACCCACAATGCACACTTCAAACCACATGCAAATATGATCTCATATCTTTTTGTTTGAGATGTTTTCACGAATTGGTTAGCGGTCATTTCGCTTAATGTGAGTACCTGCTGTTTGTGTTATTAATTATCTTCCTTTCCAGTTAAAATGTCAAGTTAGCAAATTAATCTTTTATTTATTTCTTTTCCAAACTCCCTTTTTTGAGCACGATATGAGTTCGGCTATCTATATATTTGAATAACAACGCCCATCCCTATGTTTTGCCCTACATTGTTTCTCCTGAATGATGGTGAAGTTTGACATCCGTGTTGAGGTTTGGTGTTACTTGTTCTATTTTCTTTGAGCTGCTCACTCTCCCTTTACTCAGTAACACGTATCTGCAAATCATTTGAATCCGTTTTCTGCTTGCGTGCACATATCTCTCATCTCTGCCGTCTTCATGATCCACCTTATTCCCCCTTCTGCACTTCTGTTCACAATTATCCGCCTGCTCTCTCTCCCTCACTTCTCCTGCCTTGTGGCCTTTAAGGATGACTCTGTCTCTGTGCTAAGGTTTGTCTCTCTTTGTCTGTCTAGTTTGTTGCGTCTCACTAAATGTGTTGATGTGCTTGAAGAGTGAAGTATATGTGATTTTGTTTAAGTGCATGGTATCAGCACATCACTCCCTGTAGTTCACTGTAGGGGGTGGGCGATAAGTATTTAAAAAAAATTATATACATTGAGATTGTCACTGCAGTGTAGTCTAATTTCTCACTATAAAGACGATACTGTAAAGTACACACGTATGTGAATCTTGTTTAGTTTTTAAAAATGATCCTTGATCAAATGTGGCCGATAAATGAGGATCGGTTTTGAAAATTTAAGGAAATAAAATGTTTAACCCTTAGAAGTCACTGTTATCAGATGTTTTATTTTTTTTTGACAATCATCAGTACCTGACCTTAATGCTGAAATAAATCCTCAGTAAAGCTTTTCCAGAATCGAGCTCTAATATGCACATTGAGCTCAAATGTACTGTTTTAGAAGTAGTAATGATAAGTATCCATTTTATTATTCAGAAACAAAAAACAAATAGTTCAGTTTGTAAAATGCTGTTTGTGCCAGCTGTACATTATTCACTATAGGTTTTTAAGGATGCTGTTAGTCAGTGTTTTTATTGTAAATAATATATTGCAAAATTTTTTAACCACTTTTTAACAATAGAATAAATCAGTTTTTAAATCAATTTAAAATTTTATAATTTATTTAATTTTATTATAATTTAATTTGGATTGTGATATATTCTAATTAGTGTTGGAGTATTCTTCCATTCCCAGGACACATCTAAAATGATAAATTTTTTATTTAAATTTTTTACTACCTGTTTGTTTAATATTTCTCAAAACCTTGATTCCAAAAGCATCAGTTCCAGCTGTGAAATGGTGCTGCGATGTGAATCATGTGCAAAGCAAAATGACATTAATAACTCTAGACTTCTAAAGGTTAATCTATGTTGTAGATTCTTAATGCTGAAAATGGCTTACCCTTGGTTTAGATCAATGTTTTTTGTGAATATCTGCCCAGTATATAACCCAGCCCTAGTTCCCAATATATGTTAAGTATTCTCGTGCTGTACAAATGCATTGTTGGGTGTTTGAATTTACTAATGACTCTTTTTTTCCCTTTTTTCCTTCCAACCAATCAGCTCTACCAGTAGGCAAAGCCTGGCTAATCACAGCACCCATGCACACAAACCTGGGGGCGGGGTGAAGAAAGTGAGCGGTGTCGGAGGAACGACCTATGAGATTTCAGTATGAATAGTCGGCATCCGTTAGCCCGTAGCTTCAGCGGCTCTGCCTTGAGGACGGACCGTGAGCAGTTCAACCAGAGAAGCCAAAAAAAGTGCAAAGACATCAAGCTAATATTCACAGACCGATTCATCAGTCGACCACTTCCTGGAGAAGACCGCTAAGTATCTGGACCCGTGAAGATTATTAGTTTATTAATTTCCAACATTCATTCTGTTACATATTTAAAAGATAATTTGTATTACCAGTTTAATTCAGTGGAACTGTGAGATCTCTGAAGGCTTGTTGTGTTGCAGACCTTGGTGGAGAACGTCATGTGTGAGGTTACAGCTAGTCAGGAGCCGGTGATTGATTGATTGCATATTGACTAGGACTCCTCACAAATCAAGCAAGTTTGTGTTTAAAACACTGAGGCGTGAGTAATTTACTCAGTGTTCCCTCCACCTCTGGACTTTCATTTTAATGTACTTTTTTCTCTTTTTTTACATTTATTTCCAAATATTATTTTATACAGGTACTGATACAGTGTAAGAATTATTTGAATATGTTTAATAGGAATGCCAGCCAATAATAGTAGCAGGTAGGCACGTGGGGTTTGAGCGCTTTAGAGGTGAAGCTATTTGATGTACATTGATGGCTGCATCAGCCAATCAGAACCCAAGCTGGAATAAACAGCCAAAGAGATCTGGTCAGTGGGCTTATTTTGAGATGGCACACTTGGCCAGTAAGAGTGAATGGAGCACACAAACGTTGTGAGTGCGTGGTGAAGGTTTCGTGGCTGCCTGCGTCTTTTGATTTGGTCTGAGAGTTAGGTTTTTTGCTCTGGCCCCATGTTAGCATGTGCTGGATGTGCTGTACACCACTGATACCGGGGGACGGTGAGGAGATGCTTATTTTATATTGTTTTTATTGTTCATTTGTATGGCCAGCGGTTACTGTTGAGTGCTGGAGTTACATTTCCTGCCCTTGAGAACTGAAAGCCTAGTGTGTGTTAGTGAGAATGTTGGGAAAAAATGTTGATGGCAGGATTATGATGTCTACAGGAGCACATTCCAACTTTTAACCTGTTCAGAGAATCTGCTAAGGTGTGTATGCGTGTGTGTGAGGTGTATGACTGGGTTTAGCTTTGAGGTCTGAGGACCAGTGACTGGTCAGTGAAAAGAGCTTATGCAGTGACACACAAAAGTATTTTTTATTGATAATCTTTTGTCATTTCCACCATGGCCTTATGAAGCCTTTTAAACTGTAACTTAGGGTTGAAGAGCTCTGCCTGCACGTCAGTTAAGAATGAAGCAATGGAACGGTAGAAAGGAGAGGAGAGATAGTGAGTTCTGTGGGTGATGTGCAGGCTTTTTTTCTACCCTTCTGTATTCCTTTAATGCTGGTGACACTGGGTCACATGAGCCAACATATTTCCAACAGAACAATAAATAATACTGCAACACTGAAAGTGTGATTACTCTTCATTTAGAATATAGTGTGAACAGAGACCAAACATATAAACAGACCAAATTCCTGTTATTTTTCTTTCTTGCTCTCTGATTCCTCCTCCAGCGTTCTGATTGGTTGTGCTTGATTGTGGTCTTCTTGGAGCTCCTCTATCTTCTCACTGCGCCCCTTGCCAAACTTTTTGCACTTCTCGTAAATTTCATTCAGGTTAAACTCACGGATTATATCCTCCTGCAGAAACATTCAATGAATTCAGCAGTTGCTTCACCCACTCAGGACTCTCAGATTTTCTGAATTCTGAATTTAATGCTGAAATAAGTATGTCTGAACCTGACTACCACGAACTAGAGACCATATAAAACTACCATTTCCAATTACAATTTAGGTATAAAATATCCCAAATATTAGCTGTAATGTAATTATGTTGTAGGAAATTTGAACTCTGCTCAAGTTTTATGAAACATATACATATATAAAAAACATTTTCAACTTTGTTACCTCTGTGAAGCTCCAACTCACGGCTCTACCCTTCTTGTCCACTTGGGGGCGACGACTGATCTCTCGTCCACCCTGCAGCATCAGCAGGGAAGGGATTTGCTTGGAAAGGGGGGAGGGGCTTACTTTATACCTGAAAACAGAAGATGCAATAAGTCAGTCTTATATATATATGTATATGTATGTGTGTGTGTGTGTGTGTGTGTTTTAAGGAAATGAACAACCTACCTCTCAGCAACACCTGCATATCGTCCAATGTCTATTTTTCCAAACTTCAGTCCAGAGATGTCATACCTGTGAAGAAGGAACCACATATATTCACTTGACATATACTAGCAGTTTGAAGCGTTTGAGTGTTTTCTTTGACATTCAATGACTTATTTGCAGGTAAGTGCTACTACTCTATACATTCTTGGGTTTCAAATAAGTTAGAGGACACTGCCTGAAATTTCAGTATTTAAAATGACCAATTGGAATGTAGATGATTCCAAAAGAAGGTATTAACCATCAAAAAGAAAGGTGTAGTTGAAATTGCTTTACATTTGAAAAGTGATCAATATTGATGCAGAAACCTTAATAAGAACCTGTAAGGGGCGGGGCCCAAGTTGGCAATGGGCTTCCCTGTTCTAGCTGACAGAAAGATGCTCCTCCCCAGGGTGGTGACGCTATCTGCGGGCATGGGGAGCTGCGAGAGTAGTCAGCAGTGCTGTGCGATATTGCAAAATTTGGTATCGATCCGATACCAAGAAAATACACAGCTAGTATTCAGTCTCTAAAATGAGCCACCTGGTTCACTGGCTACATTAGCCTGGTTCTCCCAGCCACCATTGCAGGCTCCTCCAGGTTCTTCTGGTGGACACTAATGTGAATTCTCCGTCATGTCTGGGGTCCATTGATTATTTGATATGATCCTTGGGTTTGCCCATGGACCCTTTATCCGTTGTGTGCAGTGACCCAGTATCCAGTATAAGGGGAGGCAGTGTGGGCTCGGGGCGAACACCCTTGGATGCCGATCTCGCTGGGGGACACTCTGTGTAGGGAGCCGTGACGTGCCTGATGGTCGTTTTGAGACACGTCGGTGCTAAACCGTCCCCTGTCCCCGATGCCTTGTTGGGGTTTGTGCATGTGTCTTCGGTGTGGGGACATGTTCACACTGCTTAGTTCCCCAGTCCCGCCTGTTGAGTGAACACAAACTGAATCCTATAACACAGGGACCATTCCAGATTTCGGTTGCCAGAGCAGTGCCCTCAGTTTTCCACCTTGCCTAACACCATGCCATCATTTAGCATCGCGCACACTCACTGTTTGTTTTCCACCTTGTTTCAGTATAGGGCTGCACACTTATATCACTCATGTCCAGCCAGAGCACGAGCATGTTCCTCTATTTTTGTTTCCCCCAATATACATGTGCCTCCTCATTCCATTCCGCATTGCCACATCACAGAACTGACAGACTGTTTCAATATATTTTTTATAAATTATAAAAATTTTCTTTATCCCAGGAAAAAAATACTGAAATACACTGTGTAAAGAGCACACATTTATTGTGAATAAAATCAAAGCTACTTCTTTGACAATGGCAAAAATCTGCAATGAAGTACACACAATTATATGAGCTACCTTATATTAGTTCTCATTTCTCAGTGTTTCTCTTACTTTAGTGAGAGGTCAGCAAAAACAGGGGCAAAACACTGACACTCTGGAGACCAGTTGGCGTAAAACTCGACAAGCCACGTTACTCGACTGTCCTTTTCCAGTTCCTCCTAACATCACAACAGAATTTTTACAGTTACATTTCCTATCCACAGATCCACAGAAGAAGATGAAGCTGCATTGTTGTTAATCAGTCATGTTTGTGCAATACTTACATCTATGCTTTTGTCACTGAAATATTTGATGTGCTCTGGGCCCATGTAGAGGGGAGGTTTACATGTAATCAGGAACACTGTTGTTGAAGATAATTAGAATAAATAATATGATTAAATCTTTATCAAAGACATAATACATAAAGAATCCTATAAAACATGGCAGATGCCACAGTCTCGATGCCATATTACCAAGACAGCTTACCATTATTCGGTATTTCTACAAACAGATAATAGGTCTTGCAGCAAAGCAGTGATCTAAACACATGGGTCGTGTTAACAAAGATTAAATGAGAAATTTTTTTGCACTTTGGAATGTACTTCAGTAGAAATGTTTTGAAGTGTGGAATTAATGCAAGAAAGCCAACCATTATTACTAATAGCTCATTATTAATAGCTAAAGCATTTCTGTAGGGAGGAATGGGCTAAAGTTCCCCCAAACCATTGTGTGAAACTCAACAGCTACAGGAAATACATGATTGAAGTCATAGCTGTTTAAGGGGGTCACACTAATTATTGAAAGGAGAGGTGAACACTTCAATGCTTTATCACTTTATTGAATAACTATATATATGTGTAGATAGATAGATAGATTTTTTAAAATATAAAAATGTTAATACAGTTTCTCAAGGACATGGAAAAAATACACAATATTTTAAGCAAACATGGATGCATAGTTACTTTTTATGCCATAAATTGACCAAAAATAAATAAATAAATAAACATTATTATGGTACTGTGCAAATGTTTAGGCACCCTAAATAATCAGTACTTAGTAACACCTCCTCTGGCAGATTTCACAGCTTGCAGTCTTTCAGTTCTTGTACTTGGGTTTTTCTCCCATTCTTCCTGCAAAAAGGTTCTAGTTCTGTAATGTTCTTTGGTCGTCTTGCATGCACAGCTCTTTTAAGATCTACCCACACATTTTCAATGATGTTTAAATCAGGGAACTGTGAAGGCCATTCCAAAACCTTCAGCTTGCGTCTCTTGTGGTCAGATAATAGGTCAAATCACCTAAATCTGTTATAGATTGGACAGTGCTGTGGGTGGAACACCATGACCCCTCGCCCCAGAGACCACACAGCGTCAGCCGTGATGAATCGATGCCGACTGACCCCGGATGTCAATCTTCTGTCTCTCCCCATAAGGCATGGATGGTTTGTTGTTTGCATCATGAGGGCTTGGTGCTGGGGCGCACATGCCAGGTGGAGGTCAAAATCGACAGATGGCTGGATCTGGCCACCGGAGCCATGGTCACCATCATCCGTCCTCATCTGGTGCCACGCCAGGCCTCTTCTTCACCACAGCTACCAGTCACTGTGACATGAAAGGCGGCCAAGTGTGATGATCTCGTCAAAGAGATCTACAGGTTGAGGTACACCAGGAAGGTGAGAGTCCATTCACTCTTAACCCCGTGTCTGATCTTTCTGAGCAGATACTATGGGAGTCCTTATTTCTCATAGAACAGAAGGAAGATGATAATTTAAACACTGCTGGACACAGGCTTTAGTGGTGAATGGGGAAAGTTGAGGGGTAGAACCCTACCTGCTCGCTTCTTCCTGGTCAAGAACAACCTGTTGTTTTACGTGGTGCCCCGACAAGGTGAGCCTCTGGTGGTACCACGCAGCAAGATTGACTCAGTTATGTTCACTGCACACAACAGCCCACTTGGAGAACTTCTGGGAAAGGCACCCAAGCCAAGATTGAGGATGGATTCTACTGGCTGGGCATACGTGCCTCCATGAAAAACTTTGTAGAATAAAAGAGTGAAAGCCACTTCTCGGGCTGTGGAGCAAGAGCTGTTTCTCCTGGCCAGCCGGGTGTGAATCCCGAAGGATATCATCGCCGATCAAGGTACTTCTTTTGTGTCTCGATTAATGGTTGGTTTGTGTTGTTGTGGATCCGCTATCTCCAAACCTCTGTCTATCACTTCCAAACCGCTTATCTGCATATTGCGCGGGTGATAGAGGACGATGGGAGAAACTGGGATCTCATGCTGGCGCAAGTGTCCAAGGGTTTTACTCTGTTTGTGCCCCTCGCAGGGGCTCCTGAAAGTAGTCATGGAGGCATGGAAACAACAACCCACCCCCTTCAGGTCCATCATCAAGCATGTACAGGAGATGGAGGACCAAATCTGTAGACCGATGCCTGTGGTGAGTGGCCCAGAGTCGGCAGCAGCAGTACAACCGGCCGTCCCAACTGAGTTCCTGCCAGGTGAGTGTGTACTAGTACTCATTTCAACCTCCAATTGTACATTTCTAGTCACCTGGCAGGGCCGGTTTATAATCACGGAGCAGGTTGGCTCGGTTAATTACAGAGCCGACCAAGCTGATGCCAGGAGAGCAAGCTCTACCATGTCAACCGGCTCAAAAAGTGCATCAAACTGGTCCCCTTGTGTTGGCCTGGGGTACCTTTGAGGACTCCTGTTGGCCACCACTGCATGCAAGAAGACTCCATTCAGTACACAGAGTGGGCACTGGCATTATGTCAACTTTCCCTTCGTATTGCAGAGAGCCCCTGCCACCTTCCAGTGGTTAATGGGTAAGGTCCCGCAGCCACGCCAGGCTTATGTATCTAGATGATGTCGTCACCTGCTCTGAGAGCTGGCCTGAGAACACGTGTCTGCTACGAAATGTCTTAGCCGCTCTGAAGGGGGCTGGATTCACAGCTAATCCCAAGAAATGCTACCTGCCATGCCACCTATCAAGTCTAGGGTTCAGGATCAACAAGCCAAAATGTCATCTGACCCCTACACAGAACATAAAATACCTGGGTCTTCCATCTCTTTTCGTTGTTATCTCTCAGCAAAACTGGTGGAGACACATCTGCCGTTTTCACGAGGATCATTTGGTTTGATAAGGAACACGCCTTTACGGAGAATGGAAGCTCCACCCTCAGGTGGTGAATCATCTGTGGGAGAAGTACAGCAGGGCAGCCATAGATCTCATCGCCTTGGGGGCAAATATTTCATCCACTGCCCGACTGAATGTCCCTATGGGCTTGACCCATGAAAGGTTACATTTAATGCCTCTGGTCTCCCTGCTAAAATCGTTACCACCATCAAGAGCACTACAGCCTCCTCTGCTCACTCTGTTTATGATCATAGATGGCAGGTATTCAAAGTTGCCAACATAAAGACATGGTTCCTTTTTTATGTTCAGTATCTGACATTCTTTGTTTTCAGTGTCAGTGAACTTGTCTTAATGAAGGATTTCTGGTTAGAGGGATTCTAAAGTTACACTGAGACCAAACCCGACGTCCTAAGGTCAGAGACTCAGCTTATTATTGTCCAGTGGAATGAACAGCCTTTCACCTTGTTAGTGAAGTGAAGGAGGGGAACATACCTTTATTAATAAATTATATTAATCAGAGAAAATATTGAATGAGAAGGTGTCTATTGAATATGGGTTTGATTCATTTGATAAGTGCCAACTGTCTGAATGTGTGTATATGATGTGTTGTTTATTTACCAACACATAATGTGAGATAGAGGAGGCCAAGTCTCAGGTCCACTCTAAAGAACAACACTACGTTAGCCACCTTACTGAAGAGGAAGATGTTCCCTATGTGCTGCTCCAGAGTTACTGATGAGAGAGAGAGAGAGAGAGAGAGAGAGAGAGAGAGAGAGAGAGAGAGAGAGAGAGAGAACGTACAGTAATACAATGAATTCAGTAAAGGTACACATGCCAAAGTTAAGGTGGAGTCATTTCTGAACAAGCTGGATAAGACCTTTGCATTCAGTTTAGATTAAACAGTTTATACAGTATCCTGCATCTTTATCTTCTTGCTTTGTCTGAGGTTCACTGATAACATTTCTGTTAAGTTTCATTTTTACATCTTCCTCTCTTCATCCATAAGAAAGGTTTCTGTGCCTTTAAGACTGATCATGTGATTAATGTGTTTATTTTAAAAACATAAAAAAACCCTTATGTTAGCCATTTAACAACCGTTTCATGCCTGGTACATACATTTTTTTACTCTTTTAATACACAATTATTTTTTTTATTTGCTAAATTTACTTATTTTAAAAACAAAATCACAAGGAAAATGTTATGACACATTTTAGATTTGGTTTTAGTTTTCCCCAATATGTTAAACCCAGCAAATAAATAGATAACACAATACGATGTGAACTTATTTTCTCCTTAGAAATCTATGCAACATATCATTGGACTGAGGCAATTAAAATGTTTGTGGATAATTAATATAAACGTGCTTTTTCTCCTAATTGCATATTCTCTTTCATTCAAAAGCTGGATTGCAAGTTACAATGTTTTTACAAAGCTGACATTACTGTCATACATGAACTATTGCAAGAGAATGAGCCACTCACTTGCTCTGCGGTTCTTCATCATGACAATAGCACTGAGGAACATGAGGATCTCCACTTCCCTCTGTAAAAAATGATGATAAAATATGACCAAAATGTTTGATCTCATACAAAAAGGAAACCTGTAATATGCTAATAATGTCTGGATTTTAAGAAGCTCTTGACCCTGCTGAAAAAACTCAACATGAACATCATCTCTGGACCTTTATCAACTTGCAGAAGAGGAATAGGACGATTCAGCCAAACGCTTAATCTCAGCACTTGGCCCGGTTTCTGAAGGGAGGGGTTCATGCTCTCTTCAGTCCCTCAATAAACGTCTTTATATTCCGCATCTGGTTCCCACCACACATGCTTGACACAATCTGAACCAAATAAGTTTATCTTGGTCTCATCAGACCACAGGACATGGTTCCAGTAATCCCTGAACTTTCATGTATGACAGCAGGCTTTCTTGTGCCTCATCCTTTAGAAGAGACTTCCTTCTGGGGCGACAGCCATGCTGACCACTGACAGGCTGACCCCCCATTCCTAAAACTTCGACAATGCTGGCAGCTCCCATATGTCTACTTTCTTAAAATGACGCTGAGCATGTGCACTCAACATTTTTGGTGGACCATGGCGAGGCTTGTTTTGAGTTAAATCGCTGTATGGTCTTGACCACAAAACTTCCAGTGACCAGTATGAGAGAGTGTGAGAGCGATAACACCCAAATTAGTACACCTGCTTCCCAGTCACACCTGAGACCTTGTTAGAAGTCACATGACACTGCGGAGGGAAAATGCCTAATTGGACACAATTTGGGGTGTACTCACTTTTGTTGCCAGCAGTTTAGAGATTAATGGCGGTGTTGAGTTATTTTGAGGCGACAGCAAATTTATAGTGTTATACAAGCTGTACACTGACTACATTGTATCACAGTTTGTATATAATATATAAAGGGGTGTACTCACTTTTGTGAGATAATGTGTATGTATATATATTTATTTTGTGTGTGTGTGTGTGTGTGTGTGTATAAGTACACACTACATGACACATGACTCTGGATATGCCAGGTGTCGAGCTAAATCTATATCAATGTGGTTAAATTTGAGAAAACCCAATTAGACAGAAGTGGGTGTGAATTGACTAAATATACTGAAATAAACATATTTCTGTTGATTTTTGACATATATTTGATTACAGTTTAAGATACAATTTATCAAAAGGACAAAAACACTTACAGTAACACTATTAATCATAATTACGTTAATGTGCCCATGCTTCTTGAGTGCTGTTACTGAACAGTCTTGCAGACCTGACACAACTTGTTTTGATTGGACCATTGGACTTGCATATGGAATTCTGATGCTCTTCAAATTGCACCAAAAATATACTTTGTAAATGTAAACTAGACAAAAAGAACTATTGAATATCATAAACACAAAACATTATATATTTTGCAAAAACTGCAGCTCTGACCCAAATCTATTACTAATATATCTAAACATACTACTAAAAGAAAAATTATGGTCTGTTTATACCACAGCATATCAATATAGACTACATTGCCAAGCAGTACTCATGTTTTTTCGAGAATAAACAGGTGAAAAGGAAAATTAATGGTGTGAGAGACTTACCCAGTCAAAGTCACATGAGTTGCCGTCTTCTCTTTGGGACGGTAAGTGCTCACACAGTCCTGGGCATTTCCTAACGGCCAGAAAAGCAACTGACAAGAAAAAAGATAATGAATAATATGGTCGTAAGAAGGACTTGTAAATCTTTGGGAGGTTGTAGAAGAAGGCAAACAGCCCAGTGATCAGCCCCATGGTCTGAGACGTATCAGCAATGTGGCAAACTACACATAAGAGAGAAAGAAACTGAGAGTGGGGGACAGAAATAGGCCTGTGGCAGCTGCTGGGTTACTAACAGCAAAGCTGGTTGGCTGAATCCTTTGACATGATGACAGATCTTGGATAGCCTGCTGCTTAAAGGAATAGTCCAATTTTTGCCTTAAAAACATTGTTTTATTTTCTGTTTCTGACTTTTATTCTATGTGGGGTAGTAGAGTTTAAGTAATTTGAATATAGTACATGATGGCAATTCACTTTACAGTATGTTACTTTAAGGTTAAGTAGTTTTAATATAAAACCATTAAATCTGTATCTGTCACCATCAATACGCCATTTTTCATCAAGTTTGTTGGGCTTAGCACCAGCCAGACGTTTTTAGACCTTTACCTGGTCATTGTATCACTTTCAAGTTAAAAGTGCAGTTTAAATTTTCTTCATTGTTTCTATTTTTAGTAGCGGAAATAAAGCAATAAGGTTAGTCATAAGAATAATCCTAAGTTTATAAGCAGCCAACCTTAGAAATGCCACAGACACATAGAAAAAAAAAACCTTCTAATTAGCGAATTGGTGCAATCGCTGCTTACAACTTACAGTACTGTGAAAAAGTGTTTGCCCCCTTCCTGACGACTTTTTTTCCCCATGTTTATCACACTTAAATCAAACTAATTAAAATATTAGTCAAAGACATCACAAGTAAACACAAAATGTGTTTTTTTAAGTGAGAGAATAAACCAAACCTACATCACCCTAACTGACAAAGTGATCCCGCCCTCCTCGCAAAAACATAAGTGGTTCAGCACACCTGAGTTCAATATCTCCAGCCACACCCAGGCCTGATTACTGCCACACCTGTTCTCAATCAAGAAATACTTAAATAAGACTCTGCCTGACAAAGTGAAGTGACCTAAAGATCCTCAAAAGATAGACATCATGCTGAGATCCAAATAAATTCAGGAACAAATGAGAAAGAAAGTAATTGAGAGCTATTACTCTGGAAAAGGTTATAATGCCATTTCTAAAGCTGAGACTCCAGCGAACCACAGTGAGAGACATTATCCAGTAGAGAACCTTCCCAGGAGTGGCCAGCCGACCAAAATTACCCCAAGAGCACAGTGATGACTCATCCAAGAGGTCACAAAAGGCCTCAGGCCTCAGTTAAGGTCAATGTTCATGACTGGGCAAAAATGGCCTGCATGGCAGAGTGCCAAGACAAAAACATTATGAACATTTTGCCAGAAACATCTTGATGATCAGTATGCCCCTTAAAATTAACATGTTAAAATTCCATAGACACACAAACCTCATCACTTCCTAACAGGTCTAGTTTACCCATCAGAATCATCTGTGAATGTATTTAGCTGTTAATCACTTGGTGAATGTAGCTGTTAGGAATCACACAGCAGGTGATCAGTGCCAATACTAACAGGCACACGGCAATGGCAACACCTATGTTGAAAAACAGAGAACCCCATTGGCCAATCAAGTTAGAAACCACTCATCAGTTTTGGCATCTGGCATTTGCCTTCACTTCTGTTCTGAGATTCTGTATTTTTGTCATTACTTCTGTAAACAAAGTGCAGCACTACTCAACACATACAGAACATTACACATCCACCACCTTTTCTGTCTGTTTGTTTTCCCACGTCATCTGTCTAGTGGCACACAACTGTTCCCCCAAAGCACTTAGGGCCTCATCTGCATAACTGATAAATCTCTGCTGGTTGTAGTATTTGTAATTAATCCACTCAACATTATTGTTAATTGTAATTTAAATAAAAATACAGTAGATTCATATCTAGCTAAGACCTTGCTTTTTGCCTTGTACATGTTTTGGAACACCTTGCGGCTGGCTACTTGCATTTAAATTCACTGCTGGGTCAGGTTTGTGGTTTCTATTGCACCTACATACTGTCCAGCCCTATAATTGACAGCAGTGTTTTTACCCTAGCCCTTTCTAAGCCAATGGTAGTCTATGACCCCAACCAATGAAATAATAACCTGCCATCTCCTTTTCTTGATTGGCAAGTACATTTACAGTTTGCAAAACCCAAGTCTACTGAAAAGTTCTGACATGGTGTAATAATGTGTCTACCATCTAGGGTGGTCCCAGTATTCCTTTCTGGAGTTTCTCTATTCCATCCTCTTTACCCACCTTCAAATTGTCCTGCTTCCTCTGTTCGCAAAGTACTACTGACACATTCAGAAGTCTGAGACCAATCAATATCATAATTAGCAGGGATTTCCGTTTTAGATTATTTGTTTCAACTTTATTTATAAAGCACTTTTATACCAGCACAGGACCAAAGTGCTGTACAGTAAAATACGTTAAGAACAAATAAATAAAAGTGAATAAAAATGAAAAAATAAAACAATAAAATACAATAAAACAGAATAAAACACA
>JBBIGC010000033.1:12492539-12502590 GCA_037576955.1 Lepidarchus adonis
TATATATATATATATATATATATATATATATTCTTATTATTATAAATGTTCTTAGAAATATCAATATTTTTGTCTGTTTATCTGCCCTGTGATGTACCTGTCCAAGGTGTTTTTGACTCCTGACACATGAATGCTGGGAAAGGCTCCAGGATAATGAGTCATAAATTAAATGACTGAATATACTTTCTGGTGCATTTACACGTTTTCCTGCACAAAATTACGCTTTTACTTTTTAATTTTGCACGTATTTGTGGGGAACTCACATTTAGGTTACTAATTAACACTGACCGTTTCCTTTTGCATTTAATTTCACTGTTACACTGCACTAGTGTTTATTTCCACACAGATTAACCATCAAATTGACACTACCTGCTGAAGTGCTGTGACTGTTCCCTGTTCTGTCAGAGCTAACTCCCATTTTGTGTATGGGTGCTCATGGCCCTGTCACTGATTCATCAGCTGTACCAACTACTGCAGACCTGAAACACTCAACACTACCTGCTGTGATGGAGATGCTCTGACTGTCCATCACAATAAGAACATTGTCAAAGTGAGTCAACTCCTGCTTCCAATACGTCAGCTTGAAGAACTGACTGGGCACTTGCTTCACCCCCGACGGTTGTCAGTGTAATGCTACTCACTTCGCTGAAAGTGCCACGTGGCGGCGCTGCGGCGCGCGCTTGGCTTTGCCGTGTCACGTGTTTGGGGCGGAAGCGTTATTACGGCACCGCTGAGAGTCGCGCGCTCGCTGCCATTTGCTCTTTTCTCACCGCGCGGCAGAGCGAAGCACTAGCGCCGAGGTAACCTAAGAAGTATGCACTCTAACTAAGCCTGTAACACTCCGCTTATAAGTCGGTATATTCTCGTGTCTGTTTACAATATGTTTATTCATTGTTGTTTATGCTTTGTTTTTTGATAACTTGGTGGCTTTTTAAATGGCCGTATTTGTTAGCACGCTAGCATCGTGCGGCTAAGCTGGTTATCACGCTGTTAGCACTGAGACACACACTTCCCCGCTTTTGTTAAGTATTTTCCTTATAAAGTAGTCATTTTAGAAGATGTGTAAACGCCTGTTGGGATGTGGGTGAGGTTATTCGTTGTGCTGCGTTCAGGACTGATGGTGGAGGCCTAGTCTCTTGTTTTGTTGTCCGGTTTGGGCAGCGCTAGCTGGTTAGCATTAGCAAGTGGGAGACCGAAGTATCGGATTTTGTTCATTTAAACTACAAAAGTGCGACACAGTCTTCATTGTCGTATCATCGTTATTATCAGATCACTATGGTTTCATTTATAATGACCATGTAAATGTACATCCCCCTCCCATCGGTCCCAACGTGTTCTCTTCAGAGAACCGCGTTTTCTTCTCCGGTTAATTGGCGCGTGTTTTCCTGCCTCAGCATCGTGGCTTGTTGATGCTGAAGTAATAAGGCCCATCAGTACTTCTAGTGTATTTTTTTCATCTGTGTGGGGAGGGGAGTTTGTGCTCTGGCCTTTTGTCTGCGCTGACTAACCCTCCCGCCATCTCCCTCAGAATCGCGCTGCGGCAGATACACACACCAACAATGGCAGAGAACGACCCACAGGTTCAGTTTAAGGTGAGAACTGGTTTCTTTTCAAGAATCCCACCCAGCAAACACGACGATGACAATTAAATGTCACGTTAAAGGTTTATAATGTACTGTTTTAGTTCAGATTTGTTTTATATCGTTTAATTAAACTTTTCTCCAATTTTCAGTTGGTCCTTGTAGGAGATGGAGGCACAGGGAAGACCACCTTTGTGAAGAGGCATTTGACAGGAGAGTTTGAAAAGAAATATGTTGGTAGGTTACATTTCAAACTAAGTGTAGTGTGATCTGGAAAGTGTGACCATCACCCCCATTACAGGTTTGGGTTGATGTTCAGTACTAAAATTCAACACGCTCTCTCTGCAGCCACTCTCGGTGTTGAGGTACATCCCTTGGTTTTTCACACGAACAGAGGAGCCATCAAATACAACGTATGGGACACAGCTGGTCAGGAGAAATTTGGAGGTCTCAGAGATGGATACTACATACAAGGTATGAACTGTTTGATGCTGTTTTTCTACACCTCCAGGCTTAAAATATATTAAATTAATATGGTTTGCTCAACTTCTACACTTGTTTGTGCATGTTTTTCAATGTGTTGTCCTTGTCTTGTTTCCAGCTCAGTGTGCAATCATAATGTTTGACGTCACCTCTCGAGTCACTTATAAGAATGTGCCCAACTGGCATCGTGACCTTGTTCGTGTGTGTGAGAACATTCCTATTGTGCTGTGTGGCAACAAAGTGGACATCAAGGACAGAAAGGTGAAAGCCAAGAGCATCGTGTTCCATCGCAAGAAGAATCTACAGGTACGTGCCCTTTGCTCTCATGACCAATGCATTACTCGTACAGTATATTGATTGAGTCTCGGTTTTAAACTCCCCATGCTGTTTTTGGGGTCTGCAAACAACGGAGTATAATCCAAGTTTTTACCAGTTTTAATAGAGGATTTTCTCCTTTCAGTACTATGACATCTCTGCAAAGAGTAATTATAACTTCGAGAAGCCATTCCTGTGGCTTGCACGGAAGTTGATTGGCGATCCTAACCTGGAATTTGTGGAGATGCCTGCCCTTGCACCACCTGAAATTGCCATGGACCCATCACTTGCTGCACAGTATGAGCATGACCTGAAAGTAAGTCCCCAACATGCAACTAAACACTGTTCTCTTCCATGTCATTTCCTTGGAGTAGATTTGACGTCCTAGTTTGAAGCTCATTCTATATATGCTCCTGTTCTCTTAGGTGGCATCAGAAACAGCTCTCCCAGATGAGGACGATGATCTTTAACCTGTTACCCTCCGCTTTCCTTGTGGTGTTGCTGATTTTCACAACAGGAGTTCGACGACGCCCTCCCTCCCCTTTTACTGTAAACCCCATTGCAGATTATCTTTATTTTTCAACTTTTGTTTCGTTTTTGTGTTTCAAATTGAATAAATTGAAGTTGTGTGGTTCTCGGATTTCAACGTAGACTCGCTAACCCTAACGCCATTCTGCAGACTCACTCTAGGACTCATTAAAACACACGGCTACACATCGTCACTCAAAGGCGTGAGGGCAGTTTACTGAGTGTCCCAGTGCTTATTCTCTCTGTATGGTTCTAAGCACTTAGAGAACAACTTTCAATAAAACATTCTCAATATAATGTGGCTTATGTTTTTATTTCCACGGTTTCCGTGAGGTTTTTGATGAACCTGGCTCAGCCTTCTAACCTGATGCTTATAGTCTAGTTTTAGTTACTTTAAGGCTTTTAAAAAAACTTTGAAATTGCTACTGAAGCTGTCTGAATCAGGAAAAACTTATTTTTTACCTTTTAAAACGTTAATGGCAAGTAGCTGAAATTATGCAGATTGATGAACACAAACTTCTGTTTAACTACTTGGGCATTGACCATGTACAGAAGAATAATGAATGGTCTTATATACTTCTATGTACCTGTGAGAACCTAATCAAAAGCCCATTTCTGAAATTATTTAGTGTTGAATAAGCCAATCAAGTCTGAGGATCTGTAGGAGTTTGGCTTTTTTTTTTTTTTTTTTTTTGGAGCCTGTACTACTTCAATGTGTTAAATCACTGAAAAATCCATGTTTTTCAATGTGTTTGGAAGTAATCGTGCATTTCTTGGTTTGAAAACTGGCTTATGACGACAGCTAGTCCTCACCTCAAGCGTTCAATATTTTTAGCTGTTAAAACATTTAGCTTTTTTTGTGTTGGATGTAAACTTTTGTAAGATTTAATTCCTAGTCCTGTAGAGCCCTCCAGGTTTAACTGTTCTATATATTTGAATAATATGAATAACAAATAGTATTTGTAGTGGTTTAATGAGGAATGTGTTATAAGACTTGCACGCCTGTAAGACCTGCCTCAGAAAGTGACTAAGCAAAATAGTTATGAATACGTCGGAGATGTTTTTAGTTTAGCATTAAGAGCGTCTTTGGCTTAAATACATCGATAGTCTTGGAAGAAGATTCCAACATATTAAAACTTGTAATAAATATGGAAACTATGAAAACTGGTGTTGACGCTATGACCACTAGATGTCGCCAAACCAACACGGATGCAATGACCTGTAATATGAACACCGCCTGTGTAATATCGTGTAGGACCTTCTCGTGCTGCTGGAGCTGTTCTGACCCCTTCCTATCACATTAATATTGTTAATAATATTAACACTTCACATGGGTCTTTTGGTAGGTACTCACCTCTGCACACCTGTGACACTCCACAAGACCTGCTGTTTTGTAGATGTTCTGGCTCAGTCTGATCACAGTAAGGGTTTTATGAACATGGCTCAGATCATTTTAGTGTATATTAGTGTGAGTCATGAGAAGGGCAGAATAATATCTTCATAAAAAAACGAATGTCATTTGCTTATATTTGTTTTACATAGGCCCTATTTGTTTTGAATTGTGTATGTTGATGAGGTCTTGCCTATGTATTATTTCCAAATCAAAATGAACAAATCATTAAATAACTATGAAATAAAATCCCAGTTGATGGTGGCGACCCCCGAGCAGAAAGTAGTGCTGATGCCCCAGTGTTGCGCAATGTACATGTAGTGTTCTTGTAGTGTGATGGCTGAACATGGTTCACTGCTGCTTCCTTATCCGCTTAGGGGGAGGGAGGGAGGGAGGCCGTGTTAATGAACACCAGCTCGCGTGGACCATGGGCTGTTGGAGTGGGTTATTCACATTGATCCCAGATTTAAAGCAAACTGAGACAAGCTGCTCTCCATTCATGGAGTGTGTGAGAGGGAGAAAGAGAATGAAGCTGGAATGCAATGTCTTCTGAACTGCCACTCTCTCTGTTAGTTCTATTAAAGTGTCTATGGCAAAAAAACAGTAAAGGTGTGTTCACAATGACAAACACTCACTTCACTTCCACTTTAGCTCTTCTTCAGGAAAGCTTTGAAAGGCCAATGGCATGAAAACAGACTTTTCCTCACTTTATGGAAACTAAACACACTTGTTCCCAAATGTTCAATCCATGAACAGACAAATAGTATAAATAAATAATAAACTAATAATAATCTCTGTTTAAAGAGGCGTCAGCAGTTCCTTGTGTACAGGTGGGCCTCACCGAGTTATGAGCAGTTCGGTGGAGCATGGTTCTGTTTGTGTGGGCTCTCCTCAGTAGGAGTGAGTGGTTTCCAGTGTATCAGGATTGGTTTGAATCAGCAGAGCAGAACAGGATCATTGGTATCTCAGAGTAGATAAACAGAGGGAGAGAGACTGTTAGGGATGCTCAGTGTTATGGATTGTTTAAAGTGATGAACATTGTGGTCTGAGTGCAGGAGCTCCAGTAAAACTCTCTATGACAGCACAACTAAAGGGGAGAACCAGGAGGAGCACAGACATGAGGGCATCCTGGGTCACAAGACAACAACCACTCGATCGTCAACAAACCTGAGTGAACACGTTGAGTGGGGGCGACAGCATCCAAGCCTCCCAGTCTACAAGTCACGCAGTTTTAAACTTAACTACTTAATATATAATTTAACTTAAATATTGAGACTGTGTCTATGTCCTATTATTACATAACTCCGGGCTTTTTATTCAGTCTGAAGAATTTATCTCCACCCACTTTTACTGAAGTTATAAACAGTGTTTCAACCTTGACTGCTTTTTGAATGAGGCATTATAAAGGACAGCCATTTAGAATAAAGCTAATTTACATATTCAGCCTTAAAGGCACAGTGACAAAAACAAACTGATACAGTGAGGTAAAGGAGGCTGGAAAGAGGGATGATACATGAGAACATCAGGATCATTTTGAAAAGGCAGTTTACTCAAAATTATCAGCTTCGGACAGATGTTAATATTCGACCGATTTTTAATTAATATTTGATGAATTTTTTTAAAAGAAAAACTGCATTGACATTTTATGCATTTTTATCTGTAGCCCTGCAAATATAAATGATATATTTCTTTACAATGTTAATCCTAATAGATTCACTCTATCATCTTATTTGTGTTTATGTATCAACATTGTATCAACATAAGCCATAGCATTAAGACCATTTATCTAATATGTGGGACCAGACTTGAATCAATGAGCTTTGAGCGCTGGTTTCCTTCCTTCCACCACTTTTGGTAGACACTGCAGTTTTGGAGATGTTCTGACCCAGTCGCCCATCGTTATTCACCCCTTTGGCCACAAACCCACTACTCTAACCCCATAGCAGACATAATAAATCATTTTTTGGGACATGGGAATACATAAGCAAAACAGAAATATCATAAGTGGATTTTAGCTGTAAAAATAGAAGAAAATATAGGACATGGGCCCTTTAAGCGGCGCAGTCTCTCCCACAGGTGGGTTTGGACAACAGGGCGTGACAAGGCCTTTCCATCAGGTGCAGGAGCGGCAGGGCGCATGCGCAGACCGACCCCGTCGGGGTTTGCGTTTTAGTATGATTGGTGTTGAGCTTGTGTATGTGGCAGAGAGAGAGAGAGAGAGAGAGAGAGAGATAGATTAAGCGTACACAACTGTTGTCTTAATCCTTTGAGCGGATAGATTTAGAGAGAGAGGAAAAAAACAGTGGGTTGGAGGAGAGCAGCCATATTTAGTCCCGCTGTCGGAATAAGTGAGTGCGTGAGTGAAAGAGTGAGTGGATGAGGAAAATATAGAGGCGACGCTGAGGAGAGAGAGAGAGAGTGAAGAACTTTAAGCA
Organism: Lepidarchus adonis; assembly: GCA_037576955.1. NCBI lineage: Eukaryota > Metazoa > Chordata > Actinopteri > Characiformes > Lepidarchidae > Lepidarchus > Lepidarchus adonis. The sequence goes on from JBBIGC010000033.1 coordinate 12,499,271, forward strand.
GCCGGAGGTGAACTGCGGACTCGGCGACGTTTCACTGGTTGTGTTTCTCGACTTTTTGAGTGAAGCTGAGTTTCTCACGATGAAGGATCGACTGGAGCAGCTGCGGGCGGTGAGTGTGGTGCCGTGTGCACATCATCTCCTGCGTAGTGTTGGAATAACTCACTTTCAGACCTGAAATATCTCAATATGACGATAACACGCAAGGATGACGTCAGAGAAATCAGCCCTGAACCCCTTATCCGGCAAATAATTCTACAAAACTCATTAATAATAAATATTACTACTACTAATAATAATAAATCTCCACAGGAGACACAGATCAGCCATAACATTACCACCACCTGCCTGAATGCTTCTATCAGAACCAGCATTAACACTGGGAGCCCATGACCCCAGCATTGATTCATACCTGGATCTCTCCACAACACCTGCTGCTCTGCTGATGATCTGATTGGTTGTCTAGTCATCGCAGTCAAAAAATTCTCACCAATCTTTCCTGCTTTCCAGCACGTCACTCTCCTGAACTGACTGTTCACTTGCTCTGTAATATATCCTTCCCACTGGACAGGTGCCATTGTAATGCGATAGCTGTACAGTCGAATCTGTCCACTTACCTTGTCAGTGGTGTTAATGTTATTGTCAGTATGGGCTTTATTACGTTTTAGGGAAGTATGAATTCCCAGATGGACATACACCATCACACTGTTATGTGGTCACAAGTCTAACCAGCTTTATCAAGAGGAAAATAACGCAGCAGTATTGGTGCTGATATTGGCAACGGTGCTTCCTTGAGGATTCTGGGAAATGTAGGCTTCCCATACCTGTCAGAACATATATACACGAGGGAAAAGCAGAAACGCTGCACTGAAGTGATCGTCCAAACTCCAGAAACACAACAGAGTTCTCGTAGTGATGGATGTTGAAATGCAGAGCGATAAACAGTTTTTGAATAATTGCTGTAGATAATATATGATACAGATTGGACATGGAATGGAAACACGTACTTAAGCATCGTAGCCAGTAATACAGGTGAGTGGAAGCAGCAGGGGGTGGGGCCTGTCTAGTACGGGGCGGGGCCTGTCTAGTACAATGCACTCGTTATGTCGATTTTTTTCCCCCTGAGTTTGTGAAGTAAAAACAAAGTTTGCACGGGAACTAGTTGTCGAGCGGATCGGACGAATACACTTGTCGTCACACTGCTATACGAGGGACATTCACTCTCTGTGGTTTGTGTTGCTTGTTAGGAAACTTCATTATGGCTTCAAGTGTAAATCAGACTCTACAGTGAAGATCAGGAACTGTTTCACTTCATTACTGCTGTGCATGTGTCCATGTGTTTATTTTACTCTCTACTCCTCTAAATTCCTCTAAATTTAAAATGAATTCAAATGGAACATTCACTCAATCTTTTAGATAATAAATCAGTAATATAGTAAAGATGCAGTTTTATAAAAGTGCTTTCTTTTTTTTAAAGTTAATTTTAGGTGTAATTTTAAGTAGCTATCAGAACAAAACTGCCACCAAAACATTCTTCTTTTAGTATAGAGGGGGAAAAGGCTCATTTTCTTCTTGCAAATGTCAGCTGCCATGATTAATGTGTAAAAAATAAAGTAATATGTGATTTAAGTTTTGTCTGCATTGTTGTTCACTGCTTTCTGATGAGGTCAGAACATGCAAACCTCCTTTGGGCCAAAAGCTTAACAAAGGCTGTTTTGCTTAACGAGTGACTCCAGGCAGTGACGGTGTAGTAGTTTCAATACAGTGTTTAAAAACCTGAAATTAAGGGGGACATGGTGTTAAATGGAAATCTGATGTATTTTAGTTGTATTTTATTTTTGTTTTTCAGTCATTTCAAAATTTTGAGTTTGTAAAAGTTGAAGTCTAATTTCAATTTGAGGCAAATGCAGGTAAATAAAAGAAAACATGTTTACACATTATAGATCCTTATATTATAAGAATATATATTATTGAAACAATGAAAGTTAGAACTATGGACTAGTTTCTGTACATGGACAGAAAGAATTAACATATTTCATCACTTTTTATTAGAGAAAATGTGATACTGTCCCTATAAAATGTTGATAAACACAGCAAACGCAATAAATAGTGCTCTAATTGCAAAAACAATATGTTCTCCATATGTTGTCTTACTTTGTACTCCGGTATTATAGCAGCGGTATACGGCAGCATCATTAATGTTTGTTTATTTGAGCTCCTGCTGTTTTTCATGGGGTGCAGCTTTGTATCAACAGCACTGGAAACTAATGTTAATTGGTATTTCCAATAATTTGACAATCATAAGCCAGTAAGATCTAGTCTTGACAAGTCTTAATTAATGAATTGAATTTGAAAAGTTTTTACTTTTATGAAATTGGTTTCTCCCAAGAGTCTCACATTTAACGTTGTTCATGGAAAATGCATTCAGTGAGCAGCAGTAATCTTATTTTTTGTAGATGTTTGTAGTTGAATTTTGGGAGGGGACATGCTATTTTGCCATGTTTAGATTTAGTGTTTGTTTTCAGCAAAATAACGTATACTGTAATACTGTCATGGTGTATATTTCGGGCTCGGTACAGTAAAGACGTTTTAACATGTAAAACATTGAATTGACCTGAAAATCACATTGATCCCCAATAAGTTACAAACTGAACTAGAGAGAGAGAGCGAGAGAGCGAGAGAGCGAGAGAGAGAGGATTAGTTGGTATGGTGATGGCTTTCTGTGCATAAATATTTTCCTTATTGCTTCAGTTACCTGGGGTTTCCGAGCAGGACTCCGAGTACAGACGTGTGTGAGGGAAGCGAGTGTTTGTGTGTGAACCTAATTTACATGGTTTAGACGGGAGTTTCTGAATTGTTTTACATATTTTAACCAAGTCACTCTGCCCTTGTGTTCGTTCCTGTCTGGTTTCTGACCATAGTTACTGAACGATTATGTAACAAAAAAGGTTGATGGAGGTGTGTGACTGGTGTGTGTGTGTGTGTGATATTGGTTCATTAGCAAACTGTATTACATCCTGGGCGCTCTCTCTCTCTCTCTCTCTCTCTCTCTCTCTCTCTTTCTCTCTCCTTGCCTCTCTCTCTCTCACACACCCATGTCTCTCTCTCGCTCTGTATAATGTTTAACTTGCTGGTGGGGCTTCTTTATTCTGTGTGTGTGTGTGAGAGAGAGAGAGATTATTTTAAACACACACAGTCCTCAGGGAGGAGCTGTAAAGAAACATTGAGCCACTGAAAAGCTGAACTCTGTGTGTCTGTGTGTGTGTGTGTGTGTGTGTGTGTGTGTGTGTGTGTGTGTGTGTGTGTATGTATGTGTTTTGTTT
>JBBIGC010000033.1:12503429-12514385 GCA_037576955.1 Lepidarchus adonis
ATGTTTATCAGTACATTGCAGAAAATAATGAACTTTATCACAATATGCTAATTTTTTGAGAAGGACCTGTACATCTATACAAAACTTCAGCAGTAAAGAATGTTATATGTCTAGGGTAATATAACTAAGCTTAAGCTTAAACCTATTGAGTTATGGAAGTACATAAGGGTTGTGATCAACCTGCTAGTTCTGCTTTGTGGCTGAGTTGCAGTGTCACTCGGGGTAAAACTTGAATGCACTTCTGAACAAGTGCAGAGACTCAGAAGCAGAGTTCCATTTTGGGATGCGTGACAACAAGTTGCTAGAATTAGCATTGGTTAGCAGTTAGCCTAGCCGTCATGGTAGTCGATGCACCAAAATAAGCAGACACTCTGTGGTTGTAGAGTTGATCTCGTCTAATTGCAGCATATGATTATCTGTACTAAGTATAACCTCACAATCTGGTTCATATTCTGGGGAAAATAAAAAAAACCTCACACAGAACTGTCAATCATCCATCTACATGTAAATTCTTCAGTAGAAAATTAGCAACATTGAAATGCAAAACTTATTAGACTTACCTTTTTTCAAATTAGATCCGTAATTGTGATTTGTGCTGCTTTTCTGTCGCTGATGTTGTATGCATTTTCATATCATATTACAGACGATGCCTAGAGCTTAAATTCTGCAGCGTAGTTCTTGTGTTGTGGCATGAAATCATTATGTTCCTAATTTTAATAGTTTATGCTGAACTACAGTATAATGTCACTGGTATAGAAATGCAAAGGCTCCATCAGTAAATTCAGTAACACTGCAGCTAATAACATGGGGGGGATTATCTTAGAGTTTTAAACATAAGAATTCTGGTGATTATGCCAGTAACTGTTCATTGTCTGCTCTGACAGCAGACTTCAAAAATATATATATAATATATCAGGAATGTCTTGATGTCTGATTTTGCCATATTGCTCACATTAGGCAATTGCTTAATTTCTTAATTTTTCTCTAGTTTCTCTCAGGGCCCCCTGAAGGACGCCCCTAATCTGATCTGCACCCCGCACACATCCTGGTACAGTGAACAAGCCTCCATTGAGGCGAGGGAGGAGGCAGCACGTGAAGTACGCAGAGCTATCACAGGTCAGGATTTAACATAAACCCTCATGATCTTCATAGCCCTCCGCTTTTGGGATTATGGTATGTACCACTGACTGATGTTTTGTGTTTGTCCAGGCCGTATTCCAGATAGTCTGAAGAACTGTGTGAATAAGGAGTATCTGATGGCAGCTTCTCAGTGGTCCTCTATGGAAGCTGCTACTGTGCATTCTGAGCTCAATGGAGCTACAGCCTACAGGTAAACTGCACAAGTCTTGAGTCCGCTCTTGGTGTAAAAATGACGTAATTGCAGCAGTATACACTGACTGGCTTTTTCACCTACTCATTACTCCTAATGCACGGAGAAAATAAAACGCAAGGTTTTGTTAACAAAGCACCAAAATGCATTGGCATAGTTCCCAATACAGTATTTTTGTGCCATATAATCCTCAGTATTTTGCGACTTCTTGATCAAAAGAGCTGTTTAAAGTTGAAAAGGTTGAGAAGTCTCCAAATGGGCATTAGCCTTCCTGTCACCTGCAATATAGTGATGATTGGAGCATATGAACCGTGTCTATTGGTGTTTACCCTAACGTTCATTTTTAACGTTACTTAAACGTCCATGTTCTTGCTTCTCTTTGTCAGGTTTCCTGCAGGTCTAATTGGTGTGGCCCCAGGTGGTCTGCCAGGTGCAGGGGCAGGAGTAGAGGGAATGGTGGCAGGAACTCTGCCCCTGGCCCATGCCATCGCCCCAGTCTCGCACCCACCACACACCCCTTCACCTGGGCAACCATCCAAGGCCGAGGCAGACAGAGATGTCCCTTCTGACCAATAGCATCCCAACACATTCCATCGTTGCCCCAGCGATGCCCTTTCTCTTTTTGTAGGGCTGAAACCGTGACGATGCCCTGCTTTTGATGTGACCCCGGGTTAACCCAGTCCAACAGAACTCAAATACAAGCCCAGAAAATGACCCACTCAAAAACATTTTGCCCTGAAACTTCCCTTTTTCATGTGGTATCCTTTTTCTCCCACCTGTGCAGTAAGCAATAACTCTTCTCAAGGATTCAGTAGTTGGTTTCCTTTTGTTAACTTTTGAAATCCTCTTTTTTATGCTTATTTTGAATATACTCTGGACTAGTTGGAGTTTGTTTCTGAGTAGTGTCTCTTCTACCTGAGTTTTTGTTTTCTGTTCAGCTGTTTTAACAGTGTAGTAAAGAACGCATGAAGACCACCACAGACCCACCCCTGCATACATTTGTGAGCCTTCCTAGTTTCTTTCTTTAGTATAAATTTGAACTGCAAAGCTGTTTTCTTTTTGGGTGGGGTTCTTGGGGACATCAGCTACTCTATTCATAACTTGTTAAGAATGATGAAGTGACGTCTACAGACTGCCCATGGGTAACGGTAATTGGTCCCACTTGGCAAAGCTCAAACTACTGGTGTTCCACTCCTCTTCACGTTGAGGACGTCCTGTAGAACTATTCATCCAGAAAGCGAGGGAGCACACTGCTGCTTGGGGACATTTTCCGTCTTATGTCACTATATCCTCAGCGTACGCAATGGATGATCCACAGGTCCGAAGTAAGAGCATCATAAACATGACGCCTTTATGTACAGCGATTTTATTGACTTCCTTTTCCATGTCGTCAGAACTACTTTAGTGTCAAGTCTTGGTCTCAATGCATTTTGTCTTAATGAACAATTGCCATAACGGGGTCCTGTTCAGCACAATGTTGTTTTACATCTTTCAGAAAGAGCCAAATTGTATGCTCGTTTTGGGGATGTTAATTTTGTGTGAAATTTGCCATGTTTATGATTCTCTTAATAAGACCTTATGATGGAAACGTTTAATCTATTTGTCTCACTGATTTCACTCGAGTTGACTGCATTGATCATTTCTCTGTTGAATTTATGAAGGAAATGGAAATATGCTTTAGTCCTCGCAGGCTCCGTCAGTACATGACACATCCTTCCTTCTCTCTGGGCCGTTTGGTTGAGAATACAGTGGACGAAGCGTTTTGGTTCCACCCCCCAACGAACATTTTGGGGTCATTTTGTTTCTATATACTAGAGTATGGACTCCTGCTTTGCTTCAGTTCTGATTATGTCCTCCATGCTAGCTTTACCACCTCCATATGCTTAACTCCCTCTTCCCCTTCTTGCTCTAACTTTGTTCGGACACAGTTTGTGTCTTGCCTGTGCCTCTCTGGGTGCTGAAGCCTTCTGTTTATCACTGCAACATAACGTTTGCATCTGCCCTCCGTTTCTCGCAGGCTTTTTCGCTGCTCCTGCTCTTTACATGACCCGACTCTGGTGAAAGCCAGCCCTGCTCCTTTGCTCTGCCATGCAATCAAGTGAGGATGAGATGCACATACACCAAAGCTGCATCGTATAGATGAAAAGGCGTATTGCGACATGGGACCCTTGCAGTGTATTAAATACTTGATGTTCTGCATGTGTTGGATCAAGTAAATCCGCTCAAACACCTTCATGAAAGGTTTGGGTTTAAAGTGCAATTGCAGATGGCAGCATCCTGTACTGCGAAGCCCATTACGGAAATAGTGCCGACCCAATGTTCAATTCAAATCCCTTTTCCTCTTGGTCAAAGACCTTTTTACAGCTCTAATATGTCTCCACTAGGTGGCACTGGCACAATGCATTTCTGAGAGCAGTTTGGCTTGTTATTTTACCAAACTGGCACTTCTGGAGAATACCCAGCTTTCTGTTCAGGATGGCATCTCCCTGTTAGAGCTTCAGTGTAAACCCAGTTAGATGGACATGGAGGTAGACGGAGTCTGATTGCTCTACTCCATCCATCAACAGACCATTCAATTTACTTCCAAAGGCCGGGCAGTGGCTGCCATGCAACCACTCTGACAATAAAGCTCTGTTTTGGCTTTTGGGTTTGCTCTTTGTTTTTGGTTTTATCCTTTAACTCGTGGTTTTGATGAACCTGACTCTTCCCAGTGTGAGATCACAGAAGTTATTAGGGTCAGAGTTTGGACAAAGCTAGTTTCAGACAAACCATTCACTTTCCAAAGGGGGAACTGCATCCCCAGGTTGAGTCTCTTAACTCTGAATACTGTTCTGCATCAAGGGAAAACCTTTCTAGTACCTCAATAACAGATATTGAATGTATGCTCTTTTTTTTGGCTTGTACAGCTTTTTTTTAGATGGTAGTTTCCTATTTCTGAAAACGTGTGTGTGTGTGTTTTTGCGGCTTATCCTATTCACCCGAGTTGGTTTTCCTTGTTAGCATAGGACATCCACTAATTTGATAGACATTAGTTTGAATCTCAGGCTTTCATTTTAGGGCGTTCCCTGTCTTTTGATTTGTAATCAATGAGCACAAATCAACAGTCGTTCATTGCCTCCGCAGCAATGAAGGTGTATGATTGAATTGTGGGTCCTGGGGTCTGATAATTTAGGTGATTAGTGCATTTGGAAATAAACTCTTAATAGTAGGATAACCTAACCATTGCAAACTCCTAAGGCCACTGTTTCAGGCACAGATTTAGCCTATTTATGGACTGAATTGCTTTGTTAATGGTGTTTTTTGTTTCTTTTATTTTCTTTGGAGAACTCCAGAGTAGGTCAGCCCTAAACTAAAAACGCCCCCCGTTGCCTTGTGTACCACATCTAAATGCAGTCGTTTTAAATGGTTTTCTTTCCCATGAATGAATGAAATGATTTTTGTGGAATAATGCATGTTCATGTGAGCTAGAAACAAGACGCAGTATAGGAAAGTTTTGATTTGGTGTTTTCTTGATCTCCCCTCCTCTCCGTTTGCCACAGTTTGATGTTCAGTTTTCCGTGACTTGTAGCTCTTCTGGACTGAAGTGACAACCTTACCCATATCCCAAATTTCCAACTCTTGTTGAAGTTTGTCGTTGGGTATTCGAATATTTTGGAACGCTACCACTTTTCTTTTTCTCCTAGCATTATTATTATTATTATTATTATTATTATTATTATTATTATTTTATTTTTATTTTTTATCCATCATTGTCATCTTTTGGCATCAGCTGTGCACTATGTCTAAACTTGTGTATAATTAGTTTTTTTCATACTGTTCTACATGTTATGTGGAAACATTTCAAAACTAGACCTTTTCTTAAACATCTGCCCCAACATCTAGTGTAATGGGCCTTACTCTTGCAGTCTAGTGTAGCCATCGTGTTGCCCCTCATTGCCTTAATGTTGTAGACTGGTGGTTAAGAGTTTTCCCTCTGGAGTACCCTTCAATATTTTGATGTTTCTCTGCTGCAAAGACAGTAGGTTCAAAAACAATGGAAAGTTCAGCTAAAGAACCATTTCAAACGTGGATCACTCTCACTGGTCCAAAGAACCTTTTTGGTACATTTTTTTTTGTTTGTTTTGTAGATGTAGAACCGTTAATTTCCTGAGTTTATCTAGGTATTAGAATGGGAGAAATGCTTAAAAAGAGCAGGTCAGGGTTGTTCCAAGACCAGGCTTTGGGATCAGGGTCATATCTCAATCCCCAAAAGTTCAACTTCAATACATTTAAACGAGAGAGGAAGTTTTCTTTATCCATTCTCTGCTGAAAGGTCATAGCTCTGTGCGCTTCACGCATATTTCCAGAGAACTCAACTACCTTTTTAAGGTGTGTAATGGGCTCAGGTTGGGTCCTCCTCCAAGACCCTTTCAGGACACTGGCCATGGCAAAAAACTCCCCCGGTTCCGTGAAGGGAGGACGTAGCAGAGAGGGGAAGCCAGGGGTCAGGAGCTGTCGCTTTCTCTCTCAGGGTTTTAAATGCGCGCACACCCGTTCTCCAGCAGTCTGTGGGGTCACTCAACTATAGTGCAAGGTCCATCTACAGCCCCAGAAAATTCTCAATTCAGCCCCTCTGTCCAGTTATCCATAGTGTCCATATGTTAATGCCCCCCCTCCTCTTATTCTCTCCTTTTACTTTTTGGCATAATTTTGTCGCACTGACATCTAACAATGAAAGAATGAATGTTTTAATTGAACTGTGTTAATGCTGAAATTGGGAAATGGATTTTTACATGTGAACTTAATCTTTTTTTTTTTTTTCCATCACCTTTCTTTTTGTTGTGAATCATTTCCCCCACTTTTCCATCACCAGACTGCAAAAACTACAAAAAGGAAAAAAATATCCTGTACCTAGGCGCTTAAGCTTTACTTTTGTTTTTGTTTACTTTTTTATTAGAAAACAATCATGTTTGTGATGGTAACCTCTGATGGTAAATTCCACAAGGTATTTTAATAAAATCCTAAAGATTAACCCTGTGTGCTGTGTGTCCATGCTAAAGCAAATCTTGAGAAGGTTTACTGTTAACCTGAGATTTTTATTTTTGTGTGTTTTGGAAGCACTCAAAATATTACTGTAACAGCTTTTACTAACTTAATATGACCACCACACAAGCTTGTTTGGACGTTTAAGTCTGAATTCATTATGGAAAACTTGTTTAATGTGTGGGGTTTTTTTTAATTTGTTTTTTTTTCCAAGAAACCCTCCAACAGTGATAATGATGCCGCTGTGCTCAGGCCCCTGGGAAAAGGTGATCCTGTGCCATCAGCTTTACAAGGGTATGAACACCCTGCTTTGCCTGCCAACTGAAATTGTTACCAAATGTAACTTTATGAGATCTTCTGCTTACCCTAGATACTTGACACACATTTTGCATTGTTGTTTTTCCAGCCAAGAAAACCTGAAGGTACAGTGCAAGACTCATTCCTGCTTGTACAATTTGTTGGAAGATTTATGATTTGCCCAAAAGTACTGTCGGGCAAAAAAATTCTGCAGCCACCGATTCTGCAAGTTGTCCTACTTAAAAAGATGAGTCTGTAATGTTCATCATATGTTCACATCCACTGTGATCGACAGAATGTGGAAAAAAAAAACAGGTCCTGACTCACATTGTATGATTTTTAAAGAATTTATTTGTGTAATGGTGCAGAAAATAAGTATCACCTGCAAACAAGCACAAATTCTGTCCCTTAGACATTTTTTCTTCTTTAAGGAGCTTCTATCATCTGCTCATTACCTGTATTAATGGCACATGTTTGAACTCAATATCTGTATAAAAGACACATGTCCACACCTTCAGTCAGACTCCAACCTCCACCATGGCCAAGACCAGAGCGCTGTCTAACGACACCAGGGACAAGATTGTACACCTGCACAAGACTGGGATGAGCTGATCTACAATAGGCAGCAGCTTGGTGAGAAGAGATCAACTGTTGGAGCAATTATTATAAAATGGAATAAATACAAGATCACTGACAATCTGCCTCGAACTGAACATGCAAGATCTCACCCTGGGGTACAAATTATCTTGAGAACGGTGAGGAAACAGCCCATAACCACACGGGGGAACTGGCCAATGACATGAAGACAGCTGGGACCACAGTAATAAATGTAAAAAAATTTACATTCTGTGTCTCACAGTTGAAGTAAACCTGTGATGAACATTACAGACTCTCGTATTTTTAAGTGGGACAACTTGCAGAATCTGTGGCTGACAATTGCAAACTTTTTGCCCCAATGTATGTGTCTTCATTCTGTGGTGAGGTCTTTCAGCTGTACCTGCACTAGATTTGTTAACTGTGAACAGAGAAACACAATTTAGAGATGAGTTAAATAAAAATATGAACTGATTTACCAAGAATCTAGCTCAATCTCCCTCTTCGAACGCAGCATGTCTGCTTCATTAGGGTTTGTCAAGTCAATTTTATTTGTATAGCAATATTTACAAGTGATGTCACGAAGCAGATTTACAGAATCTGGGTCTAAGCCAAAGGTGACGGGTGAGGAACATCTCCCTAAACTGTAGGAAGAAACCTTGGGAGGAACCAAAGCTCCTCTGGTCGACACTGGATAGTAATTATAGACAAGAATTCTTTTTAATGGTAATAAAGGTTTCAGTTTAAAGATGCGTCTGCAGTTCCTTGTGTACAGGTGAGCTTCTGAGCTAAGATCAGGTAAGTGGTGCATGTTTCTGTCCATATAGACTCTCCTCAGTAAGAGTGAGTGAGTTCCAGCGGGTTTGTGTGTTGTCTGCATTGAGGATTGTTTAACTTGGTGTAGATGAGCATGACACATTCTGTAAGTGGGTGGATAATAGTAATTATATAGTTAAAAATAGAATTTTTGATATTTGACTTCAGATAATCATCCCACAAAACATTACATTTTAACTTTCTTTTTTTCCCACACCAATAATTCCAGGTAATCATACAGCGAAACAATGAAACTGGTAATCTACTACTGCTTTCCTCATTGTAAAACATTTATTTAACAGAATTCCAGAATAATAAATTCTCAACTTATTTTGGTCAGTGCATCTTGGTTAAAATCCAACAAAGTTGTCTGTGAAAATGTCCTTCCTTTTAAAATTTTATTTAATTATAAAATTATTAATCAAATTAAATGTTTAAAAATATTTCAATAACTTAGCTGGACCTAATCCATAATTGCAAAGAAATGTATAGAAAAATGCCAGAACATTTTCAGTACAACAGCTACCAACATGCTTGCAGGAGAGCACTAATCACTTATTTTACTGCAAATCTATGCTCACACGATGAACATCCACTGCACTGCTCAGCAGATGTAGCACAGGTGGGCAGTGGTGGTTCTGCTGTATGTTGTGAATGCTTTCAAGCGAAAGTGATGACCGTGTATTATGTCTAAATGGGCTCAATGAGAAAAACGCATAAAACCCAAAATCCACTGTTTATGCACCTTCGTCAACAAAGAAGTAGTGTTTATTCTGTGCTCAGCCTCCATCTAAATGTTTGGAAAGCGATGGATGTGTGTCGCACCTTCAGGCTGCTTTGGTTTCCCTCCGCTTCAATGCATCTGCACTTAATCCCAGACGGTGATGTCATATTTTCCAAAAATGTTTTATCTTGTTACTACGTAAGCTGAACTGAAACGGGTTTAGAAGTTGTGCTGTAGGGACCTTTCTGGCACACCTGAGGAGAAATAAAGACTCGGATAGAAAAGACCAGAGCTCAGCTTACACGTCAGTTTTGGAGATTAGAACAAATGTGTGCGTTTAGATGTTGCGTGCTAATCAGTCCAGGCCCATTCATCTTGGTAGCAGGCATCCAGGATCACCTGGCAGTGCATGGCTGTGGTTTAGCTTAACCTACTTTTCCACAGCATGTGGCTAACCTAGCCTGGGTGTGCTGGAGAAAGTCAAAGAAAATCGAAGGCTCTATGAACCAAAATTGCTCTTGTGCCTTTGGCTCGTTGACCACTGGTGAACTCCCTGCTGCTCATCAGACATGACCTCCTCGCTTTGAGCTTTTGTCCAATAAAAGTTCAAGCCGGGGTCAGTGGTGGCTGTGTGTTCAGGGCTCCTTGAGAGAAAGCAGTCGACTATGCAACAAGCGCTCAGTTCACGTCAAGACAAACCAGTCAGCGGTCAGCCAGTGTCACGATAAGATATTTTCTTCTTGCAGTCATAACGACTGGTCCAGCTTGATGCAGTTAACATGACACGTTTGACGGGCACTGGGTGCGTCAGTATCCCCTTTCCTGTAAATGCCATGTCTGATTCACAGTGATTGATTAATAGGCTTACTCACTTTTGGCAGTAAGACACACTGGTCCCATCTAATCACTTCTTAGGGGCTGAAATGATTTCATGTTGAAACAGCTCGTTTTTCTTTGTTCTAATGCGAGCAGTAGTTTGAGCTTGTTAGTTTGTCTTCGACAGGAAACAGTGCCCTGTGGGCTTTCAGGGTTTCAACCTAAAAACTAATCTGTGCATATGGTTTTTAATACTTCATTTTTCCATTTGGCCATACACCACGTCCTGACCACCGCTAACCCAACAGACGCTAAAGGTCCAACTGTTGCCTTGGTAATCACATCAGAGGCACAAGCCACACGACTCCTGGACCATTGTAGATTCATCGCTGGGAGACAAGCTTGTGGGACTGGTTTATGGCAGAAAGATGGAAGATCAAAATACAATTTAAAATATTTGTTTGAACCTGTTGGGACCCAACTGACCTCCTTTCTCCTTTGTCTGTTGAACTACGGTCAAATTCCGGTTTCTCCTAATCCACCTCCCATCTTCTACAGGTCTCCTCATGGATTTAACCCTACTTTCATTTTTTTCCTTCAAATTTAATTCTTCTCTTTATTGATATTGCATTAAACATTACATTACATTTGTATTTGTATTTTTATCTGAAAATACATTTAGAAAGAAGTTGAAAATGAGATCCGTGAGACCAGCATGTGAGAAAGTAGCTGTATGGTCATGTGAAGAAAAACCAAGGAAATCAAGTTGTAACGGGTGACCAGCTAAATCCAACCCAGATACTGTGACCCCGTTTCTTCCTTTAAGTGACCCTCTGCAGGTGTGTGGTGGACAGAGAGAGGCAGAGGCATCACTCCAGGTCCAACACTTTTTCTTGTGGGAAAAAGAAAGAGAACACTTTTCCCCCTCGCTGCTGCACTCTGTATTTCAGCCATGAAACAGCACCCACATGGACAGAGAGAAAAGTAACAGAAAAACGGGTTATTGCACCCGATTCTCCCCGAGGTGCATTCATATACTGTATATCTTCCAATAGTAGCCCCAGCGTTTATTAAACAAATGAATGATTATGGCTATGATTGACGTGGAGACGAAAGGGCAAGATGGACACAAAGATATTTCCTTTCTCCATTTCTCACTAGCATCCGACAACAAAACAGTTTTGATACGAAAAGGTATTTACAGTATGATTCACTGCAGGAGGGCGGAGCCCAGGTGATACGAAGAGAGAATTAGCATGCGGAAAGTGTGAGATCGGTGTTTACTACAGACCGCAATCTACTACAGACCGGTGTTTACTACAGACCAGTGATTACTATAGATCAGTAGTTACTACAG
>JBBIGC010000033.1:12516490-12528666 GCA_037576955.1 Lepidarchus adonis
TATATATATATATATAAATTGAACCATCTAATGTTAAGATGCCTCTAAGAAAAGAATAATTTAACAATAATGTTTTTGTTAGAAATAGTTTTCGGGTCCTTAACTAGAGTAGACTCATAATTCTCATTGGATGATGCTCTGGGACACAATAGTTGAATTATGGGGCAATATCCAAAGTTTTTCATCATTTGTTGATGTGTATACACATATAAAATGTAGAAATTGCAACTACATATTACAGAGAAATATGATGTTTTATTTTTGTTGGTAATAAGTTAATACAAGGCAGGAGCCCAGTGTTGCCTGGTTGCTCATTATACGCATCAAAATACATAATCAAAAAATTGTTGTATTCAAAATACTTTTTTTAAAGCAGTTATCCGCTTATATGATTCTGGAAGGATGAGACATAAGTCGGTGTATACTTTTCTCAAATAAACTTTCCTCAACACACACTTCTGCTGGTATGCTTACTTTTATTGTAGTATTAGCTTGTAGGTATTTAGGGTCTGAAACTTCGTTTTTGTGCAGATTTTATTTTAATTGATTAAAAAATTAACGGTAACCCAACTCTTTGCAGGTGTTCCTGGAGTTTGAGGACTGCCCATGGCGGCAGCGTTCCTGGGTGCAGGTTTATGGGGAGGAGGTACGAGTGGCTCTGATGGAGAGTGCTATTGTATGGGCTCCCCGAAACGAGTCCACCATTTCTGCAGCAGCGGGAACATCTACCAGCCATTGGCCAGCCCTGGTGAGTGCACCCCTGTAGCATTTACATTGTCTGTTTGGTGAGTTTATTATGTATTTTAAATCCCAAAGTACAAATGTGTATGTTTAGTTTATTTGGTTTAAATGTACGTTATTCAGGTGTAGTGTTAACATCATGCAGAATGGTCTTGTTAAAACAATTTTTCTGTCAAAACTGTCAGGTATTCCAACCACTTGTGGATCGCGTGGGGTTGGGGGCCCTTGTGCCTGTGGAGTTCCTCGGAACAAGAAAGTTGGAGTTTCTCCCCAGTGGAAATTCACTTCAGAGATTTGAGGTGGGTACATATAGAACCTCAGGTCCGGGAGGTCGGTATCCAGCACAGTTTGTTAGTTCTCATCCTCAAACACACTCACTCAGTCTGGCAATTAACAGGTGAGTTGAACCAGGTGTGTCTGAGCAGGAAAATCATCAAACTGTGGAGGACCGGAGTTCCACACCCCTGATATAATGCATAATATAACTGTACACAAGGCGAATCTATCTACTCTCTATGAAATTTGGTTTGAGAGTCTACCTTGAGCCTTCAAGCATTCAGTTCTTATCTGTTTTGGGTTAGCCTTGTTTCTTCACGGCTGCAGTGTCGGTATCAAAGCCTGATGTTTTGTAGATGCTCTTTGGTAAACATTAGATAGATATACAAGGACGGGTGATGTTTCTCTGCAGGCTGAGAAAGATGTGAGGCACACTCTGCTGCAGGAACAGCCGGCTCTTCATGCTGCTGTCAGCAGCTGGCACCGGGACTCAGAGCTCCAGGAAATCCTTAGAAAAGGTTGGTTCTGTTTGTCCAGGGTTTCACTTTCTAGAATCTGCTGAGAGCGTCTGAGGGCAATGCTTCTTAGTCATGTTTGTTTGGTTTCCTTTTTGTCAGGACCCTACACCATCCAAGGTCGGAGGGTGCAGGTTTACCAGCCGGAATTTGAAGAGCCCTGGGCACTGGGACTTGTTTCTCAGCACGATCCTGTCTCACACATCATGGAGATTACCATGGATCAGGTCTGGCTCTGCTGCTAATTTCAATCTCGTTCTTTAGTGAAGATGTGTATTTTGCACTGTAAAGCACTTAATTCTAATTTCCGTTCTCATCTTTTATTTTGCAGGCTGGAGAGACTCAGGTGGTTGATCCTCGAGTCATTCATGTGATGCTTGCAGTGGATGCTGTAGATGAGGTTTTTTGAAGCCCTCTTTTCTACAAATTTATTACTGGAATTTTCTTGTCACTCTCTCATATTCTTGACGGACAGTAGTTGTTCGTGTCTAAGTTGTGTGTGTGTTTTGCTTTTCAGAGCCAAGAGCGACGGAGGAAGGAGGTAGAAGGAGGGAAAGGTGAGGGTGGGCGGCGACGGCGGACTGCATCTGAAGACAACGAGGACCTGACCCTCAAACGCTTCAAAGGAGCTGGGGAGGGTGAAGCAGACGGTCAGAACGGCAGTGGGTCCAGCAAAGACTGCGAGTCCATGGTAATGAGGGGTGGAGAAGCTCCCTCAGGGGGAGTGGAGGGGAAGGATGGAGTGGGAGGCATAGCTGGGAGGGGAAGTTCCACCGTTACTCCAGAAATAATCGCTCTGGCCTCTCAGCAGGACCAATCCAGTGGTAGATCTGCAAGCATCATCAAGGAGAATGGAAGCACCTCGCAGAGCCAAGATAAAATGGGACCTCTTGCATCCACAATGCTTCCCACATCCACACCGACTCCACCACCTTTGAAGCCTGCTCCGTCTGTTTTTTCTCACACGTTTCCATCTTTGGGCCAGATGCCCAACTTGGTACCTGGAACTCCTGCTCCTAAGTCCTCCCCAACAATCCCAGCAGGAGAACGGGAGGAAGGGGCACTTTCAGGCTTTCCAAAAACTGCTGCTCTGATATCTCCAGGCCCCGTCACCATCTCTTCTCCTTCCCAGGACAATGCTCCCAGTGTGGTCCTTTCTGCATCCCCAGACCTCAGCCAGAAGGCCCCTGTTTGGGGATCGCCCCCAGATGCAAGCCAAGTAAGCACGGTGATCATACATTTGCACATTTCGTGACCATTTAAACCTTGTTTGAATGTGTTAAAAGTTAAAGGCAATTAAAAAAGTCACTTGTTTTTTTCAGACACCCAAGACAACCACCCTAGCTGCAGGTTTCAGTCCTTCACAGCCCAAGCAGTCCAGCGGTGCAGTATTTGGTGATGTTCCTGCACAGACAAATGGATCTTCCCAGGAGAGCAAACCATTTGGATTTTATTTTAAAAACCCAAAAGAACCTCAACAGCAGGCATCTGATTCATCGCAGAACTTATTCTTCCAGTGTATGTCTCAGAGGCAATCTCCAAGCCCAAACATCACTCAGGGCCAGACAAAGGACAATAACTACTTCACAGCCTTGTCAGAGTGCCTGAGCAAAGAACCACCGAGCTTGTTTAAGCCTGCTGCTCCCTCTGAGGGCCTCAAAAAGGCAGTCGTGGTCTCTGCATCTGCAGGACTCTTTGGTTCTTCACCATCTGTTGGTGTGGTGTCAACAAAAGAGCAGCCTAAAGTGCCTGATGCGAAGCCTGCAGGTAATGGAATTCTAATGAATAAACCTTTTGGTGCAGGAGGAGACACAATGGGGAAACTTGCCACTGGTTTCCCCACAGCCATAGGAAACAGCCCTGCTGTGGGTTTGGGGGACGTTTCCAAACCTGCTGTAGGACTTGGGACCTCTTTGGGGCCTGGCTCCACTGGTGCTGGCAGTGGGATGAGAAACGCTAGTGGTGCTAGCCTCAGTAGTGGATTTGGTTTGCTCTCAGACAGCAAAGTTCCAGAAACTCACCAGAACCTGTTTCTACAGGCTTCAAAAGAGTCAAATCCATTTCTTGCTTATGGAGGAGCAGTGTCCCAGGCCCCGTTCAGTGGATTGTCCACTTCAAAGCAGCCCTTGTCTGTGTCCAATACAAGTGGCTCTGGTGTTCTCAGTCAAGATCCACCTGCTTCTGAGAGCCAACCAAACTTATTCACTATGGCCGAACCTCCCAAGGGAATTCTATCTTCCCAGTCCACTGCCTCTTCCTTTTCTTCCTCCTCACCTGGTTCTTTCATGTCTCTGCCCCAAGATGGGCTACAGGTGCTCCAACCGAAAGAAAGTACAGAGGATAGCGCTGGACCTTGTGTAAACACCAAAAGTGGGTTAGCAGAGTGCCAGGTAACCCTCACGCCTTTTAACCAGATGTCTCCGAAGTTCTCCCTTGAAGAGAGAAGTCAGACGAGCAAGCGGGATTCTGACTCCAGCTCGAACACGGACCTGTCTGACCTTAGTGAAACTGACGAGACCTCAGAACAGAGCCAGAAATCCGGCATCCTGCAGGGTGCTGCAGATGGGACCGATGTGCAGAAGCTGAAGTCCCAGGTGGCTGCTAAAGGCCGGCCAAGGAACAAACCCTTCAAAGGTAACTTCACTTATTCTGAATATCGGTTTTGAAGTTGTACTGTGTATGGCGATTCTTTAAAAGCTTAGTATAGTTATTTATTAAAATCTGGAATAAAATGTTAAACTAAAAATGTTATTGTGGTTGTTACAGTCGGCCAGTCCGTGCTGAAGGATCAGAATAAAGTGCGACGATTAAAACTGTCTGGTGAGGCTTTCCTGCAAGATGGCTCCTGCATCAACGTAGCACCGCATCTGCATAAGTGCCGGGAGTGCCGTCTAGAGCGGTACCGCAAGGCCCGTGACCAGGACTCGGATGACGATGATCCTAATGTGGCATGTCGCTTTTTTCATTTCCGAAGGTAAGTACAGGTGTCTGAGTTTGATTGCTTAACAAGGATTTTTAAAAATCCAGAAATGTAGCATCAGAGAAAAAGCATATTTGATATCTGAAGTTGTAGCACCGGAGCTACAAAGTGAACAGCGTGCAGTGTCTGTTTTTATAGATAGAACGTCATACATTGTGAGATCACCCTAAAAGGACAATTTTGAGATGACTTATTTCAGCTGTGCTTGGAGAAAATTTACATTTATGTCTATTGTGACAGGACATAAAATAAACAATATTTTTAATTGTTTATTTAATATTTTAAATTTATTTCAGCAACCTGACGAAGAAAAACTGATCTCATTCATTTCATTTGCCAGCATAGATTTTTACTCTTAATTTTGGGGTTTGGTTCAAATGTCTGGTGTCCATCTCCACTGCTGTGTTTCTTGACGAATTTTCATGTTTCACAAACGAATGTGATGCAGAATGCATCTTTTGTTTTCTTTGTAAAGCAACCTTGGGATTGTGAAAGGCATTATATAAATATAACTTATTATTATTATCTTCTGCTGACGTTTTCTCCCTAAACCCTCTTGGTCTCATGCAGTCGTGTGCACTTTTTTTTCTGAATTTGTCTTGTTTTCATTAACAATATTTCATTTTATGGGGTATTTACAAGCCACCAAATGAAGTATGTTTGTTTTTCTGTACTAGATTAGCGTTCACGAAGAAGGGGGTACTTCGCGTGGAGGGTTTTCTGAGCCCACAACAGAGTGACAACATGGCCATGGGTCTTTGGCTCCCCTCTGCAAGTACGCAGGATGGACTTGACCTGGACACGTCCAAGTACATCTTGGCCAATGTAGGCGACCAGTTCTGCCAGCTTGTCATGTCTGAGAAAGAAGCCATGATGATGGTGGAGCCTCACCGTAAGCAGCACCATTACCGCTCTCTTCTTCATTTTCATTTATTAGAGTGATTACCAAATCATTAATGAGTTTTAAAAAGTCAGTGTCTTTCTGGTTTGACCGTGTTGCATGTCTGTCTGTGTACAGAGAAGGTGGCGTGGAAGCGAGCGGTGCGGGGGGTGAGGGAGATGTGCGATGTGTGTGAGACAACGCTCTTTAACATTCATTGGGTGTGTCGCAAGTGTGGCTTCGGTGTGTGTCTAGACTGTTACAGGCTACGGAAGAGTCGGCCACATGTTGGTGAGTGTTTTTTAACGTTGTGTAGAAGAACGTGATGTGATCAGCACACTGATTTAGGTTTATTTATTGCACTTTACTCCCTCTTGTTGCAGAAGAGGATGAAGGTTCTGATGATGAGGTGTTTTCATGGCTGAAATGTGCAAAAGGTCAACCGCATGAACCCCAGAACCTTATGCCCACTCAAATTATACCTGGCACAGGTAGGCTTTTTGTTTAATTCTGATCGTTTAAAATTAATGTAATGTGTTTTTGATCAATAAAACCAAATTAATACTGTAAGGGAAAATACAATGCAGAATGACGATATGGGTTTTGTTTTCCCAATGATTTTTTTTGTGTCCTTTAACAACTTTGTACTGATCTTGTCATAGCACTGTACAATATAGGGGATATGGTACACGCGGCACGAGGCAAATGGGGAATCAAGGCGAACTGTCCTTGCACCAGCCGCCACTACAAACCGGCAGTGCGGCCTACAGCTCCCAATGGCCTTTCACAAGTAAGAACAAACACGGTCATCTCATGGTGCTACCTTTTAGTTGCTTCTACTTGAGAGCTTTTATTCATAGTTTGTTGAGTATCTTATTCTTCCCAAGAATACATGAATAGCCTACCTCTGGTTCTTTACTTTATTTATTTTTCAAATAAAGCTATTTTTTAAAGCATTCTGTTAAATGGAACAAATAAGCAAAGATATATATATATATATTTGTTATAAAAATTGTTTCAAAGTGAAGATGTGGTACCAGCCTTTCTTTTTCTACAGGTCAGCCAACGGTGTTTTAATTCACATATGTTCAAAACAAACTGCAATTCCATCCATAATTAGTGTGTGTTCTTTTTAAAAAATATATATATATATATATTTTCTCAGACAAGTGCAACAGCCAGCACAGGGAATGGTGCTTCCACTTCAACCACACCTCGTCCAGATGGGGATCCCACAACTGCTGCACCTGTCAAAGTGGAACCTAGTGAAGAGGGGTCCAGTGCCGAAACATCAACAAGCACCAGCAGTGCCAGCAGTAATTCTGCAGCTCCAGTCATTGCCCAGATGACTGCCTCCAAGGATGGCAAGAGCAACCCATCCTCTGCCCTCCACTGGCTCGCTGACCTGGCAACACAGAAGGCTAAAGAAGACTCCAAAGGTCAGCTATTGTTTGGATCACAGAATTTGGTGAAAAAAGGGGTTTTTACTGCGCAATAATATGTTAATGTAACAAGCTGTACGAAATATACCGTACATCTAATAATACCCGTCTCTTACTGACGCCAGTTTACAGTAAACGCTGGTTTGACGAGATGTCGTGACAAATAGACGTTGGTGTCCGATAGTAGAGCCCCCCCGCCCAACTTTCACAGGCACACGCCTCCGATCTTTCACTTTCTACCTCAGCGTTTTAACAGAATTTATTCCCTAAATGGCTTAAAACAAACCTCTGATTTCTGAAGACAGTTATGAGTGTAACGTGCATAATTACTCATTTCTGTCGCGGGTTCTGTGGGTTATTGATTATGATGATGCCTTTATTTGTCCTATACATTTCACATGCACTGAAATGAAATTGTACCATTCCGACCGTACATATACACATACAAACATTTTGGGGAGACAGATCAGTCAAGAGGTATCAAGGAAGAAGTAGAATTAGGATGACCATTGGGAAAAGAGAGGGAAAAAAGAGCCACTCTCAGACTGACCTAGCGGGCAGTGTGAGAGGAGGTAAAAAACACCCTCCTTTTACCTTTCACACAATGACATTTTGCAACGGTGATTAGGAAAAGGGGATGGGAAGAGCCCAAGAATCGGGTACCGGCACCACTTCACCAGCACCAGCTGTATCTTGACGGATATTTTGCGGCTCTGTTTAAACTTATCACTGCATTCGGTGCTAAACCACACCCACAATAACAGCCAATCACAGACAAGTATCACCACCGAACAGACAGAGGGATGATTTTAGTCGTGATGTTTTATCTTCTGTCTAAATAAATGAGAAGAAGCTGCATGACATTTTGTGCAGTAAATACCATCACCATTCCGTCTGTGAGGAGAATAATAGACCATCTCCAACAAACGCCTGTCTCTAATAAACACCGGGACGTATTAATAATTTATTGAATAAACGCTGGGGCTACTACTGGAAGATATACTGTGTTTGTTAAAGGCAGAAAATGTTACGTTGTGGTTTAATTATAAATTAAACTTCATATCTTTGAGATGTAAAGCCGTTGAATAATTTTTGTTCTGTTTTCTCAGATTCAAATTCTCTACGGGCCATGATGGGCCGTGACCCCCGTGCTCCCTTTGGCCTGGATGCCTTCAGCAATCTCTCCAAACCATCATGCCCAAGCCCTAAGCTCTTCAACAGCCTTCTTCTGGGGTCTGGGCCGTCCCAGCCCAAAACTGAGGGCACCAGCCTGCGAGACTTGCTCAACTCTGGTCCAGGCAAACTTTCCCAGGCTCCTGATGGTGGAGTTCCCTTCCCCTCAGTATTTTCTTCTTCATCTGGGGTGAGAAAAAGCTTTTTTTTGTTCTTCTGATGTAAATCCTGAATTGTTCCCCAAATGGCATATGTTTGAAATTTTGGGACTGTTGTTGTTAAATGTGAGATTCTTAGGCGTGATGTTGATTTTTCTATTGGTGTAATGGACACAGCCTTCCCATTAGAAATGTTCATAATAGAAGTGTTATTGACAGGAAAACTCTGACCACGTTCTCCTTATTCTCTCTGGCAGTCTGATAAGGCGAAGGGAGGTCTGCCCACCATCCTGGACCACATAATCGCCTCTGTGGTGGAGAATAAGAAGGCTGAAGGCCGCCGTGGCTCAGGGACGTCAGAGGCCGGCGAGTCAGCTGGTATCCCCCGCAGAGAAGGAATGATGGGTCTCAGTGTCCTGGATCCTCATACCTCCCACTCCTGGCTTTGTGATGGTCGCCTCCTCTGCTTGCAGGACCCCAGCAACAGCAACAACTGGAAGATCTTCCGTGAATGCTGGAAACAGGGCCAGGTAAGCAGTGGAGATTCCTCTGTGAACTGCTGTGGTCAAAGCCCTGATTTGTTTGGCTTGGAACATTTGTGTTCTCGTTAGTAGGTAAATAAACCACCATAATAATGAAGTAAAGCCCTTTACCGGTGAGTTACCCTAGAAAATGAGAATTTAAGTTTAATTTAATCCAGTAGGAAATCTCCAGTATCTCTAACTTGGCAAGTAAACATTTTTTTTTTGGCCACACACAGAGCTCTCCTCGACAGTGATCATCTTTTCAATATATAGTAAGGCAACAATAAAATTGGTAACAGAAAGATCATACCCAGTATTGAATGGATCACAGTAATTATTTATTTATTATTTATATTTTGGATGTGTAGGCTATATATGAGTTTCTCTTTAGCATGGGATATAGTTCTGCATATTTTATACTGCTTTTGTGGTTTTTTTTTGTTTTGTTTTTTTTACAGAAATAGCAGCGGCATTCAAATGCAGTTAATGTGCTCATGCAGAGTTCACATTGTTCAATCAAAATCAAAATAAACTGGCCAATAGCTGATTTTGTTTAAAGCCAAAATCTGCTGATTTCAATCTTGGATGATTCCA
Source organism: Lepidarchus adonis (assembly GCA_037576955.1). NCBI lineage: Eukaryota > Metazoa > Chordata > Actinopteri > Characiformes > Lepidarchidae > Lepidarchus > Lepidarchus adonis. Next base: position 12,525,774 of record JBBIGC010000033.1, read on the forward strand.
GTTGTATTTATTTTTTGTGATTTATCTATAGTGTTCTGCATTTCTCCATTATTCTTATTTTTGTTTATTATTCAGCCGGTGCTAGTGTCAGGAATCCACAAGAATCTTAAGAACTCTCTGTGGATGCCAAAATCCTTCAGTGATGAGTTTGGAGATCAGGATGTGGACCTGGTCAACTGCAGGAATTGTGCCATAATCTCTGACGTCAAGGTCCGAGAGTTCTGGGATGGGTTTCAGGTTATCTCCAGTAAGTTTCCTGTTTATCTTTTTAGTTATAAGGCTGAAAATCTTTACTAGTTCCAGTCAAAAGTCTATTGTTCCAGTTTTAATAATTTTAATTGTACAGACTTTACCAAAATAGTTGCTAAAATGCATTCTTTTGACTGATGCCTTGGAAGAATCACTTTTGAATTTCTACACAACATTTAAACTACTTTAATGAGAACATCAGAAACATTTTTTTAAAGCTTCTATACTTTTTCCCTGTAAAACATCTTTCAAAACATCTTTTAAAATCCTCCCTTCTCTTTGATTTAAACAGAACGCCTGCAGGGTTCAGATGGGCAGCCTATGGTACTGAAACTCAAAGACTGGCCTCCAGGGGAAGATTTCAGAGACATGATGCCCACTCGGTATGCTCATGTTTATGTTTATAAGGTTTCAAGGTTTTGGACACAGGAAAAGTGCCTGGGCAACGACTTGCTGTCTTCTCTTTTAGGTTTGATGATCTTATGGAAAACCTTCCTCTCCCTGAATACACGAAGAGAGATGGCCGACTCAACCTGGCCTCACGTCTTCCCAACTTCTTTGTACGTCCAGATTTGGGCCCCAAGATGTACAATGCATATGGTGAGTGAAATACGATACTAGAACAGGGATTACTTACTGATTTATAACAGAAATTGAATCAGTAGGTGAAGGCGATGAATTTTTTTCCCATTTTTGTATGCAGTAGAGCATCGGTCTCCAACCTTTTTTGCGCCATAGACCGGTTTAATGTCAGACAATATTTTCACGGACCGGCCTTTAACGTGTTGCGGATAAATACAACAAAATAAAATGTTACAACCAAATATAATAAAAAAGGTGAATCCACTGTGTAATTATGTAACTTTATTAGCAGCGTCCTCCTGAAATGCGCCAAATACATTGATAGTAACATCCTCCTCTCTGTCTCTAATGCTCTCTGGTCGCTATGGTAACATGTAAATGTTTCTTTCAGAATAAGTTTTCAGTGCTGTTGTGTTAATCTCAGTGTTTTCTGCCATGACTTTTATCCAGAATACCGGCAAAGTTGATGTCTCCAACACACACGCTACGGACCGAGATTATTTTTTGTTTGTTTGGTTTTTTTAAGTTGCGTTTTTTGTGTGGCAGTGACACCTGAAGCGTGGGAGTGTTTTATACTTAAGTAATGTCTGATAATTGTGTCTAAGACTTGGACAACCAAATATTAAAATAACATTGTTTTAAATAATACATATGCTATCTTAGTTTGTTTGTTAGTTAGTTTTGCAGAATTGCAATTTCTCCTAACTCACTGTTATTCTTAGTAACTTTATTTATGAACCCCCTCTCCTTCTGCACCTGCAGGTCTGATCTCTACAGAGGACCGGAAGGTTGGCACCACTAACCTGCATCTGGATGTGTCTGATGCTGTTAATGTGATGGTGTATGTAGGAATCCCTGAAGGAGATGATGACCATGAAAATGGTAAGCAGTTGTGGTGTGTGTTGGATGGTTACCGTTAATGTTTATATGTAATATTATATAATTAATTCAATAATGTACGCTCAGTATTTTAAATATTAAAGTAAAGGTCACAGATTCTGAATCAAGGCAGGTGCTTGGTTTTCATTCGTTGATGGTGAGGTGTCTGGTGTTTTTCACTCATGTAGTGTTTACAGTCACTTGTGCTTTTCTTTTCTGTATTTGTTTAGAACCCATTTCAGTATGCTTTTAATTGTTCATTTTTCTAACCTGAGTCTTTGTCAGTCCAGTCTTTTCTTTCCCTGACACTGTTCAGGTCTGGTAGTTAAGACCACTTCTTGTAGTTTTGGCCTCTTTCTGTCATGCTGCACTGCCAAACCTTATTGCTCCTTTAGATTTTGAGTCTAGAGTCCTGATTTCCCAGTGTTTCCTCCTCTGAACACACCCCACAGTAACCGTGTGTATTCACACGTTCCAGTTAGACGCTAAAAACTGCTTTTAAGTTGATGTAGAAGCTTAGAAGCTTTGCTGGGGCTTTCCAAAGTCACTCCTGAAAACCCTGACCTCCTGTGGGCTCTTAGCTCAGGTCACCAGGGAATGTGCTTCTTTTGATTGTGGCACCATTTCTCATTCACAGAAGCAGACCTCGCTGGATACAAAGGTCTGTGCATTTTTTATTTTTTAAAGAAATTTGTCTCCCTTCCTAGGCATGTTCCTTTACACTAATCCTTCTCTCATTCTTCTCTTTCACTCATCAATTTCTCTTCCTCTTCATATGTCGTTCGGTGTACTGGTGAAGACAAAATCTGTAGATAAACTTCCAGAGCCTGACTGTAATATTAATTGCTCGACTGATCTAGACTGCCTGTGGTTTTATCAGTAATGCTCGTTACAGCGGTTTTATCTGTATTGCTCGTTACAGCATAACATTTAGCATTGTTTTTGGTCAAGATTTATTATTGTGATGGGGCAAGTAATGTTATAATAAATTTTATCTTGATCATAAATGGGGCCATTCATGTAAAAGAAGCAAAAACCAAAAATTCTGTGGAGGCCCCTCCTCCCAGTGTGCAGATATGATATTTGTAATATTTAATTGGGTTCTGTATCAGGGTTTTTCCTGGCTCAAACTGAGGCAGAGGTGGTACCATCCTGACCAGGCGCCAGCACAGGCAAACAACCT
>JBBIGC010000033.1:12573182-12590875 GCA_037576955.1 Lepidarchus adonis
TCTCTCTCTCTCTCTCTCTCTCTCTCTCTCTCTCTCTCACTCTCTCGCGCTCTCTCTCTCTCTCTCTTTCTTTCTCTCTTTCTCTCTCTCTCTCTCTCTCTGCTACTCTGAGGTACCAATGATCCTATTTCACTCTGTTGCCCGGATCATGGTGATGCAGACCAACCATGACATGATGCCCCCCCTCACTCCTACTGAGCAGAACCCATATAGATGAAACCACTTACCCGATCACACAGGGAACTGCAGATGTCTCTTCATAATAGACTCATTGCTTCTCTTCTTAGTCTTATTTGTTCTTTTTTCCCTGTCTGTTCTCTCTGTGGTGTTGACAAGATAAAAATAATATTGTAGCAGTTCTCTTAGAGAGAGAGAGCCACCAAATGACACACTCGCACACAAGTTATGCCTTTGAACCAGCTATGATACTGGCCAGGTTTTATTTGCTTGCAAACCAGCCTTTAAAAAAGCCAACCTGTACCGGTGCGTCCCCTAGAGGCTAGGATGTGCACAAGCATGAACCCATAAGCATGGCATGTCGGTGAATGGCTAAGCCTGCCCAAGTCACCCATCTCCACACTCGTTATGAATATGGCAGGCTTAGACATTCCCCGCCAGCTCGGTCACACAACCACAGCACATCACAGGCATCAGCTCGCTTTTGCCCTTTTTCCCTGTAACACATTATAACAGCCATAAACCAGGACAATAGTGCACATTTACCCAGCTCCCATGATGCACCTCTACTCTCTGCCAATAGGCACATCCCAGGACCATTACAATATAAAACACCTGAGGAAGGGCATGGACATGTATTAACCACAGCTGCATACAGGGGGGGTTAAAAACACAGACAGGGAAAACATATCCTGATAGCAGTGGTTACATTGTGAGTCATCGGCAGAAATTTGTCCCAGGCTGGATGTCTGTTCTGCACTGTATGGTTTTATATGTTGCACCATGGGTCCAAGAGAAACACTATTTCATTCTTACGGTATTATTTTCTTGAATATAAAATCTTGAATTTTTTTGTTTCATGTCAGTCATGTTACATATGGGACAGGCCAATATTGCAGAGTGTTTACCCAGCAGAAGCTCTTACAGAATATGAGATTTCAGCAGTTTAGTTTTTTTATGGTAGGTCACGCTATGTATCTAATACACTTGGATACAAAGTTGTATCGTCAAATAAAGGAAGGCCCACGCTTTGGTGACTGAAGGCATCAGATGGCATATAAGAACTGACTAACAGTCAAGACTGATGAATGTACAGTTGTGGCCAAAAGTTTTGAGAACGTCACAAATAGTGTTTTTTCACAATGTTTGCCACTTCAGTATTTTTAGATCTTTTTTGTCAGTTGTTCCTGTGATGCATTGAAGTATAATTACAAGCAGTTTCAAAAGCTTTTATTGACAATTAAGTTCATGCAAATAGTCAATATTTACAGTGTTGGTTTTTTTCAAGACCTCTGCAATTCACCCTGGCATGCTGTCAATCAACTTCTGGGCCAAATCCTGACTGATGGCAGCCCATTCTTTCATAATCAAGTTTGTCAGTATTTGTGGGTTTTTGTTTGTCCACCCAAACCTTGAAGACTGACCACAAGTTCTCAATTGGATTAAGGTCTGTGGAGTTTCCTGGCCAGGGATCCAAAATTTCTATGTTCTGTTTATCAAGAAACTTAGTTCTCACTTTGGCCTTTGGTGCTCCATCATGCTGGAAAGATAGCATTGTTCTTACTTAGCTGTTCTTGGATGGTTGGAAGAAGTTGCTGGTGGACAAAGTTTTGGTGCCATTCTTTATTCATGGCTGTATTCTTAGGCAATATTGTGAGTGACCCACTTCCCTGGATGAGAAGCAGCCCAACACATGAATGGTCTCAGGATGCTTTACTGCTGGCATGAGACAAGTCTGATGTTAGCATTCACATTTTCTTCTCCATACAATCATTTATCCAGATTCCCCAAACAATTGGAAAGGGGCTTCATTAGAGAAAATGATGTGACCAGTCCACAGCAGTCAAATCTCTTTACTTCTTGCAGAATTTTAGCCTGTCCCTGATGGCATTCTTGGAGACAAGTGGCTTCACACCAGACCATCCTCCAAAAGTCTTCTCCTCACTGTGCATATGCCCTCACACTTGTGTAGGTACCATGGGTGGCCTGTAGGTGGTGCTATAGTAAAAAAGGCAGCTCTCCCAACACCCAGAGCGTGAGCCTTTCACCTGAAGGGGCTTGGTCAGTTTTGGGGCTTTAAAAGTGGCTAACATCCCCCCACTCACTCTCTCTCACCGGAACTCCAGGATTTTCTTCTGAGCTGTCATGAGAGGCTCAACAATGCTTTGTCTCTCCTGCATGGGCTTAGATTCAAACATGTGGCCCAAGAGAGACAACCTAATCCACAAGTTAGCAACTTGCTAAAGCCATCAACAACCTGATCCACCATCAACTTTCTTTTTTCAACAAGACAAGGATCACATGTCAGAATTGACCCTCTTTCTCTGACTGGAAGACAACTCAATTGTCTTCCAGAAACACGTGAGATTGAACTTTAATCTGGGCATTAGCTTAGCTTAGCAACATCAGAGTTAAAGTTGTATAGTTTACTGCTGTTGTGTTCATGTTTTGTTGAAACTTAGAAAGTGATCAAGTTTATGAACCTGTGAAGAAATAAGACTGTGCACAGTTAGATCTGATCTTTGCATGACACTCTCCTCTTTTACTAGCATTTTAGCAAGCACTCCCCAAAATCCCAGCTTGGGAGAAACAGCCAATTATTTTTCTTTCAAATCTTTTGTCTGAGGAAACCAGAATCACACATTATATATCTGCCTTTTAACCACAGGCAAAAACCATTGATGCAACTGAACTGTAAACTGAACATTAGACTGAGACGTTTAATTTTAGCAGCCCGTGGTGGCTAAAAATCCACATTGACCACATTCAAAATATTTTTTTCAGTTATAGAAGTTATATAATTTAAAAAAATATCTAACAAACAAAACCTCTGTAAAATGAAGAGGAGAATTCAAGATTCAAGCTATTTGTGACACTGATCGTTTTAAGGGCTTTGCATTAGAAGGTCACTTATTTTCGGAGTCTCATGCTTTAATTCAGTTTTCACCTGAATCTCTTATCAGCTCATCACAGACTTCTGCACAGACCTGTGGAGACTGAGTGCAAAAGCAAAGGAAACACTACAGAAATAACTTTTAAGCTTGGTTGGAAGTTGATAAATTGTTTACTAAAATCATTAGGGTTACTCATCTTGGAAATGTTCCTCTAATTGTTATTTTGATTGTGTTGTACAATTGCAACACTACTAGGTAATAACTGTGTGGTGGTAAGTGCCTAAAGATGTTCTGATAGGAGTGTGGTACAAATGTCACAATACTGTATAATTATTCAAACTGAATCTAGGTTAAAGAAAGTAATAGTTACTACTTTGTTTTACACAGATGTAATTGCCATTTACATTTGTGTGTATTTTGTGTGCCATTTTATGCAATTTAACAGGTGTTTCTTAGCATTTATTTTCCCGCTTAAACGTGTCATTACACCAAAGTTGTGTGTAAGTTGTACCTACTCCATTTAGAAACATTCCACAATAAGTAGGTGACCTGGTAACAGGTGAGGAGGTCATGATTTTGAGTAGAAAAGAGCATCACAGCATGGGCGTAAAGGCACCGTTGATTGAGAGTCTCCAGTGAAAAATGTACAGAGCCTTCTGAGGAGATGAAAGGACTGTTGAGCAGGTAATGTGTTGTATAAAGTGAAAATAGGCCAAAACTTGCAGAACTGCAACAATTAGTCTCCTCAGTTCTCAAATGATTAAACAGTGTAATTAAAAGGCAATTTGATGTAACACAGTGTGTAAGGTTTGGGGTTGGGAAGAAGTAAGTGCAAGTCAGGCAAACAAAGTTTAACATAAATGTAATAATACACAAGAATAGGACATAAACAAAATACACAAGGGCTGGAAGAACAAGAAGCAGAATAAACGGCTATAAATAAACAAGGGAACTACAGATATGACAGTTAGGATGAACAGAGAACCGAACAAGACTGAACTAAACGCAAGGGCCTAAATACATGGGGATAATGAAGTGCACCTGGTAAAGACAGAACAAGAAAATGTGACCAGAGCAATGTATAGAGACCTTGCATATGGCAGAATGAAGGAACCGTGAGAGGGAAAGACTAGGGCGTGACAAAAAAACACAAGAAAGCGAAACCATGAATTTGTCCCAACTTTTTTTGAGTGTGTTGCAAGTGTCAAATTTTAAATGTGCTTATATTTACAAAATACATTTAGAATAGAACAGAATAGAATAGAATAAACATTTATTATTCCACAAATGAGAAATTTAAGTGTTACAGAGCTCTTATAACAAAATGAATACAAGTACATTTCTAGTCTATATACACAAAAAATATACATGAAAATAAGAATAAATCTATATACATAAACAACCCAAGAAATCTTTTACAAGATTTACAGATATATGTACACAAGTATGAGGAGATGTGGATGATCTGGATGAGATCCAGAGATATGCAGTGCACAAGCTCACTGTATATGAATAGCAACAAATAAAAACAGATGATGTGTCAATTTAAATTGTTCAGTGAAAACACTGGAAGCAAAGTCATCAAACTTTTATCATTTCAATAAAAAATTCAAGAGCGTTAACAAATCACACATTCTGGAAATTGGCTGTGAGTGTGAGTGTGTGAGTGTGTAACCACAACCAAGACATTGCCAGTCTCCTGGCTAACCCAGACAGGAATTTCAAGGTAATTATAAGCAGGGAAATATCTCCAACATAGTAAAACAAATTCTGTATTTTTAATGTATGCTAATGACCAGTTGTGCTGTACTAAGGGTTACACAATATAAAGGATGGCAGAAGGTTTCAAATGGTGTAAAGAAAGTAAAAAAATCAATACCCTAAACAAAAGAAGTTATGAGATTTTGTTATGACAATGCTGATCTGTGCAGCGTATTCAATTCAAATTCTAACTGGTAACTGGGTTAGCTCTGCCTACATCAAACTGAATATGTATTCCATGATGAAAAGGACTCATTGTTTTGCAGGATCTTTGCAACCACCTTTCTGCAGCCTAGTCCTCTGTCAGAGCATTCTGAAAACCGAGACTTCAGTAGGATATATGATTGCATTGTAATCTTGCACATTCTTGAGTCAGAGCTACAACAGGAAATGTGATGGTTAATTGTATATTGCAAAAGCTGTAATTGCTTTAATTCCCTGTAATTAATCAGTAATTGCAGCAAGAGTGCTTTTCATGGGTCTACTCGAGTTGCACAGACCTTTTCAATACAGAGTGCATGAATATAGATGAGAAAGAGAGAAAAAGGGAGGGAGAGAAGGAGAAAAAGAGAGAAAGAGAGGGTTGAGGAGAGAAAGATATGACTATTCTATATTTAGGATTCTTTAAGAGCTGATCTTGAAACCTGGCAGCCCCATTTATCATTTATGCATTCATTGGAGATGCGTGCACAGAAATGATCACCCAAACCCAAGCTTGTCTGGAACTCCACTTTACAGATGAAGGCCTTTTAAGTTTGCAGTGGAGGGAAACTGTGTTTTCCCTACTTTTTTCTTCTGTTTTTCCCCAGAGACATTTTTAGTGGGGAACACCTGGTAGGCTGGTCCCTGGACCCTCTCCTATGGTGAAAGCCTACCCACCCCCCCATTGGGCTCCACAATGTGATTTGGGGCTCCATCACTACAGCAGATGTTGAGTAATTACGCAGCTAAAAATGGTAACAGCACAGCCCATCTGCCCAGAGAAGACACCTGGAGAAACGTAGCATTTCTGAGTGGGAGAAGCCCTCCAGTGTGGAAACTTGTTGCTGTTGTTAAGTCATAGTACTTTTCCAAGATACCAACTGTCTGACTTGCTGTGAAAGCAACCTGCTGCAGTATGAGGTGAAAGAATAAATCATATGTTTTGAAAGCTTTTTATTTTATTTCACTACACTGAGGTGAGTTTTTTCCACTCCTGGGAAACAAATTTAAGATTTAATAGCATTGCAATTCACACAAGGCTATTTGGAAAAAGTGTCATGAAGAGATCGGAAAAATATGAAAATTAGGCAATTTTACTTTGAGTATCTAACAAAATGGTCACGTTGAAGCTAAAAAAATGAAACCACTGGGGACACCGATATAATATTTAGCCAATCACATTTAACGAAGAGGCATGCAGACACATGCTAATGGTTGCATTATTGAACACGGGGTGACCGAACAGGAATGTTCTCAAACTGTCAGAATGTCTGCAACTACTCAAGCCACGAAGGGAAAAAAAACATACTGATAGCCTATCCAATTATAGTCATTGTCCTAGCCAGATAGATTGATCCTTGTCTTTATCCTTACACTGTTTGCTCACATCTAACATAACCATCCTCCCAAGTACCACTTTAGCACCACATTTCCTGAAAGCAACGGACATTCTCATAAGGAGATTCCTGCTTGGATAATAGATGAGATTATAAGTATATTTCACCTGCCAGTGGATATGTGTTATTGATTATTATTTTGTATTATTGCCCTGTTGTAAAAGTCTTGACTGACTATGAAACATTTTTAATTGAATATGGAATAAGTGACATTTTGCAATGTTACCTGTGCCATTGACTGCCACACAACATTTACATTTACATTTATTCATTTCTCCGACGCTTTTGTTCAAACGCTGATGTGAGAGTTACAGGAAGTTCAACACATTCTTCTTAGTCTTAGAAAACTGTGCAGGTGCTACAACAGTGTAGATGATAAGTGCTGCAATATTACTTTCTAAAAGAGAAACACAACAGCTGACAAGATGCTATTCATCAAAAGCTGATCTATTATTCTTTAATGATACCTTTGGTGACAAGATTTTTTTTACTTTCTCTGTACACAGGACTTGTTTGTTGTCACATGGGTTTTGCGTTGCGATTTTGGCCACACAACAAGCAGTTCTTACAACAATTGTCTTGGTCTAACTGATCTTGCCACAGCTCTGTTTAACTGCTATTAGGTAGCAACATTTCAGCCAGTGGAAATTGTGATCTAAAAGTGCTTTGAAATGTTTCATAGCCCTCCCATCCATGTAGGCATTAAATAACTTAATTATTGAACCTTAAATTTATTTATCTTTAAAAAGCCATTTCAGTCCAAATAAAGACAGAATTTTTTTTTGCAACACACAAAAAATGTCTTGATTTAAAATGTTTAAAAGATCTTCAGAAATACACTGAAACGTGTTTGAAACCATTGGCAAGTGCGGAAATTAAGCTTTTAAAGAAGCAATTTCAATCCAAACAGAGACTGAAATATACCTTGCGTTTTGGAGCAAAATTGCAAAAATACATAAGGCTATAGCATTACCTGCATGTGCATCTTTGGAACATCCTCAAATTCATTTACAAACATACCTTAATCAGCATGAAAATAACATCACATGATGTTTTAATGTAGTATTTTTTAGATTGTTGCTTGTAAATCAATTTTGATTATTGTCAAAAACAAATCTTGATTTAAAATGTTTGAAAAATCTTCAGAAATACAATACTCATTTTAAAATCATTAGCAAGTGTGGAAATGTAGCTTAAAGAAGCCATTTCAGTCCAAATAGAGACTGAAACATACCTTGAGTTTTGGAACAAAATTGCAAAAACACATGAGGCATTACCTCCATGTCCATCTATGGGACATCCTCAAATTCATTGATTTTTCTTACAAACACACATTAATCAGCATGAAAATGGCACCACATTATGTTTTAATGTAGGACATTTCACATTGTTCCCGGTAAACACTTTTGATCGTTGCAAAAAAACCGAACAAACTTGATTTCAAATGTTTGGAAAATCTTCAGAAATACCATGATACTTTTGTTGAAATAATTTGCACATGTGGAAATTAACCTTAAAGAAGCCATTTCAGTCCAAATAGAGACTGAAACTTACTTTTGATTGTTGCAAAAAAACAAACAAACTTGATTTAAAATGTTTGGAAAATCTTCAGAAATACAATGATACTTGTTTTAAAATCATTGGCAAGTGTGGAAAATTCACTTTAAAGAAGTAATTTCAGTCCAAATAGAGACTGAAACCTACCTTGAGTTTTGGAGCAAAATTGCAAAAATACGTAAGGCTATAGCATTACCTCCATGTGCATATTTTGGACATACTCAAATACATTGATTTTTGTTACAAACCTACATTAATCAGCACGAAAATAGCACCACATTATGTTTTAATGTAGGATGTTTCACATTGTTCAATCAATTTTGAATCTTGTCAAAAAAACAATTCTTGATTTAAAATATTTGGAAAATCTTGTGTTGAAATAATTTGCACATGTGGAAATTAACCTTAAAGAAGAAAACATACATTAATCAGCATATTTCACATTGTTCCTGGTAATCAAATTTGAATGTTGTCAAAAAAACAATTTTTTATTTAAAATATTTGGAAAATCTTTAGAAATACAATGATACTTGTTTTGAAATCATTGGCAAGTGTGGAAATTTAACTTAAAGAAACCATTTCAGTCCAAATAGAGCGTGAAACAGACCTTCACTTTTGGAGAAAAACTGCAAAAATATTTGATAGCATTACCTTCATATGCTTTTTTTTTTTGGCAATATCTTAAATTCTTAAATACATTTACCTAAAGATGCATGAAGCAGCTAGGAAATGCAAAAGTACAGTTGCAAAAGTGTATAAGGCAGCTGCATATTCATTATGTTTTTACACAAAAACACAAAAATTACTTGAAACATTGAAATAATTGAAAATGCTACAAGTTGATGTTTTATTGCAATACATTTGATATTTTTACTATAATTACATTTTGAATAATTTTTTATATCTTTAGTTTTAAAATTTTTAATATTCTTCAGAAATACAGTGATGAAATGTTTGAATTAAGTTATAGTTCCATAGTTTTGCAAAGTACAAAGATATTTCTGAGGAATGTGCCAAAAAATTCAGATCTATACTCTATGGAAGACAGCAGCATGTCCAGTTCTTCATTTTGTTGGCCATTTTTGCATAGCATCCTCCACATTCTACATTTTTTCATACAAGGAGCACATTTCCAACCCGAACTTACGACAGCAAGGAGTGAAGGCTTTCTCTCTCTACGCGGGATTAAGAAGGTACGCTCTTTCAGCATGTCTACCAGCCCGTTTGTTCAGTGTATCAAGTGCACCATGTTTAGTTATCTTTCCTCCATCATTAGTGATAATTTTACTTGCGACAGGTGTATTTTAGTTAGCTCTCTGACGGGGAAGATATCAGCATTAGAGGAGCGCATCCAGATCTTAAAGCAGGGCAGTGAGAGTAAGTGTAGCACTGAGTCTGGATGCCCCAGGAGAAGTTTTTAACCCTCCAGCTCCAGTGTTAGAGTCCTCACAGCGGGCGAATGGGTGACTGTTTGTCAGCAGCATAAGGGTAGGAGAGTTTCTAAAGCTCGCCCACTGGAGCACCACTCCCAATTAGTTCACGTGTCCAACAGGTTTGCTCTCCTTAGTAAAGCACCCGCTGAGAGACCTGAATGAGCTCTGGTTATTGGAGACTCTATCGTGAGGCACGTGAAGTTAGCCAGGCCTTTAGGGGCATCAGCAGTATTAGTCAGGTGTATCCCGGGAGCCAGATCACCAGACTTAGCAGGTAATCTCAGGGTTCTAGGCAAGCACAGGTTCTCCAAGATAGCTTTCCACGTAAGAGCGAACGATATACGCCTTCATCAGAGTGAGGTTACTAAGAGTAACATTATAGAGGTGTGCAAATTAGCAATGTCTGATGCCATAGTATGTTCTGGCCCCATACCAATGAGCAAAAGCTGGCCTGTTAGGGCGGGTATCCATCGCACTCGGGAAGGTGCTGCTCTCCTTTCCTGCAGCATAGCACATAGTCTCAGGGTAGTTAATCGGTGACAATCCAGAGCCCAGGCCAGGGAGCAGACAGACAGGCTAAACAGGCTAAACCGACCGTATGCTAGCTGCTTAGACCAGTCAACGAGGTTTCAACATATTCAGATTTTGTTCCTCATACTAAACAAAAATGTAGAAATACTCAAAGAGTGTGTTCTAGTATACAGACAGATCATACTGGATGTAAAGCCAGCACCTTTGATCTAAAGTTAGGCCTGATAAACATTAGATCTCTTACTTAAAAAGCCCCTATCGTTAGTGATAATCTTCCAAATATTGTGCAGGACTCAGATACAATTAAATATTTAAGTCCAGGCAACAAACTTATTTGTTTAATCAAGCTTTCTGTTAGTTCTAGACAAGGGGCAGACCCAGAGGGTTCTCAGGCACAGAGTTTTCTGATAAACTGGGATGCTTGGATGCTGTCACCCCCCATCCGACGTGTTCACTAAGGTTTGTTGGCAGTCGAGTGGTTGGCTGCCTTGTGACCCAGGATGCCCTCATGTCTGTGCTACCTCCTGGTTCTCCTCTCTAGCTGTGCTGTCATAGAGAGTTTTATTGGAGCTCCTGCACTCAGACCACAATGTTCATCACTTTAAATAATCCATAACACTGAGCATCCCTAACAGTCTGTCTTTCTCTATCGTTCTCTCTCTCTCTCTATCCCTATCTCTCCCTCTCTCTCTCTCTCTCTCTCTGAGCTACTAGATTTTAGCTCTGGATTCATGTCTCACAATGCTGCCTGTATCATGAGGAGGTAGATCATCTGTGATTACCCCCACTCCTACTAAAGAGAGCAGCATGGACAGAAAGCCTGATCTCACCTAAGGAACTGCAGATACAGCTTCACATTGAACTCCTGATTTTATTTATTCATAGTCTCTTCTATTTTTATCACTCTCCGGTGTCGACCAGAGGAGGATGGGTTCCCCTTCTGAGCTCTGGTTCCTCTTAAGGTTTCTTCCTATAATTAGGGAGTTTTTCCTTGCCACTGTCGCTTTAGCTTGCTCATTGTGGGCTCGGACCTGGATTCTATAAACTCTGTAAACGCTACTTTGTGACGTCAGTTGTAAAAAGCACTGTATAAATAAAATTGACTTGACTTGACTTGACCTCATTTTGTGTTTTCCATGTAATGATCTCATTGTGTACAGGTGTCTTATATTGGGGCCAATACCTCAATGTGGCATCAATTTCAACATTCAACATGGTATAAAATGCTGGTATTGTCAGTAAGTCATTCCAAGTTCTTCATTCAAACAGCCATGAACACACAATGTCACTTAACGGACAAGAAGCGTCCCCTGGTCATGGCGCCTTCGGGTCAGTGGCAGGCAGTTAGATGTTGCTCGTGAACTTGGTGTGTCTCAAAGTGTCATCAGCAAACTTGCATCAACACACAGAACTACTGGCAGAGTTCATGACAGACCTTGGGAGTGGAGTCCCACGAGTGACAGACCCCAATGATGACCAGTACCTAGGGATCTATGCACTCAGACATTGTTTGCAGTGGGCACAAGACCATGTGAACTGGACAATGCAGCAGTGGTCTACCATCCTGTTCACTGATGAGTGTCGGGTCAGTGTTGCTGGAGAAGGTGAGGTGTGCGATACGCTGAGGTCAACATGGTCCCCAGGGTTTGCTTTGGTGGAGGAGGTGCAACAGTCTGGGCAGCATCACCAGTCAGTGCAAAACAGATTTGGTTATTGGACATGACTCAGTCACTGCACGTTCTTACCTCAGAGACGTCATAGAACCCATCATCATCCCCCAATTCCGCCAGCACACCCCAACTTCCTGTTCATGGATGATAATGCTCCACCACACCATGGCAGAATTGTCATAGCTCGACTTCAGGAAGAGTGCCTCATATGGAATGGCCCACCTCCACATGACCTGGCAGAACTGCGAGTAGCACTTGTGGAAGAGTGGAACGCAGCCTCAGAACAACATCATGAGGCTAGTGAAGAGCATGAAACGCTGTCAAGCTGTTATTGCGGCAAATGGTGGAAATACCCGCTACTGACATTGTCACTTTTTGTTATTTGGGGCTATTCCTGTTATTGTCTAAATTTTTGAGGTAATAAATATAAAAATAATAACTTTGACAGTTTGACTTATTACTGTCGGGTATCGATTAGAGGAGAATGGGTTCCTCTGCTGAGCTTTGGTTCCTCCCAAGGTTTCTTCCTCAGTCCAGGGAGTGTTTCTTGCCTCCGTTGCCTTGGATTATTAGGAGCTCGGACCCGGACCTTGTAAAGCTGCTTTGGGAAACATCTGTTGTAAAAAGCGCTATAGAACTAAAACTGGAAAAGATAAAAAGGTCTGATGTGGGATTTGAACTCGGGACCTCTCGCAGACCTGCTGCTCTGTGTCCTGCTGTTGTGTTTATCTGTTGCTGTGCCTTTTATGTCACTGTTGTTTTTGTTTGCAGTTAAGGATCTGCTCTTTTATTCAGTATGCGATGTTGTTTTTACCCAGTGCTGGTCACTGGGTCTTGTGTTTCCTGGTTTGTCTATTGTTTTGCTGTTCTGTGTGCTGGTCACAGGCATTGGGTTTTCTTGGTGGTTTTACCCTGTATGTGTTTACTGAGTTATGGTCACTGTTTTTATAAAAACATGATCCATCTGACTACGGATCAGAGCTTCTAGGTTTGACTCCTGGCTGGTTCAGAAAGCTCTTCAAATTGTTTCTGAAGAAAGAAGTACTCATGAAGTTCTCAAGAGGATTATGAAAATACAAAGCCTTTATTTAAAACAGGCTATCAACTAAAATCATGCCTACATGTTTC
This sequence comes from Lepidarchus adonis, assembly GCA_037576955.1. Taxonomy (NCBI): domain Eukaryota; kingdom Metazoa; phylum Chordata; class Actinopteri; order Characiformes; family Lepidarchidae; genus Lepidarchus; species Lepidarchus adonis. The sequence continues at coordinate 12,585,932 of JBBIGC010000033.1, forward strand.
GGCCAAGATGGCCTCCTTCTTGACAAATTACAAATGGCAGCCTATATGCTTCATCTTATATGTCTGCATGTGGTCACATGACCATGAAGCTCAGGTGTTCATCTGCACAGGTGTATCACATAACAAGGAAAAACAATTACAACTTAAAAGGTTGTGCTGTGAAAACATATAATTTCATAAAGAAATATATAAAAATGTGCAACATGGATGTAACAACTTTACATTTTCATTATTTTACATCTTTTCACATCAAAGTAAACTGAAAATATAAATTTAAGTGAATACAAATGTTAACCTGATAAGTTACAAAAAATCTATTTAAAAAAGGAGAAAAGTCCTATTCTATATCTTGGCCAGGTTATTGAGTAGCTTTTAAAGTATAAATGCAAAAGGATTCTCTTTGCAAAAGTAATTTTAGTCAATCACCCACTCTCAATGAGTTTTTGGAATTTTTGACATGTTCTATACCAAAGATGTTTAGAGTCACAACTTCCATGGTTTGCTTCTTTGTAATGTAGAGCCATGGGCTATTGGCGGTCATTTGTTCTTATAGCATATTTGTGCTCTGCTAGTCTTTCCTTAAGTTTTACCAATATAAAAGCAGCCACAGTGGCATTCAAGTCTATAGACTATGAATGAGGTATTGTAGTTAAAAAATGACTATATACTGTACTGTATTCACGGTTTGATGTTATATTTGTAAAAGAGTTTTTCTTGACTATGTTATTACAGTGATTACAGTTTCCACATTTATAGTTTCCTCCTCTGGTACATAAACAGGTATTGTTCGTTACAGGAAGAGTATAACACTTCACAAGACTGTCTCCTAAAGTGGGGGCTTTTCTAAAGCTGACAGTGGAGGCTTCGGGTAGTGCTTCACTCAGGAAAGCTTGCTTTTAATTATGTCCCAATTATCCTCAATAATTTGCTTTATCTTATTGGCGTGACTACTATACTGTGTTACAAAATATATTTGATTAGATTTTTGTGGTCGCCTGTGTTTTTGAACGAACATCTGTTCTCTGAGTTCTTTAACTCTACTATAGGCCTTATTTATGGTCTTGTATTTATACCCTCTTTTCTTGAACCTTTGGATCATGTCATTTGTATATATATTTTTTTTAATCGTTTGGAATTGACCAGAAGTAATATTTTCTATTAACCCAGGAGGATGGTAGCTTTCTGCTCTCAATATGATATTTCGGTCAGGGAGTTTTCTAAACATGGAGGTATGTAATTCCCCTCTATTGTCTTTAGATAGCTCAAGGTTTAGAAAATGGGTGTTTGTTAATGAAAACTCTAGACTTCAAGTTAGGATTAGTGTTGGTGAGATATGAATGGAACAGTAACAATTCTTGATTTGAACCAGACCATATAAGAAGAATGTCATCAACGTATACCCCACCATACATCTTATTGACAAATTGATTAAGACAAGAACAAATAACATTTCTTTGATTTTATTTAGCACAAATGTGCTGTCTTGGATAAAGGAGGGCAGGTCTAATTGAAATTATTTAATATGGAAATCGACAAACCTGGATGCTGGTTCAGTCACTGACTCTTTTCCACAAATTATTAACCTTCCTGGTAGATTTTCCAAGTTCTTATTTTTGGAAGCATATCAAAAGAAACAATTCTTGGCAGTTGCATTTAAAAAAGTTCTGTTCTTTTTTTTAGAAATCCAATCTTTGCATGTTTAAGCATTTTCTCAAGTTCACTCTTAATTTGCTCTATTGGACTGGATGGTAATGGCTGGTAGTAATCTCGGTTGTGCAGTTGATGCATAACCTCTGTAATGTACTGGTCTCTGCCCCAACACCAACACCACTCCTCCTTTATCTGCTCTTGAAGATGAAGATATCGTTGTTGGTTGACTGCCACTTTAACGCTTCTTTTTCCTCTTTTAAGGATTTGTTTAACCCTAACCCTGACATCAAAAATAAAGTAAAAATGAAGGATATTGTTCAAAAAAGCAATATATTTAGTTTTCAAAAAGAATAACAACTGGCACAACAAAACATAATTTTTCTAAAATTTCTCTAACTAAATAAGGGAATTACACAATTCATATTTTATATTCATATTGTGAAAAAGTAGCTTTCACCTGTGCTTTATTTGGGGGTGTCCAAACTGTCTCTGAATTTAAAGGGCCACAGAGGGCATTGTACTGTGTGTTTGCAACCTTTGTACATTCCTCACAGCGTGGTTCTAACATCTTTATTGATTTCAAGAGCTCCTGCATTATTGCAGTGCTGTGTGTGTGCACACACATTTGTGTGTCTGTTCTTTAATGACTTCATGACTTTCTGTGTGGGCTGCAGTTTCCAGGGGATCCCTATACTGTTTCTTCAGCAGAGGAGAATCATTCCCACACACATGCTCCTACTTTTAGCTAATCCAGTGTGTGTTTAACATATAATATTTAATATATATATATTTACATATAGGTCAAATTTGTCCAGTTACATTTTGATTGTGGATGTATATGGTTTCACACTGACAGGTGCAAAAGTTAGGATAAAAGACTTCTTCTCAAATCCAACAATCTGCTCTTAAACAGAACTTGCTGTGGTTCTGGACAAATTGGCAGGCATTAGAAATCTACCCAAGTTAGACAATTTATAAATAGCAGTTATTAATGCAGATCATTTAGAGATTATTTTAAAGACTTGGAGAACTCTTTAAAGCAGCGCTCCCCAATCATTTTTGCGCCACGTACCAGTTTAATGTCAGACAATATTTTCATGGATAAAAACAACAAAATAAAATGATACGACCAACACAAAAACTGTGGTACTTTGTTAATATAATAATAAACGTGAATCCACTGTGTAATTATGTAACTTTATTAGCAGCGTCTTTCTGAAATGCGCTAACAACGATTAGAGAAACGTCCTCTTCTGCCCCTCAAGCCCTCTGGTCGCTATGGTAACGCTTAACACTCCTTTCAAAATAAGTTTTCAGTGCTGCTGTGGCGATCTCAGAGTTTTCTGCCATGACTTTCATCCAGAATACCAGAACAGTTGATGTCTCCAACATACTTAGACGCAACGGATTAAGAACGTATTTTTTTTTAAAAATACAGCCCGGTCCGCGGCCCGGTTCGAAATGCTCCATGGCCCAGTAGTGGTCCGCGGCCTGGTGGACCACTGCTTTAGATGACACCAATAGCAAAGAGGCTTTTGATTCTAATTTGAAGGTTTATCTATATATCTATGTGTCTGTCTATCTATCTATCTATCTGCCTGTGTGTGTGTGCGCATGTGTGTTCCATGTATCCTCATTAATTCCCATATTAAAACACCCACTTTCCATCCACACTCTCCAGATTGTTAACACAATTTCAAGAATATTCTTATTCATACTTGTTCTCTTTAGTGATTGTATAAGATTAATCTCTCACATATCCTACCTTGAATAAAAAGACCATTTCTGAAGCATTTTGCTGGAGCCATCCATGGAGCTTTTTTCTCTCTGCGCAATCGCTGTCTTTTGTCTTTTGTCTTTCCTTTCCCGATAACAGTCTGATGCCAAGTAGATTTATATCGCATTGTCATACAAGAGGCAAACCCTGCTCAAAGGAACAGGCCATCAAATCTTACCCTATGAATTATTAAGCTTGTAAAAAGGCTGGTAAATCTGTTGTAATAAGATCAAAACCACAAGCCTCCCTAATCGCGCTTCAGAAAAACAGAATCATGATCCTCACCAGGTCATGTTTTTCTTTTTCTTTTTCTGTTTTGTGTGTGTGTGTGCGTGTGTGTGTGTGTGTGTGTGTGTGTAATGTGATGGTATTTAGAGTAATGTATTCTGCGAGTTAGTTAAGGGGATCTTGCCTGAATGCAGCTCGCATGCTTTGCATCTGTTCTTACGCATTGTTTGAAAATCTGTGTACTAATGCTTGCTCGCACACTGCAGAAATCTCCCGTGCATTGACACAGGGGCATATCAGCTCTCAGATAGCACAGAGCTTTGAGGATAATTATGGATTAAGGCTTGGAGCTGCTTTCAATAGGAAACTTTTTTTTCTGCCCTACTTAGAGAATGGCTGTCAGTAATCTGTGTTAGTTACACAGAGAATCATTACTGTGGGGTAGGGGGAGAATTGAATTATGCTACTGAATTGACTCCTTAATCACCCCTTCACACACACACACGCACACACACACACATGCTCCCACAAAACCCATAGTAAATGAGGTCAGATTTACACAAGAATCAATTTGCATTGACTTTCCCAGATGCCTGCTCAAAGATATTAGCTTCTTTGATGAATTCTCGCTTTCGGATTTCGTGCATTAGCAGGTAAAACGAGCCACCCGTTGTTTGGAAAGGTGTGTCGCTGATGAAATAAAGTGGGTATGAAAATCAAGCTTTGTTTTATGCCTCGACTGTGCTGTAACGAGCCGCTATTTATACTGCGGCTCGATTGAGCGCTCACTCTTGCCTCAGACAGCCTGGAAAAGGTCAGATGTGGCAATTATGCAGGTGCGCTCAGAATGGAGAGAGCGGCTGATTGGAGGCTCCATCGCAGGGCTTCTTCAACGTGGTGTTTATTGCCACAGTGGTGGGCAGACATGAAAATGGCAAGTATGTGGTGTGCAGTGAGCACTCTTGTTTTTGTACCAACGAGGTGGAAGAGTGAGGTGATTAGAGAAAGGATGGAGTTGACATGATAAGGGCAGAGCAGAGATGATATCGATCAGGTGGCGAGGAAAGCGATTAGGGCAGTCAACACCTCGTTTACGTTCATTTGCACCTGGAATTTGATCCAGGTGAGTTTGACCTAAACTACAGCACCACTACAAACACAACTATAGCTGCACCATACCAAATAAACTGTGTCCCAACAAACTCCTGTCCCAATCTGACTGTACCCCCCAAAATACTGTCCCATTCCAACTGTATCCCAACAAACTCCTGTCCAAATCTGACTGTATA
>JBBIGC010000033.1:12622511-12634340 GCA_037576955.1 Lepidarchus adonis
GTTATTGTATATTTTTTAAAATAATAAAGTTACTTTTTGTACAGGCACAATTACTTTTTTGTTGTTAATATATATGATTTATTATTTGCGTTACAGTTATTAGCAAACACGCTAAAATTAAAGCCCATACAAGAACCTTCTGAGCTTTTAATTGGTGAAGGTTTCAGTACCAACAATATTCTTAGTTACATATAACTTGCCTGGTTAAATTTAGGACTTATATCTGAACGGTACATCTAACACACAGATCTATGGAACAATAGTGGACTGTACACAACATTTTCCCCCTAGTCTCCAACCACAGCATTTCACCTTGCTTGATGGTTTTGCATAGTAAAATAGCCACAGCACTGGAGAGTGGGTGCTAACTGTTGCCTAGCTGCAAAACCTCAATCACCTTTCAGTGTGTGTCACTCTCAGTCTCATATGCATTTCCTGTACTGGTATGAAACAAGCTACAAGCTAGCATGAAAAACAAAAACTCTCACCCTCAGCAGCCTGTGTGGTGTAAGAAAAAGAAAGACGTAACAAAAGCAAAATGTTCTGTACTCAAGTTCTAAACTCTTATAGACCTGTTGAATCATTAGATGGGTATCCATGGCCTCTCTCTGGCAGAAACATGCCAACATCTCGCACGATAAATCATGTTTTTATCTAAATAAAGCCAGCAAAGACAATAGGCTTGGGTACCTTGGAGACCAGGAGGACTTCTTTGCCATGGCAACTGTGCGTCAGGATACTGTGAGCTGAGATACGGTCTCCAGGAGGTGTGGATGTGGGAGAATGCAGAAAATGTGGCTGGCTTTTGTGCTGTACTTCATGTCTTGGGCTTAGAATCGCACAAAGTCAGTAAAAAAAGTATCCCAAACATCTATTGAAATACTTTAGGCTAATGGCTCACACTGTGTGGGCTTAATGAATCCATGGAACACACTATAGTGCCAGCGCTTTCTATAAGCCACAGTTACTGTAGAAATGCCACTTGCTCATTAAAGGTCAAACTGGCATTTTAAATACTTAACCCAAAAATCAGTTGCCCATTTAAACAACATGAAATCAAATCAAGTGCTACACTGAACTTGAAAAGCAAATGGCTATTTAGGCCTCATTATGCTACAACATTTGCAATTTGGTAAAGTTTTAGCAGCAGCATTCCATCACATTTCATGTTATTTACATCACAGAACAGGCTACACATGTGCTTAATGTATGTTCACGCTCCTCCATGTCCACAGTGTTCGGTATTTAGTTTTTATTTAAGCTCTCGTGTTTGGTTCATCGTTGTCCTCTTTCATCGTACTATGACGTATCCATGTTCATGTCGTAAGTGGCCTTTAGCTCTGTTTAATAAACGGATCGAGTACACGTCTACTTCCTGCTGTTAGTTTTTACATTTTTATCCACATACACTGTAGTGTCATGATAAGTGATTTGTCTGTGTTAATATTTTGGGGCTAATTGATAGTAAACAGAACCTTAAAAGCAAACAATATTTACATTTATTTTGTCTCTACCAAGTTTCATTGCTCCACCCATTAGCACCAGTCACACATACAACCAGCACTGGGAGGGTGAAGTTAGTATTTCCTTGTGTAAAGTGCCATGTTTCCTGCTGGTATCACTACATTATTGAACAGCTTAACATGCTTGTACATCAGCTAGCATCCCCCCCCCCCCCCCCCCACCTCTGTACTGTACACCATCCCCCCCAGAAGATACAAGGTCAGTTGTACTGTTTTTGATGCCTGGCAACAGATGGGAATCAAGCTCCCAATCTCTCAACTACCATGCGACGACACGAAGAAACAGTTTATTACTTTACCTCCCATTTTTCTTCTTCCTTTCTGAGATTTTGTTAGTTTTTTTTGTCACTTTAGTGCTTGATTATAGACATAATTCTCAACTGAGAATTATTTAAAATGTTTGTTATCGATAAACAGATTTACCTGCTTACTGCTGAGCCTCCCTCATTAAGCAGTATTTGAACAGCAAGTTTATGCTTAAATAAACCTTAATGTTAAGACATGTGTGACATATGCTTTTAAATAAAGATAATGTGAAGCGACATTAAAATTTTCCTGACCTGCAACACCGCCCTATTGGCTTTCACTGAGTAGAATTACAGTACACTGCTTTATTCAAGAGGAAGACATGTGCACAAGTCCATGTGTCAAGAGGAACAAGTGTGTACAAGTCTGTGTGTAAGTGCAAACGTACATGAGTGGGTGTGTGTTTGTGTTCTCTCTTTCATTCTCTCTCTTTCTTTCTCTCCCTCCCCCCTTCTTACATGCTGGAGTGCAAAGCAAACTTATGCTGCAGCAGCAGCAGCAGCCATGGGGTGAAGAGTGTGAACTGCCTGTTGTGTGTAGACCAAGCTCCTGTTAGTTTCCTGTGGTGACGGAACAAAAAACGCATGTGTGTGTGTGTTCTATATCACATCGGGGCCTTACAGTGGGGAACCAATCACATGACTGAGATAACCGGCCTTTCCACTGAACATGTTCAATTACACCAACCAAACCATTCAATCCCCATGATTCATTTGACTGATTAATCTTTAAAGGGCATGTTGTTGGATTTTTCATTTGTTAGTTTTATGTAACTTAGACAAACTTAGAAATGGTTCATTTGACTAGAATGTATAATTAGATTACTTTCTTTTGGACACTGATGACATGATGGCTACTCACCATTGAAATTTTCCAGAATCTGCTGAATTCACTAGTATTTGGCTTTGAGTGTCCCACAGTTAAAGGTTGTGAGGTATATATGTCTATATATACAGAGAGAGAGAGAGAGAGAGAGAGAGAGAGAGAGAGAGATGCAATAACAAAGCTGGAATCAAAGATTACTATGTTACCAGACCGGAAAACTTTCGCATCACTGAAAAAAAGTGTTCTTTTCTCATCCCATGTTTGTTCACCAGTGCTGTTGAGTTTCTGTCCTGGCAAGTCCACCAAGTAAACACATAAAGCACCAGTCACGTTTTCTCCATTAACGCATCCAAACTCTATTATCTGCTAATCCAAAACACTGCATAACAGAGCAACATCTAAAGTGTTGCTATTTACTCCACTGTCACTTTTTATTAATGTTCGGTGTAGGGAATAACTTTTTTTTTGCGAAGGGGTGGGGTTGATATATGAAATATAGTCATTGATTCATGTCATACGTTAACACACAAAAGGCTGTGACTGTTTTTTGGTTTGTTTTTTCCCTCAGGACTTGTAGTCTTAGTTATGAGATGTATCAAATGCAGAAATGTTAGAGTGAATTACTCCACATGGGTAAAAATAGAGAGGTTTTATCATTTTCTACATCTTTGTAGTTTTAAAATATGAATAGATCGTACTAAAGGTTATTTTAACATATCTTTCATTACAACTCCAACATGGTGGACCTAAGTCAGTTAAAACCAAACGAGTTTATTCTGTTTCTTCTATAAAGACTGTCTGCATGGTTCATTTTATACAAAAGAAGTTTGGGAAAGCTATTGTATCTTGTCGTGTTGTGTTTATGAGTCAGAATCACTGTAGAGTGCATTTTCAGGAGCATGGTTTGAATGATATGCCCACCCTGTCATATGTATGTCTACCCTATCAGAGCTAATGCTGTCTTCACATGCTATTGAAATTATGGTAAATACCAGTAACTGACGTCAAAATTGCACGTGAATGCCCCCTCACGTTGTTATTTCCACTGGAGAACTGAGAGATCATTTTGATTCACAAGCTGCCAAGATGAAATAAACTTTGATCTTTGACCTTTCAACATGACAGAGCGCAATGAAAGAATCGCGAATGTTAAGCCTTGCATCCTATTAAACTTTTCCTGCTGCTGTTAGCGGATAGTTTGTAGCCTATTAATCTTGTGGCATTAATGCTCCTCTTCCTGCAGTAGCATATGAATTAGGATGTAAAAAATTTTACCCACGTAACACGTCAGGATGAACTGCTGCGCCGCCATCTTTCACTTCACTACCACAACCGAAGCACTCAAACACAACACACGCGTAATTTCCAATTTACAAATGGAAAGTATTGTCTTTTTCTCATAGCACATGGAGGCAGCATAAGCCACTGACAGGGTGGACATTTTGGGAGAACGACAAGGTGGACATTTTGAGTTAGCAGTTAGCATTTCAGTTCACTTCAAGCTGTAATTACCTAACTAGCTAGTTTGTTGTTGAAGAGAACTAGCATATTCTGAATATATTGTAATGGTCCGGGGCAGCTCCCATTGGCTGTGAGGGAGCATCATGGGAGTTGGGGAAACACCACTGTTTCATGCTGTTCATGGTGTTCTGTGTGTTTGAGGGGGCAGGAGAGATTGTAAGGAAGTGTTTGTGACATTTGGAGTGTTACTGTGGTTGTAGGAGCGAGCTGAGGATGGAGGGCCTTCATCACGATCCTTGCTCACAGATTCATGCTTGTGTGCATCCTAGCCAGTATGGGACACACAGGGTATAGGTTGGTCTTTTTAAAGCAAATAAAACCTGGCCAACTTCCTGGTCGGTTCAAAAGGACATAACTTGTGTGCGAGTGGTCAATCAGTGGTTCTCTCTCTCTGGAGAACCATTACAATATTGTACACTTCTCACATCTCATATATTATGCTGATGGGTGAACATGGTAAACTGCAAGTAAACACACTTACACCTAGAAAACAGATCAATCTAAAGATCATCAGGCATTTACCTCAGCAGGTGAATTACCCGCTACTGAGTAGAGAAAAAAAATGGTCCTTGTGACGTCACTGCAGTAGACAACCTTTTCTTAAAGGGACAGATTCCTTAATATGACATATGAGTGGAAAATTGTTTAAGAGAGATGTCAAGTCTATTTTTATTACCAAGTGTTAAATGTACTTAAGTTGAGTGAGGTTTCTTTTGCAAAATAATAGTTTAAAACAGGAAAAAAAATTATATATATTTTTTCCACATTGAAATCTACTGTGTTATTTTTTCTGCATATGTCTGCTAAGTTCTCAAATAAATATAAAATTGGTAAACATTTGTACAGGACATGTTAACAGCTAAAGAGTAATTCTGTTCTCTGTGGAGGACATGTATTTATTTTTACTTTAAGGGTGCCAAAAGATTAAAATATGATTTTATCTCTGAAATGATATAACAACTTTGTTTAGAAAAAAATTAAATGAAGTAAAAACAAAATGTTACAAATTGCTAAAATCACTTTTCATTCCAAATATAACATAAATATAACATAACCATTCACAAATGGAACATATTAAAATAGCATGGTTCCATAGAAAGATGAGTCTAGGACTTCTGTCACCAAAATAAGACAATCATCATCAAATAAAAAATACCACAGAGGAGAATCCTGTATCGCACAACTATAGAATAACATTTCACTTTTGGAATTCCAGCAATTGGTCTCCTCAGTTCCCAAATGTTAATAGTGTTATTATACTAAAAAGAAATAATGCAATGTATTGTGTAATACATATAAATGTAATTTTGAAAAAATTACATGTTACAGTGCATTTTGCAGTGATGTGAATCCAGGTAGGTTAATGGTATTGGCATTTATACATAAAAAATTATATATCACCATATCACCCACAACACCCATATTGTTGCCAGTCTACTCTGAGTATAAACAAATGCTGCAAGTTTAGATTGTGCACTTTAATACAGATCATTCTGTATGGATCAAACTATCCTGAACGTGATGGTAAACCACCAATGAGCATCTGACTTTAGCTGTTCTGACAGTACTTCCTGATTTATTCACTCTTTTCCTCATATTCAGCCTTGGACGTTGTGCTGTTTGTTCACACGTCCTCCTCACCCGTCATCTTTTTTGACGTGCTCCACTTTGATGTGTATGATTATTGTATGACTCGAAAGCATCCCAGCTTTGTGACTGTAGCTAGGCTTCGCTACCTGCAGGCCATTCTGGATCGACCACCTCTTGGGGTCCAGCACTCTAACCTGTCGTGACCTGGAGCCCTCAGGCAACTCACTGGACCGTTCTGTTCAAGTTTCCAAAGAGCAAAGGGGCTTCTTGATGACAGATTTCACTCTGAACACTAAGTGAACAACTACATTTGAGTATTTTGAGATTAAGACGAAGATGAAAAAGACGTTTATCATCTCAATCATATAGAGGAGTGCAGCAAAACTTAACAGCATTCCTCCAGGCTTGAATGTAAAAGAACACAAAATGAGATAAAAGGGCTTGTGTTCACCGGACCACACACACCCCTTTTCCACTGCACTAGTGCCAGTTCCAAAGTTGGGAACCATCCTGCTTTTCCACTGTACTGGTCCCAGATTGGAGCTGTTTATGTCATAAACCACGCCCACTCCACCTCACAAACCAATTATGGTGGAACACAACTTTTCTCCAGCAATTCTCCAGCACTGACATCATATCTTCATGTTCAAAATCAACTTTTCTGCATCTTTTAGACGTTGAAAGAAATTGCCAACGACAAAGATTACTAAAGACGACAGGTGAGATTTCTAATCACTTCTGGCTTATTTGCCTATTTGCCTTATTTTAATTTTTTTTAGTCACAGACTAGCGTTTGCTCAAATTTCCACCCACGCTTGATGACATCACAGGTCCTCGGCCCCAGAACCAGGAAAAGGTTGCAGAACCAGAAATTGCGGAACCAGCACCAACTTTTTTGCAGTGAAAACACTGGTTCCAAAATCATGAACCAGCACTGGCACCAGTGCAGTGGAAAAGCTCCAACAGTACCACTGGCCACTGCAGTACAGCGCTTCAGTACATTGAAATGTAATAAATTTAAGTCCAATAAAGATAATAAAGACTTCTGTGTTGATTTCCAGCTCTGGCAGCAAGAGTTCATTCTCTGTGGAGTCTGCTTGCTGCCAGGAGCTCCAGATTCCTCCCACAGTCCATGTATACTTTGGGTGGATTAAAGATGCTAAATTGTCTTCCCTATGATGGACTGTCTTGCTTGTTTCTCCACCTTTTACCTAATTAGCGATGGGCTTGGCAGGTAGCGCCCCCAAGCAGCTCCGAAAATGAATGATGTCAACAGGTTTGTTTCTCCACCCACAAGAGGTGAGTCGCCATGTTTGACTGATCTCAATAAGAATGAAACTTTAAGGAGAATTAAGAGTATCGACAAATCCAAAGAATCCGTTCTAAAAACGTCTCAAGCACTGAGCTCCTTTATAAAAGTACACTGGAACTTCCCATGACATCTATCACCATAGGAACTGAAGTTTCTTTTCGCGATTCTTTTGTTCCAGAATAAAACACTAGAGCTCAGAAGTGAGAACTTTGCAACAGTAAATCAATCCAGATGCTGAAAAAGAACCGGCTGAAGAAAGGATCAAGAAGTAAATAAGTAAATATTAAGAACTGTGGAAATCTGAGAGGCCTCCATTTCATTTACTGAAACTTCAGCCAAAACGGACACAAAGCATCAAGTTCAGTGTTGGAAAAACTGCAGGAAGCTTACAGATATTTGCACCAGTGTCTCAACAATGAAATGTAATAAGACTTTAGTTTAGTGTGTTCACTCTTTGCTTTTATTACAGCTGCCATTCTTTTCAGCGGATTTTCTTTTATCTTTCAGCAATGTTTCTCAATGTTTTTGGTAAACACTTCACAGTTCAGTTTTAGATTCATTTTCTGCTTCTCAGAGCCACTCGTGTAGATTTTTGCAGAGCAGCAGCAAAAGTGGCGCTTGACTTTCTCTTCTCTCTGAAAGATAAAAGCGTTAAGTGCTGTTTATCAGATGGGGTAGTTCTGGTGGTCTGCTGGTGGTCATGTTTGGTTGTTAGGAGTTGTATGGTTGTTAAGAGACTATTTTCTATCCATCTTTTATTGAATGTCAGTTTTGGAGACGCCTCACTTACTTTCCTATAAATATATAAATATATAACTGCTTGGATTTGGGATTGGAAGGACAGAAGAGTTAAGAGTGTGGTAGGGAGCACAAAAAAAGAAAAAACAAATGTTTTAAAATAAAAAATAAATAATAAAACATATATAAATAAATTAATCAAATAAATAAAAGAGAAAAAAATTTAAAACTTGGGGTTTTAAATTTGATTTATTTGACTTGATTTAAACTTGGAGTTGGAGGATTTGAGTATATGGCTATAAATAAGTCATTTCGATTTTGACCAGTTCAATGTTCCATTATACAGTGTGTGAAACTTTCTATGATGAATGAAATTAACTTACAATAAAAGTAAAGACGGTTTTACCGTCATTATTTCAGCAATATTGGGGTTTTGTTTATTTATTTATTTACGTGTTTAATTTTCCTGCTAGTCTTCTGGTGCTGAAAACGAAATAATTTGTACTTAACGGCGGTTTACATTGGTTATTAAGAAAGAAAGCTCTGACTTTTGCACAGTACTGTACATGATCAGAAGACGCTAACACCCCCCTCTGCCAACTGTGCACCAAACATGAGGTTTGCTTCTTTATTAAGGGGCTCATTAGTAAACAGAGGCAGTGTTTTTTTTTAAGGTTGGCGCTAACACCTGCAGAGTCTATGGCCCTTGTCGTTTTTCCTCTTCCTCTGACAGTCTGAGGATGAAGTGAGTTAATGATTCCACTCTCGGCTGAGAAGATTTGGAATTTGAGCAAGCTCTACATCAGATCTGGAAGCTTCCGACTCCCAGAATGCACTTGAGTCACACTTGCACAAAACTCTCAGCAACAATAACAGTCCAGCCGGCTGGTTTAGTCATCGCTCTGCCTTTCCAGTTTGCATGCTTTACGACCTAAGCTCAAAGCAAAGCGTTGCATAACAGACAAAACGGCCGTGCCGCATTAAGAAGAGCTTCAAAAGCCAAGCGATTACAGGATCGTTCCGCCGATGAGGTTTTTGTTCATTATTTCAATTCCAGCCTCGCGTAGGGCTTTGATTTCAGCAAGCTGCAGAAATTAGAATGTAGACACATGCTAAAGTTACTGCAGTTGTCTTTGGGAATTTCCCCACAGTGAAATGGATACAGGACTAGATATGTGAAACGAGGGCCCTTTTGACATGTGCATCGGACAAGAAGAAAGGCATTCAGTGCTCCCTGGTTGGAGACGGTGTCTCAGAGGTCGGCTATCTCGTGCTGCCTTGTGGCCACCGCTAATTGTTTCCCTGTCTAGTGTAACCTTCAGCAGTCTTAAGTTGCCCACAGGGGCTGCAGCTCCATGGCATTTGTCACAGTAATGGAGTGCAAGAAGCCGGGAGCATAATAATAACAGGAAAAGGCCCATGCTACCGCCTCTGCGTACTCAGTTTGTGGTTAATGGTGTTCATGTCGCAATGGCTGTCCTCAGGTAAGGAGGTTTGCGCCGGCTGTAGGAGTGATCATGTAACAGCTTTCAGTGGAACCGAACAGTGATTGGCCTCCATAAAACTGGTGATTCTAGGGTCACAGAACTGGTAAATCTGGGGTCAAAAAACATGTAAGGCCCTCTGACCACATTATAACTCTGACTCACTGTAATCTGTAATTTTCAATCTCCAAAAGCTTCATCATCTTAAACCAGTGCTCTTCAAATTGTGGCGCAAGTAACCCTGGAGAAAAATGCTTTTTTTGCCGTACTAGAATAAAGTGCAACTGCACATCCACTACAATAGGTGGCAGGGTTTTTTTGCACCGAGCATGCACACACACAAAGTACAGAGCAAGAGATATGATGTACAGTAAACAAATCCTATTTTTCAGAATCAAATGGTTCAAGTGGTCAAAAACATTTCACAGATTAATAAAGGATATAAGGATGTTATGCAGAGATGTACTTATAATACTTTTATATACAAATGATCATGGGGGGGGGGTCTTCTTCCTAAGGGGGGCGTAACAGAAAATTGTTGAGAAGTACTGTCGTATTAAAGTAATGTCTTATTGCCATCAAAGACAAAACCGAGCATGGTCCCCATTTACACACGTCACTTAAACAAGACCTGCGTCATCACCGATTTGCTGAGTCTTCCAGACTCTGTGGCACTAACTAAATCTAGTTAAAACTGGTTTAGATGGGTGACGCCCATTAGGCCCATCATCAACGCCCATCCACCCCGACTAGCTGAACCAAGTATAAAGTCTCCTGACAAAATTCAGTCTGTGTGCTCAGAATTCAAAATCCATTTGGACGCCTGAGTTCCACACCTTTCTTTTCTCTCTCCCTCCCTCTCTCTTTTTCTTTTTGGGATCCCACCTACAGAAGAAATTTACTTTCCACAAAACTTTTAACTTAGCTGTAATTTGTCTCTTTGTCTAACAAAACCTTTGAAAATTAGTTTGGTGACCTGACCTCTCCTTAAAGAACTCCACACTCACAAACTCACAAAACAAACTGTAGTTTATAAATGACTGGGGGGAAAGAGGATTAAATCGCATTCAGGTAGAACGTAGACTACTGTCAGTTAAGTGAAACAATATCCATAATCACTCAAGCAAGCAAAAAAGAACATCTAGATCTTTTTCTTCACAAAACTAATTTAGAACTTCTTAACACATCTATCTGCACAGGAACTGAAACTTGTTAGGGTTTTTCTTCTCTTTTTTACCATCACTTTGCTCTAAAATAAAATGCTAATGCTCCAAAGTGAGAGGTGTGAGCAAAAGCAAAGCAAAAGCAAAGCAAGAACAGGAGGAAATTAAAGCCAAGAATGGAAATAAGAAGTAAATGGGAAAGACTACAAATTACCCGAGGGGAAAGTAGATTCCTCACAAAAATGAGTTTAGTAAGTGTACTTACCTGTTTCCTTGTAGATAAGTACATCAGCTGAGATTTTCTTTAAACAGGTGGTGACAGGAACCCGGGGTCACAATGTGTACATCACAAAAACCGGCCTTTCAATTTAGATATCAAAGCAATTTAAGTGTGAACACACCCAGTCACACAAAGTGGGCAGCTATTAACAGCACCCAGGGAGCAGTACTTTGCTCAGTGATGTCTGGGCTAAGACTTGAACCTGCAACCCTCTGGGGCAAGGTGACCCTACACAGGTAAAAATTAGGAAGAAGTTTTTTGACCTTTCTGTGTAATTGCGATAATGGTCAATGTCATCTGTATTTAATGATGTATTTAATCATGTCATGGGCAAGCTAAATGCTTGATTTCCTGTCGCTGGACGCCCCTTTGGACAAAAGCATCAGTCAAATTAATGAATGTAAATGTTAATGTTAATATAATGGTAAATTGTGGTCAAATTGAAAAAGAAAACAGTTTTCCTGTTAGCAAATACAGTATGAGCATGTCAGAATTATTGTTAACAGTGTCTCAGGCATCAGACAGCAACACAAAGCAAAGACGGATCAGTGACAATGTTCTGTCACTTAAATAGTACATTTGTTAAAGCAACAACCTGGAGATAAAGTCTGTTTTGTAGTTATTGCACTGTGCTCTATAATATGGGGTGGTCTATAACATGAGGGGTGGTCTATAATGTAGGGAGGTCTATAATGTAGGGAGGTCTATAATGTGGGGTTGTCTATAATGTGGGGAGGTTTATAATGTGGGGTGGCCTATAATGTGGAGAGGTCTATAATGTGGGGTGGTTTATAATGTAAGGAGGTATATAATGTGGGGTGGTCTATAATGTAGAGAGGTCTATAATGTGGGGTGGTCTATAATGTGGGGTGGTCTATAATGTGGGGATGTCTATAATGTAGAGAGGTCTATAATGTGGGGTGGTCTATAATGTGGGGTGGTCTATAATGTGGGGAGGTCAATAATGTGGGGAGGTTTATAATGTAGGGAGGTCTATAATGTAGGGAGGTCTATAATGTGGGGTGGTCTATAATGTAGGGCGGTCTATGATGTGGGGTTGTCTATAATGTGGGGTGGTCTATAATGT
>JBBIGC010000033.1:12689416-12700689 GCA_037576955.1 Lepidarchus adonis
TTGTGTGTGATTTTTGCTGCTGTAACGTGAAATTTCCCACTTGTGGGACAATAAAGGATTATCTTATCTTATCTTATCTTATCTTATCTTGAAGTGAATGTGTTGAAAGCAGGAAAAATAAGCTAATGTAAAAATCTGAGCAACTTTGACCAAGTTGTGATCTTGTGGGATGTTCCCAGTGGTTAGTACCTACCGAAAGTGGTCAAAGGCAGGATGTCCAACGAACTGCTGATGGAGTCCTGGATGCTCAAGGCTTATTGATGTGCATAGGGAGTGAAGATTAGCTGACCTGGTTCGTTCCCACAGAAGAGCTACTACAGCAAAAATATCTCTGAGAAGAAGGGGTAGGAACACAGTCAGCACCACAGTCTTAGCTGTTTCAGCAGCATGAAGGTAATCTTCTCAATATCAGGCAGGAGGTCTTAATGTTATGGCTGATTGGTGTACAGGTACATCTTTTAACATTAGAATATCGTGAAAAAGTTCAATATTTCTTGACATTCCTTTCAGAAAGTGAAATCCATATAATTATATAGATTTATTACACATAGAGTGAAATATGTCAAGCCTTTATTTCTTGGAAATTAGACGATTATGTCTTAAAGATAATAAAACTCAAAATTCACTGTCTCACTGTTATGTCACACACTAATCAGCTAATTAACTCAAAACACCTGCAAAGTGTTTCCTGAGCCTTTAAATGGTCTCAGTCTGGGTCAGGAGGCTACACAATCATGGAGAAGATGCTGACCTGACAGATGTCCAGAAGACAGTTATTGATCTTATGTGATATTCTAATTTTCTGAGACAGTGAATTTTGGGTTTTATTATCTGAAAGCAATAATCATCGAAATTCCAAGAAATAATGTTACTCTGTGTAATGAATCTATATAATATATGAATTTCATTTTCTTAAAGGAATGTCAAGAACATTTTTTTCATGATATTCAAATTTTTTGCGATGTACCTGTATATCCTAAATGCGAAAACAAGCAGTGATGTAATATGTAATATGATGTAATATGTTGGTTCTCTGTCATGTTATTTCACAGGGCGGATTCTTGCCAAACGTCTTTAAGGTCCTTGCTCATCGGCCTGCAGAGTTCCGAGCCTTCTTCGCTTATTACAGTGCCCTCATGAACAAGGAGACCGGTAAGACGCTGGTATATTTTCAGCCTTTTCTTTATTTCGTCTGGGTACACGCACCCCCTGCACCGAGCCGGTGTCCCAGATCAAGTCAAAAACAACTTCCAATAGTGGATCACCACCGGCACTGTAGCTTAGTCTAACACTAGGCTTAATCCACACCCAAAAGTAAAATGAAGGAAATTTGGGAAACAGTTCAGTGAATGTTCACTTTGTTGTAGAGAGATCAAATCTCGTGTCATATTTTCTTGCAGGAGGTTTGTCAAAGGCAGATCGGGAGCTGATCGTCGTGGCCACCAGTGCCCATAACAACTGCCTGTACTGTGTGGTATCCCACAGTGCACTGCACCGCATCTACTCTAAGAAACCAACCCTAGCTGATCAGGTCTCTAACATAACTTACGCTGTATTTTCAGGGTTGGTGTTCTACGTTTGCTTCTTTGGTGGGTCTTTGGTTATGAGACTAAAGTTTCTAATAAGGAACAAACGCACAGTAATCAGCACAAACGAGACAGTGTTGTGCAGTAGCAGCTCTCTAATGTGTGTCTGTGTTCATGAATATTAATAACTTTTTTTTTTTAAAGAAGGTTTATAGTCATGATGTATGCATGCTGGTTTCTCTCCCAGAAGTTCCTGGAGCCACCTGCATATTGTTAGCGACACACTGATCGCTGCGAATATAACAGACAACATAAGAAACAAAATCATCAGTGGGAAATGCACAACTCTCCTGGGAAAAATGTTCTATGAATTTGAATGGAAAATTATGGTTAAATTAAGTTAATCTGACTGGACTGGAGGAGTGTCCTTTTTCTATTTCAAAGTCTGAATTAAGACATGTACAAGTGGTTTTGGTGTCATCATCTCCAGTATAGCTTCACTATTCCATATTAATAGCACAGAAGACATTAGATGGTGCACATGGTTCATTTATTCAAATGGTGACTAATGTTAAATCTACCAGGATGGATGTTAAGTGTTAAACTACCAAACCCTGATTACAGTGTTCAATACAGAGACTCCTAGCGTGAAGATCCACCATAGACTGAGCACTTGGATAAGCAGCTGAGGAAGCGACCCCCCCCCCCACACACACACACATTAACATGTTATTTCTTGTAGGTGACAATAAACTACCAGATGGCAGATCTTTGTGGGCGGGACCGCGCCATGCTGGACTTTGCTCTGACAGTGTGTCGCAGCGAAACGGTGACCGAGGATCACTTCAGCTCACTGAAGGCTCACGGCTTCGACCGGGAGGATATATGGGACATTGCTGCTATTGCTGCGTTTTTTGCCATGTCTAACCGCCTGGCCCACCTCACCGACATGAAACCCAACACAGAGTTCTACAACATGGGCAGAGTGCCCCGCCACAAATTGCCGAAAACGGACGAGCAGAATAGTGAGGTGTAGGAACATCTGCCTCTATGTCCCATATTTTTGCAGGTTGTCAATACTTGATCAACAGTTTGAGGCATCGGATTGACCATTGTATCAATTATTCTCTTTTAAAGTGTGTCACTAATCTTTAACTGTTGGGCTTTTCTTCAAGTGAATCAATGCTGAAATGGAGGAAAATCAAACTCAAAGTGTTGCACAAAAACGCTGTAGCATTATTGTGTGCTAATTGGCCAGTCACCTCTTACTTTCAATATTTGAGTTATGTTAAAAAAAGTAAAGAAACAACAAAAAGACAACTTATTTTTCATTCACAGATTAAAGTGAAAAAATATATATATATTCAATGGTCTGGGTTCAGATCTGATTTATTTATTTTGCTTATTTTCCTTTCCTTGAAATGGGTTCAACACACATTAAGTGTAATATGATTTAGAGTTTTCTGCTGTAATCCAGTATGTGTTTTACAGCTTGAATATGAATATGAGCTTCTCCTTGTCTAACCAGCAGTCACAGTGAACAATATCTTTTGCTGAAATGATTGTGTAAATTTGACTGTGGCCCAAACTGGATCTGGCTCATGTATTCTATGTGAATACATGATGCGAAGCCATAATGTTCTACAGGTAGTGTTTGTGTAATGTCAGCAGAGGGAGATACATTGAACTGGTGACCTTTTCTTTTTTTCTATGAAAATAAAGCCGTGTGTGTGTGTTATAAGCATTAATCTTTAGCCTGTAAATCTATAGATTGTATAAACAAAGGATTTTTGGAATCCAGTCTTATTGTTGTAATGTAGTGAGGCCCATGATTGGCACGAATCACATGAAGTTCTTTATTATAGTGTTGGAGGAAAGAACCTCCTCTCGCACCAAAAAGCATGGATTGCCAGTGAGAATGCATTGTCGTTGGCTCCAGCCAGACACCCCTTACACCCCAGATGTAAAAAGCAGCTTGTCTAAACTCAGGAAAGAATACTGAGAAGAGAGGAGCCAGCTTTTTATATCTTCCTGGGAAAAGCGCACAGGACCTTTGATTGGCCCAAATAGCTAGCAAAGTAGCTGGGCTAATTTGTTGACATTCCAGGAAAGAACAGAGAGAGAGACTGCTAGCACTCGACTAGAGCTATATTTTCAAAACAAAATTTTGTTTACACATTAGAGGCACAGGGGGCTAGCAAGGTGGCTAAAGCTAACATTTCAAGGACAAAGGCAAAGCATATGTTGTTATTAACTGAGTGAGTGCATGCATGATGTTTCATCACTAGTCAAAGCAGAGGTGTTTTCTCTATAAAAGCCCATTACCAGACTTTGTGGATCTGTCTGGTAATGACACATGGTCATGCTGACTCTCACCCAATGCTGCGGGCTCTTCGGAGAAGGTTTCTGTCTAACATGGTTCATCTGTTTAAATGTAACTGTGAGTAAAAGATTCTTCTGTTTTTTAAGATCAAAATGCTCTTCTGACTCATTCTTTGTGTGGAAAATCATTATTTAATAATAATTAGTTTTGTCAAGACCTCACGCAACTATAAAAGTCTTTCCCGCTGTAGGAAGAAAGGTTTAACCCTTTCTCTGAAGGCCTGAGAAGGCAGCCTCACTCATCAGAGAACTGGCCTGGTCTTATTGCTTGTTACCAGCCTTTAAAAAGGCCAACCTGTACCGGTGCATCCCCTAGGCTAGGATGCGGACAAGCATGAACCCGTGAGAAAGGCATGATGGTGGATGGTCAGGCCCTAGAGTCACTAATCTCCAGAGAGAGAGAGTGTCCTGTCCATCCACCACTAGCTCGCTCACACAAACACAACACATCACAGTACCTCTGCTCACTGTTGCTCTCTTCCCTGAAACACATAGAACAGTCATAAAAACAGGACAATAGTGCACATTTCCTCATTTCCCATGATGCACCTTCATTCTCAGCCAATAGGTGCATCCCAGGACCATTACACTGCCACCTCCCCTCAGTCTCGGCTGCCCCCAGCCACCAAGTTCAATTCAAAGTCCGAAAGGGCCTGGGATGGCTGCCTGCTGCTCTGTTGTGGGGACTGCTCCCTGGCAGAGGGAGGGGGAATACTGTGCATCTGGCTGCTCGAAGCTGTAACACACCCATCCCCAACATCCCCAACATCAACATTTTGCTCTTCCCCAGTGGCAAGTGGCTGGTAGGGTGCTAATCGGTCCACATGAAGTACCACAATTCTGCGACTTTTACATAACTTAACCCTGTAGACCACCTCAGAGAGGCGCTCCAGCACAGTGCAGGGACTGATACTGTGCAACAACCCCAGCACGCCTTCGTGCAGTGTACGCAGCACGACCGCCCCACGCAAATGTAGCCCCTTTTTGGGTGAGTTGATGTAACGGGCTCGCTATTATGGCGAAATTTTTCACAAAACGGCTATAATAAAAGGCTAGAAGCTCCACAACTGCCGAATATTACTGGCCGTGGGCCAATTCTTCACCGCGCTTACTTTCCCTGAGTCGGTCGCCACCCCTTTTCTGCTCACGACATGGCCCATTGTCTGGGTGCAGCTTAAGCTTCGCCCGCCGGGTAGCCTCGAACACCCCCTTTAGGTGCGCTAGCTCAGCGTCAAAGGTTTTCGCGTACATCAGCAAATCGTCGAAGTAGACGACACAGCGTGACGGAGGAATGCCTGTCAGTATGCGCTCCATCAGGCGTTTGAACGTGGCTGGGGCATTACAGAGACTGAACGGCATGTCGCAGAATTGCCAAAGACCCTGGCCGATCGAGAACGCCGTTTTGGGCCGAGCCTCTGGGGACAACGCTACCTGCCAATAGCCATTGTGCAGGTCTAAAGAGCTGAACCACGCTGACCCAGAGACTCTGTCCAGCGCTTCGTCGATGCACGTAAGTGGGTATGAGTTTTTGCGAGTTACCGTGTTGAGCCGCCTGTAATCACTGCAGAACCACCACACTCATCTTTCTTCCTCACCAGCACAATACCCCCATTAGCTAGCATCTCCTAGATTTTCTCTTCCGCTGGCCCGCGCTCGCGAATAGGTGCAGCGCCCCCAGTGTTAATGTGATGCTGCATGAGGTCGGTGCGGGTACAGCTCTGCTCGTCTACAGCAAAAATGTCCCCATATGCAGCTAACAACTGTTTTAGCGCCTCTGCCTTCTCTGCATTTAACCCTTCGCAGCTACGAGCCTCTAGCTCTCGCAACACCTCTACTTCGCCCGTGGTCTCAATTACTCCCAACGGCCTACTCGGTCCTACTCCACTCACTTGGTTTGCTGCCGCACACACGCCATCACCTTCCTCAGCTTGACTTACTGTTTCCCAATGCGCATGCCCCCACAATCAACATGAATCACTGCACCGAGGCGTTTGAGCAGGTCCAGCCCCACGATGCAGTGATCTTTAATGTCACCCACTAAGAACGGGTGCTCCACTGACGTCGCACCAATGGTCACGTTAACTCGCCTAACTCCGGACATGGCCACACACTCACCTGTGACCACTTTGATTGTACTTGACAATGCAGCGTCCTTAGGCACCCTGACGGGGCCTCCCACAGGCCATCAACCTGCACGGAAGAAAGATACCAGTGTCTATCAAAGCATAACATCTCACACCCCCAAATGTTCCCTCCACGTAAAGGCCTGCATGACCAAGTCGAGCACTAAAAAAAGGTTCGTGTGGGAAGGCGATTACTCCGCTAGGTGATGAGCTCCCTGCCTCGCCACCTCTCCATCGCTGTCTGTTTGCTAGCTCTGTCCGTGCATCTTCTGCCCATGTCGGCCGGCCAAAGTGGCGGAGCAGTGCTGCTTCAACCAGCTGAAGTTCTCGTCCCCCCTCAAATCTTCCAACACACTGAGGCTCGGGCCTTCAAAAGTAATCGCCACGCGGACTACTGTTTCTTTCGAGCTCCAGCCATTCAGGCCTGCCGCCAGCTGCACTTGGTGGAGAAATCCGGATGCATCCGGAGGCCCAAGGCCCTTGTATGATGGAAGCTTGACCCCCATGCTGGTGTTCTGTTGCACGGCTGGGTTTACCCATGCAAACAGGCTGTCGCCGTCAGGTCTTTGTGCTCTGCTGCCACCATTTTGGAATAATGGTTCTTATTTGCTTGTCTCTTGCACTCTCTCGCCGCCATTTTGGGATACTGGTTCTTTTTTGCCATCGTCGGAGAATACTGGATCTCGTTTGCTGCTGCCCCTGAATACTGGATCTCGTTTGCTGGCTTTAGGTGCTGTTTCGTCGATTGTCATGGCAGCCAGGAGGGGTTTTCCGCCATCGACATGAACTACGCCCATCCAGCTTTCCTCTGCCGCAAAGCTGCTCTCCCGCCGGTCTCTGGGGGTGCCGCCTTCTTCCCGCTGGCTGCTGTGCGCTGCTTCTCCGGCTCTGTTCTCCCGTCGACCTCTGGGGGCGCTGCTTCCTTCCGGCCTCTCGAGTCTTTCCCGGATTTTCTTGTGGCCTTTTATTATAGACATTTATAGAGTATTAATGTTTGGTATATTTTAGAGTTTTTATTATAGACACTATTGCTATGCTTTACAGGACAGCTGTGCATAGCGAAGCAGGAATACACGAATAAAGTCGGGCATTTAATTAGAAGCATGTGATGGTAATTTCCTTCATCTCAAACAATGAAAACAAAAGCCAACAGCAGTGGTGAATAAACCTTAACAAAAAATCTCAATGTGTCATGTGCCCTTGAGCATCAATTACAGCGACAACGACGTCTCATGTTGTTCACAAGTTCTTGAACCAGGAAATTTTTGGTCAATTCACATGGATTAAACACATTAATTTTGCTGTTAAGCTCCTTGTTAGAGAACAGTAAAAAGTACTGAAACATTGAACATGTATATATGCTTGTGTGTGTTTGTTTTTTATTTTGGTAGGGATGCACTGATGTGCAATTTGCAAGCTGATGGGCCATGTGCCAATGCATAAACATTTTTCAAGATGCAGACACTAGGATTGCAAAGTCCTAGTGTGCATATAATCTTCTTATCTGCCTTCAAATAAGAAACTTTTCCTGGAGTATAAGGGGAAAAGGGAAAATTTGGATGAGAGTCACATCTTTTTGTTGTGGTTCATTTTGTAATTTCAAGATTTGTTGTGTTTCATAAATTCATGTCTGATTTTAAGTGTGATGGTTGCAGTTAAAATATAATTACTTTGCAAATTAAAATATATTGTAATGGTTTTACCACTACGAATGAGCACTCGCACACAAGACGCCTTTTCAACCAGACGGTGCTGGCCCGCTGGTGCTGTGAGGTCAGGATGGCGAGCTGCGTGGCTAGTGTCCGGTTAAACCGTTCGACGAGGCCGCGAACACACCTCGCCGAACACCTCCGATTCAAAATTCCGCCCCTGGTTGGTGTGAAGCTCCTCCATTTCGTCCACCAGTACGCTCGCGGTGGTTGCTGCACTTTGGTCGGGCATGGCAACCGCTTCGGGCCACTTAGTAAAGTAGTCCATGGCGACGACTACATAACGGTTCCCCCTAGCGAATGTAGGAAAGGGTCCCAACACGTCGACCCCCAAGCGTTCCATAGGGCCGCCCACACGAACTTCCTGTAGTGGGGCATGTGACTGTTGGGTTGGCCCCTTTTTGGCGGTACACGCATCGCATTTTAAGACGAGCTTCGCTACGTCGAGGTGCACCCCGGGCCAATAAAAACGCTGCCTCAGCCTAGCTAGCGTCTTAGCTTGCCCAAAATGCCCCGCTCCTCTAGCGCCATGCACCAATCTCAGGACCACTGGACGCAGCGAACGCGGAATGACCACCTGAAAGTATGTGCTGGCCCCACTGCTCTTCTTCCAGCAACGGAACAGCACACCACCCCGCATGGTTAGGTTCTCCCATTGTGAGACTAGCGCGTTCAGTTCTTTCTCTTCGGCTCTTAACGCTGCCCACTCTGGTCGTTTCGCTTCGCGCACTCAGCGGAGTACTGGTCCTACTACTGCATCCTCCCCCTGTTGTTCGCCCAAGCGCGCCCGGTCGAGCTCCCCCACTCCACTGTCACTGATGGCTCAGACTATTTCTACCCGCTCCGGCGCCTCCCCCTCCTCTCTGCGCGAGCAGTGCCTGCAGTCGCCGCACGGTCGCCTAGATATCGCGTCAGCATTAACGTACGAACGCCCCGCTCTATGCTGGATGGAGAAATTGTACGCCTGAAGCACTTCTAACCACCGCGCAAGCTGCCCTTCAGGTTCTTTAAAATTCATGAGCCACGTCAAGGAGGCGTGGTCAGTGCGGAGGTGGAACTTCTGGCCATAGAGGTACGGGCGGAAGTGCGACACCGCAGCCACTACCGCCAAAAGTTCCCGCCTCGTGACGCAGTAGTTTTTTTCTGCTTTCGAAAGCGCGCGGCTGAAATAAGCCAAGACCGGCCCGTTTTCGTGAGCTAACACGGCCCCGATACCCACATCGCTCGCATCCGTGTCGAGGATGAACGGCCGTTCAGTGTTTGGGTGCCCCAAAACAGGTGCTGTGATTAGCGCGGTACAGTCGTCGTCCCACGCAAACGCAACCCCTTTTTCAGTGAGCCGATGTTGCGAGCTCGCTATTGTGGCAAAGTCCCGTACAAACCGCCTGTAGTATGAGGCTAACCCCATAAAGCTCCACAGCTGCCGCACGTTACTCGGTGTGGGCCACTCTTTCACTGAGCTAACCTTCGCTGGGTCAGTCGCCACCCCTTTTCCACTCAACGTGGCCCAAGAAGGTTACCTCACGGGGAAATAAGTGGCACTTACGCGGTGTAGTTTCAGTTGGCCCGTCGAATGGCTTCGAAGACTTCTTTAAGATGAGCTAGCTCTGCGTTGAATGTTTTAGCATGCACTAGCAAGTCATCTAAATAGACCACACAGCGCGAAGGGGGAATGCCCGCCAGCACGCGATCCATCAGGCATTCAAATGTAGCGGGTGCATTGCAGAGCCCGAACGGCATCACTCAGAATTGCCATAACCCTTGGCCAATGGAGAATGCAGTTTTTGGGCGAGCCTCCGGATCTAACGCTCCTTGCCAGTAGCCGTTCCTCAGATCCAGTGAACTAAATCACGCAGACCCCGAAACCCGGTCTAAAGCCTCGTCGATGCGCGGTAGCTGATAGGAGTCCTTCCGTGTGACTGCATTAAGCCGCCGGTAGTCGACACAGAACCGCCACCCCCGTCCTTTTTCTTCACCAATACCACCGGTGCGGACCACGGGCTGCTGGACGGCTCTATAACCCCATCCACTAGCATTTCCCAAATCTTCTCTTCCGCTGGCCCATGCTTGGCCAACGGAAGCCGCCTAGGCCGCTTGCGAATGGGTGCGGCGCCCCCGGTGTTAAAGTGATGTTGGACTACGTCGGTGCGGGTGCAGCTCCACTCATCTACAGCGAACACATCACGGTATTCAGCCCGCAGCCACTTTAACGCCTGGCTCTGTGGCTCGGTGAGCCCTACACAGCTGCGCTCTTCCAGTTCTTGCATAGCCTCGGATTCTGCTGCGCCTATGGCTCCCCCTATCGGCCCGTTTAGCACAGCATGCACCCCCATAGACTCCCTCCCGTTTGTAAGCGTGAACCACTCGCGTCCCACACGCATCCTACCTCGGTCTAGTTCAAGCACCACCTGAGTCGTTTCAACACGTCTAACCCGAGAATACAGGATTCTTCTATTTCTGCGACCAAAAACGGGTGGTCCGCCATGCTCCCACCCACACGGACCTCTAACACTCGAGTCCCAGACACAGCCACGCACTCACCTGTTATAGTCCTGACCTCGACCTGCTGGGTTCCGCTCTTGGTGGGCATGTTCGGGCCTCCCCCCCGCAGCCAACCTGTAGAACACAGAGAGATGGTAGAACCGGTGTCTATCAGTGCGTGGACATTTCTACCCCCAATGGTTCCCCCCACGTACAACCCTCCATGGTCCAGCCGGGCACTCAACAGTCTTTGCAGGAAAACCCCTACGCTGTTGGGTGACGAGCCCCGCTCCTCAGAGTGGTGGAGGAGGACGGGAGAAATTGACACCTCATGCTGCCCTATGTGGTTTTTGCTATGAGAGAAATGCCACAGGCTTCCACCGGTTTCACCCCGTTTGAGCTCCTCTTTGGGCGCAGACTGCGGGGGCTCCTGGACGTGGCCAGAGAAGCCTGGGAGCAGCAACCAGCGCCATTTAGATCAGTGATCAAGCACGTCCAGGAGATGGAGGAGCGCATGCGCAGGGTGATGCCGCTGGTGCGAGAGCACATGGAGGAGGCCCAACGCCGCCAGCAGCAACAGTATAACCGACCAGAGGTGCCAGAGGTGATGCCAACGGGAACACTGACGGCCTCTCCCGCCTGCCAGCGCTCTGGACCTCCTATTCCCGTTGGGGGCACCTTGGTCGGGTCTTGGGAGGTGGGTATGTCAAACGGCCCTGGGCATATTTGCAGCACCGCCCCACAATGGCAAGGACAGGTGTGTATCACGTAACAACACCGTGGACAGCACCTGTGCCTTGTGCAGAAAACACTGGTAAGTCTTATGCGCAGCGCACTCGTGTCCCAATGAGGCTCCGCCCAAAGCACGCAGCTGCAGCCAGGGCTCCACTGAACGCTAATGCTGACGTGTACTTAAACGTGGCTCACAGGAACACGAGTGTTCAGTATTGCTCGCCCCAATGGCTGCCAGCGGTCTGAGCTCTCACTGTTTCATTCTGTGTGTTCCTTATTTCTTTGCCTTACTGGTTTGCCTTTTTCTCTCTCCTCTCTGC
>JBBIGC010000033.1:12709528-12728401 GCA_037576955.1 Lepidarchus adonis
TATATATATGTATGCTTTTAGATATATATGTTTTATAGGAATAGAGTACAGAACCCAAGCTTGTCGTAGTATTGCTAGAGGTCTACTTAGTAAGGGGTTTGGAAAAGTGGGAAAGGAGGAAGTGTTCTCTTGCGCTCAGTTACCGCGATCGCCATGGCCGCTAAGTGACTAAAGATGTACAGCGGTTTCGTTTTGTGGGATAGTTTTAGCGTGAGGAGATTAGGAAGATCTAATCGGGGGGTGTTAAAACTACACTAGCAGCGACTCTCGGCTCCATTAAAAAATCTTTGTGCTGCTCTTCCTGTTGCTGAGAACACAACGGCCGAACGTTCTAGAAAGAAAACAAATTTCCTCTTTCTATGAGAGAGCGACACGGAGACGAAGAGAGAGAGAGAGAGAGAGGCCGGAACTGAAGCCACATTTCCAGTGTACAGTGAGGGCCGTGTCCTTGCCGCGGACTTTCCACAGACAAACTGACAGCGCGCCGCCTCTCCGTCCTTCCCTCCCGCTGAGGAGGCCGTCTTCCCCACAAAATGGTCTCTGTCCGTCTCGCGCGCAGAGTAAGCGCGGGGGGAACGGGCGCGCGCGAATGCGGCAGTGCACGCGGATGAATGGCCGAGATATAAAAGAGGAACGAGAGTGAAAGGAGGAGGAGGAAGGGGGAGTACTATATGCAGCCCAATGCACAAATATCGCACGTGTGCTCCCCCTCCACCCAGCCCTCCACCCTCGTGCACAAATGAAAGGGGGAACGGGATTTACCTAATGGTAAGCCTTTGTTCAGCAAGTGCGAGCTCCCCATCTTTAAGGTCCACCGACAGAAGCGCGAGCGGATCCTTCAACCAGACATTCACCAAATCCTCAGCATATGGCGCCCACCTCCAATTCCTTATTCCCTTTTTTCCTCCCTTTCTCTGCTCCAGAGTAGAGCGGGATCACACAATTTCTCTCTCTCTCTCTCTCTCTCTCTCTCTCACTTTCTATTTCGACTCTGACACACACACAGAATGCAAGAGTCACTGCATTTGTGGGAGTGGGAGAGAGAGAGAGAGCGAGAGGGGTGGCTGCAAGAAAAGGAGAAGAGGAATGGGGTGGAGCTTTTGCTCGTGCAAAATTGATCTTTTGTTTCCTGAGAAAGGAGAGAAAAGAAAATGAAATATATATGGAAATGTTGGAGAAGAGAGAACTTGGGCAACGTGGAGAAGAACAGAACAAAAGCAAAGGAACATCATGAAAAGAGACTGTAACAATCTGGAAATTCCATCCGTTTCTCCACAGTGGCCTACCATGAGGATCAGAAGAAATGTCCTAATCATTTCCTATAGGTGTCCCAACATTTACTCCAGTATGGGTCACTGTGCTGAACTGTACTCCCTCAGCACACACCCCATAAAAAGCCATTTCGTACATAAAGTGTCAAGAAGCCCCTGATCACAGGTTGGATGAGCAGTCTGTCAAATAAGATCACATTTGCTACTCAAGAGAAGTTATTAAGCTGTGCCCCTACATTAGTGATGAATATGATGATGACTGCACCCCTCCTCCCCCCATGTCCCAGATCATTTCTTTGACCATTTCAGCTCTTTCCAAAGTAATTCCAGCAATCTCCATCACGCTTCTACAACCCGAGATCTTTTGTTGGACCATGGTGTGTGTTTTCACCGAGGAGGTCGGCTAGCTGCTGTATTGTCTCGCTATCGAGTCAACAAATGGACGAGGCACTCGCGCTCCGATGCAAAAGTCAGGCTGATTCGTACTGAAGCAGAAGATGCTTTTCTCTGTGACTTTATTAGGGCCAATTGGGGCCTCAGGGTTGGTTTAGCCAGCAAGAACGCCATGCATGAACCACGTGTCTGAATATGGTGGCTCAGCAATGTGGGAAAGCAGGTTAATTCTGCGTAACTACTCTTCATATCATGCTTCAAATTGTCTTTTTTTATTTCCAGGTGCCATCAAATTTGGTCTCATGCCAGTCTCACTTATTGACAATGACTACGCCTTTTAAAAACAGGTTTCCAAACTGTTCTTGGCCTGGACAGATCGTTCTAGGGTGTAATCTGTGCAGTAATGAAGATTTCAAATTTACAACAGCTATCCTTTATGGAAATAAAAGTGGTTCTATTATTGTATAATTTAAAAGCTCAACTTATCATAGATGTACTGAGGGTTTTTAAGGTACGCTTTGGTAAAAAAAAAAAAACTTCATGTATTAGTGTTAAAATTTCACACCAAGGGCTTTAAAAATTACAAGTTGTATTTTTTTCAGGGCAAATCTATTTAGAAACTGTTGGGACCCTTTCTTCATGCCTATTAATGGTCTTTCCATCAGTTACTAATCAAAATATTGATTTCAAATTGAATTGACATTTTTGGACAAATCTGTTAGACTTGGAAGCCTTACATGAGCCCCCTCTCATGTACACCATCTCGAACATTCTGGTTGTCTAATAACAGGATGACCAAAAATATTTTCAGGATTTTTTTTGTATTGTATTATATTTTCCTGTTGCTTGCAAAAAAAGATTAGAAATGCTTACTAATGAATACATAACACTTGTGTCTGTTTCATTTTTATTCTCCAGTACAGAAAAGAGAAGCTACTGTACAGACAGTTCACCTTACTGAAAATCCTAACCATTTGGTGTCAGAAGTGGGATTCAAGC
Organism: Lepidarchus adonis; assembly: GCA_037576955.1. NCBI lineage: Eukaryota > Metazoa > Chordata > Actinopteri > Characiformes > Lepidarchidae > Lepidarchus > Lepidarchus adonis. The sequence continues at coordinate 12,712,192 of JBBIGC010000033.1, forward strand.
CTACGCCTCCAAAAAGACTGGAGACTGAAATCATGGAGCTCCAAAAATGGCATGTCATGACTAAAAAGTAGTGTAACAATGGATTTAAAAGGCTGGGGCAGATTGGAGAAAGCTACTCACATGTATAGGCCATCGCCTTCATCAGTGGTAAAAAGTGTTAAAATTGTAGGGACAGTTTACCAGAGCCAGAGGAGGCCAACACTAAAAAGGGCTTCCAATGGCAAATCACCATTGGCCTTACAATTTAGCAGGTCACAATTGATGTGCTGGTAACCAGCTGCTACTGCAATCATTGCTGTTCAGAAACGGGATTAGCTTTTCAGTGTTAGCTTTGATTACTCAAAATACATGTTTCATCATTGTCTACATTCATTGTCATTCAACTTATTTTCCATCACGAAGGTGGTGAGAGATGCACTCTAGGTCATTTCATCTAAGGCTAGAGCTTAGAAATCACCTAATAGAAGCTCCTGTTTCCCATATTAGCAGCACTTTCCTAGAGGAAGCGTTTCAGTGGTGGAAAATGGCACAAGGACACAGCAAGGTGAAAATGAAGAAGCGCAACACCCACACCGGTCAGATCAATCCAGAGACATGGCACCAAAGGAAAAAGAGCTTTTGGAGGAGATGTACAGGCTGGACAGCCACCACCGGTCAAAACAAAAGCCACTGTGGAGCGGAACAAGCGAATAAAGAAAAAAAGGCGAGAAAGGAGGAGATGAGAGGAGACGAAAGATGCCCCTGAGAAAGATTACGCTCTGCTGCTGCCTCGCTGACACACACACACACACACTGCAGCGTGGCGAATGGTTTAACTCACACTGCCTCTATATGGGCACAGAAAAGCACAAGGATAATATTTTCATAATTCTGTATGACTGACGGCCTTCTAATAAACCAAAAAGAGCATGGTTATCAGGTGCTAAGTTTAAAGCATGGTCTACATTTCTGTAAAGTGTGTTTTTTTATTCACCAGCAAAATCAGAGTGTAATTTCTCTAAGAAAGGTTGCCAGCACCCCTAACTACTCCCCAAGTCCTTTCATGTTAAATGATCTTTCATATTACATTAAGGAGGCTTGTGTCACCATTTTAGGCCCAATTGTTGTTTATAATCGACATGATGCAGCGTGACCTTTGGACAATGTGCATGGCGAAACACGTTCCATAAGCAGGAAGGATGACTGAATGTGAAAGTGAGAAGAAGAAAAAAGTTATCGAAGAAAACAGAGCAGTAGGTCTTCTCTAGCCCTTGAAAGGAATATTCACCCACGACACCATCGCTCATACTCAACGGCTCTTTCGTTTATGTACGTGGCTGGAGCTGAGAAACACACTATACATCAGACCTGAGTTCTTCAAGGTCAGGTCACCAACTAAATTTCAAATATTACATATCAGTAATAACAATATTCTACATTCTATTTATATTAATCTCAGCAATTTTTAAAATGTTTAAAACATTTTTGTGACCTGTAGTGAAGTTTTTCCACGTTGTGCCACCCCACAAATGAGACACAGCAGTAAAAACTTTTCCTCACATTCACTGTGAAAATGATACATTTTCTTTTTTTCTTTTCCATGTTATTGAGATAAGAAACCGCCTTCAGCTCCACGTCTTCACTGCGCACAATACTGACAGTTGAACTAGAAAATTTATAATAAACATGCCTTAAATGTTTTTTTAAAAAAGAAGAATAGGATAAAATTACATTTTAGATACTGCTTACTGGTGAGTTTTTGGAACAGGTCTGCAGACACTTCATGTGGTCCTTGGGGGCACCCTTGTGCCTGTGGGCACCATTTTGGTGACCCCTGTATTAGATAAAGAAAAATGAATTACAAGTTAAAAGTTTTGTGGAAAGGCAAAATTCTCCTGCAAGTGGGATCCCAAAAAGAAAGAGAGAAGAAAGGTGTGGAACTCAGACGATTTTGAAGTCTGAGCACCCCGACTAATGGTTCATCACAAGCCTTTATGGATTCAGGATGTGAATGGGCGTTAATAATGGACATGATGTGCATGTGACCCATCAAACCCAGTTTTAATTGATCAACATATTTAGTGTTGATTTATGTTACTGACACAGAGTCTGGATGACTCAGCAGTTTTGATACGAGATGTTTCGTTGAAGTAACGTGTTTTGTCCTTGATGGCGGGAACATCAAGATCTCTGTTTAAGATAACAAGGCTTTTGGAGAATGAAAAATACAGATTACAGTGAGTCAGAGTTATAATGTGGTCAGAGGGTTTGTTCTGTGACCCTAGAAACACCAGACCGTTATAGTACGACTGTGATTGGACCTGACATGTCCACCAACAACACTATGTGAGGAATTCCTCTGTGGGAAGTGTGCTCTGAAGATGTCCTGACTGAAAATGTCTGCTTCAGGAAGGTTAGGTTTAGGTACTTTCACAACTCATCATAGTTCTGCAAGTGTACACATGGGGTCTAATGAGACAGCAGCATTTGCAGTGGAGAGCAAAGATGAATTTTAATAAACATTTTACTATCAAATGTGGACATTTTTGGTTCTGAATTAAGATCATGTTGAAGCCAAACACATTCATGCTTGTTTGCATATTTCAAGGACTGACATCTAAGCAAATTTATGTGAGTTTTGGCACATTTTAAGAAAACCTATGAGTTTCTTTTCAGTAGCAGTGATAGGAACCAGGCGTGTTGCATTGCAATCCAATTAATTTACTGTTCAATGACCAGTGGACTTAATGTGCTGATAGAAAAGTAATGCTAACCTCATGAAGATGAATGCATTTAGAGATGACTACTACTCAAAAAGGCCTAAAGCATCACTCTATATTCATAACTAAATAACCAATAACATTGCAAGAGAGCTCTTCAGATTTGAATTTGCCAATAAAACCTTTGGTGAATTTGTCTACAAAATAGCATTTTACATGAAACCTCTCTGAAAGACTGCATCTAAACCACTTAATTATGCAAAAAACGTATAACAGGCTGAGTTCCCCTTTAATGCTCAGCTGTCAACCACAGGCCCAGTGTTACAAGAGGTTATTTTCAAGAGCGGAGCAACTGAGCTTTGACAACACACTCCCTTTTATTATGATCGTACAGCAGTAGTCAGTCTGTGTTTTTTCTCCTTCCATCCCTTTTTTTACTCACATTTTTTTGTCACCAATAATATATACCAAAGCTGTACAAATCCACATCAAATTTGTCCATGATTGTAGCCCTTCATGGCGTTTAAGAGGCCTGTGTCCCAAGGTGAGTGTTTCCCTTCGTGCTAGTATTCCTAAAGCAGAAAGCACTTTTTGGGCAGGAGCTGAAAAACAAAAATAAATCTGATATTTGTTTGGAACGCCGGCCTGTAGGAGGAGCATGATCCTAGCATCTCATGATCTTAATTTTTAGAACTGAATTTCACTACTTGTTGGGCTTCAACAGATTGTAAAATTTGTGCAAAATTTTATGAAGTTTGAACTCTTATGTCAGAGGATATTCTTCAAGTTCTAGATCTTGCATTGACATTGACAAATGGTCCACAAGAAACTCCTAGTGACCAGTTTGACATATAACGTAATATTTGACAAAACAGTTGTCGAAGTTTTGCCCATAAAATGTCTTTTTCAAAAGCAAGTGAACAGTATTTGCACCGCAGCTTGCTAGCTGCTAGTCTCCTTCCACAAGCTACTTTGAAGATTTGAATGAAAAAACTAACTTTACTAAACTGAAACCAGCAAATTAAAGAATGATTTAAAAATTATTTTATATTAATAGCCAATAATGCACAACGTGCAACAGGTTGCAAATCCGCATGGAACGCCGCTGTACGTAAAAAATGTCCATCAAAGGAGGGCTCCGCCCTTTAGGCGGTTTGTCCAATCAGCATTCATCAGCCCAGCGTCCAGCCCCGCCCACTGCTCCATTCACTCCCAGAGAAGCTGATCTTCCCTGGAAATCACAATTTTGCTGCATTCATCCAATCAGCTTCCCTGCAGTAAAAAAGCCGCTTCATAGAATCCAGTGAATCTGAGCTTCCATACGTGTTAATACACTTTGCTGCCATGGAAACGTGCGAGAAGTCAATCGAAGTCAATCTACGATAAATAGCTTCCCATGTCTTAGAGCAGTCGCCACTGCTGATTACGCACTACAATAATTAACTAAGACATTATACCCACTGACAGGTAAAGTATAAGTAACATTCACTATCTAGTCATTTTATTATAATGGCAAACGTCAGGTAGGGTTGGATATATTATGCAGTGAGATATATAGTTGAGGAGCACTTAAAGACTCAGCACCTAAACCTGACACATATACATTAGTTCAGAAAATAGACAAAAGTAATATTTCATTTATGCATCATGTTTACAAACTGTTTACACTCGTCACTTTACACTGGACACTTTAAAAAACTGCTGATCTGACACACACTCAATGCCAGTCAATTGCACATTATATTTATTACACTGCACAGATACTGTTCCCTCCCCACTATTTTGTATATATACCCCCATCTTGAGTCCTATTTGTTTGATCTGTGCTGCTGCTACTGTGTCGTATTGTTATATGTGTTTGTTTGTTTTTTATGCCACTTCCTTAGCTGGAGCCTCGTCGTCTTGTCTCTCTGTATACTGTATATAGCAGAGATGACAATAAACTTTACTTTACTTTCTACTTCACTTTGCTATCTGTATTGACTAAGAGGAAATGCAATGGCCTTTACAGTAGCACTCATTACAGTGTTGTCCTGCGCTTGATTGTTCCTGTACTTTGGAAGTTGTTTTGGACAAAAGTGTCAGACAATTTAATATATGTTTTACATATATATAAATGTTTGTGAACAGTCAATTACTGAAGCAACTGGTAGAAGCAGGAAAGTAAGGATTTAAGCCACGTTGATGAGAACCTTATTGTGTTAGCTAGCTAAATCTCCAAAACGTCATTAGCAACATGGACGTCCATGGCTCACTGATGCATGCTGGGAGTAAAGGTTAGACTGTCTGATCCCAAAAAGGAGCCCATGTTGCCCAAAATGTTAATGCAGGCTCAGAGAGAAAGAGACCAGAACACACAGTACACCACAGTTAGAGCAGTTTCTGCTGCAGGGGCAATATTAGGCAGGTGGTTTTAATGTTATGGCTGATTTGATGGCTTGGCTGTGTTTTATACATTAATTCCTACACATGAACAAATTAAAAAGACAGAGGCACAGTCGTGTAGGAAGTTAATGCGCGTGAGTGAAGCTGAAAAAACAAGTCTGGCCTATCACACCCACATCCAGTTCCACCATTCTGTGCTTTTTTCTGCCACTTCCTTCAAACTCAGTACGTCAGCTAGAACCGCGCCCCACCAAACCAGTCCCTACTCGCCTCTCCTGCCCGTGGAAAACAGAAAAGAACAACAGAAAGCCAGTGTCAGTGCACATAGAGGCGGGGCGGGCACTGACAAGCTCGAAATGGAAGCGGGGAAAGGGGTTGGAGAGGGGCAAAAACAATGACAAACCCTGATTCACCCCCTTTGAAGACTCAGTCCATCCGGTGAATCTGGGATTTGGGTAAAACGGGGGCGAGTGGAAGAAGCGGACGAATCAGATCGAGGCACAGAGGCCCGGTTTGGGGTAAAGAGCCAATCGTATAAGGGCTCACTGAGGGGGCGGGTGCTTTTGTTCAGGAAGTTGAAATCTGAGCACGATGGCGGGTGGAGTTGAAGGGGGGACAAGGAGGTGACCGAGACTGGATATGGCTAATGGAGATTGTTCAAGTGTTTTATTGTATCATAAAGAAGTGTTTTTGGCACAAAGAGGTTTATAGAAACACGGGTAGTGTGTAATGAGGTTTACACACAAAAAAAGCAACATGGATTCAGTGTGACAATAATAATAATAATAATTATAATGCATTTAATTTTTAAAACACTTTGCATGAAAATCTCAAAGTGCTTCACACAGATAAAACAAGAGACAAAAAGAAGTTATGGAATAAAAGCAATGATAAAACAGACAGAAGCTATCATAAAACAGACAAAGAAATGATAAAACAGACAGAAGCAACGATAAAACAGACAAAGAAATGATCAAACAGACAGAAGCAATGATAAAACAGACAAAGAAATGATAAAACAGACAGAAGCAACGATAAAACAGACAAAGAAATGATAAAACAGACAAGCAATGATAAAACGAACAAAAGTAGTTTACAGTTAAAAGTTGTATGCTTTCCTGAATAAGAATGTTTTTGCTGTTTTTTAATGTCACTTGTATTTTTTTTTACTTTGCTTGCTTGTTTTATGTCCATAAATTCCCACAATTTGCAAAAAATAATTGCCGTCTTGATTGCCTAATATACCACAATATCACATTTTTATGTTTTTAATGGAAACTGTTATTACTGTATACATGTCATATACACTGATCAATCATAACATTAACACCACTTGCCTTATACTGTGTAGATTCCTCTCATGCTGTTGAAACTGCTCTATTCTGTTGTCCATTGTGGGTCCTGACTTCCAACACTCACTGTATTTGCAGCTTAATATACCCCACTCCCCTGACAGTTGCAACTGTAATAAAATATATATATTACAATAAATTAAATGTTTGTATTTAAAAAAAAATACTGAGGATGCAATATTATATTCTTTTGTTAGGCCCAACATATCTAGCAGTTTCCCTGCTAATTGGTCACTGGATTTTAACAGCATTTAAAAAACGGCTACACCATCCAACCATGCCATTTTAAAGCGTTTCCAAAAACAAGGAACGCCTGTAAGCATAGTCTACTTGCGTTAAAAATAAAAGTCTTGGTTTGTAGACCATCACCCATTGTTGCCATTATGCAGAAAATGCAAAACTACAGCCAAGAGCAGCTGGGAGGACTTTTTAGTCCCAGTTGGAATACTGTGCCCCCGAGCTTTGAGTTCCTGGCCTACTCTGTAATGTTCAGGGGAACGTTATGGATTTCCTAGCTTCATGAACTGTTTCGACCTACGAGCCTATCAGATGGGTCCTTTAAGAGTGTCATATTATTATTGTTATTATTATCAATATTTTGCACAGTTCCAGCTCAGATTTGCCTGTCTGAACTACTTTATGTCTATTAGTAAAGGAAAATCACCTAATTGTGACCAGAACTACCCTTTGTTATTAACACCCATCCCCTATCAGCCATAACGATGAATGAAAGGAGCAAAGGCTAGTTCAATTCCAAGAGCTTCTGTAGCTCAAATACTTAATGCTGGTTATGATACAAAAGTGAAAGAGACAGACTGCTATATCAATAAGAATATTATATAATATCAGAAGCCTGATATTCTTTAATAAGCCCCAAAATGTATAATAACGTTTCTCCCAGCGTGACATATTAAAATTAAAGTAATCTCAGCATTAAAACTAATAACGTACTCCTCTGTAGTAGGCTTTACACAAGGCAGTGTTATGACTATAGGCCACTGACGCGTGTGCGGCCAGTAACTGCGCCGATAGGTGTCAGGAGTGAGCGCTTCGCTGTGAAACCTGTGAGGGCAGCCGAAGAGCAAGAGCACAGTCCGTTCTCCCCAAACGAAGATGGCGGTGCAAGAAACAGCTGCTCAACTCTCCATGGCTCTGAAGGTGCAGGAATATCCGACTCTCAAGGTCTGCGAGCGCCGCATTACAACCACCGCATTACAACACACTGACCGGAGGGTCGAATGTAGTCGGCTGCGGTTGCGAGAATCTGTCGGGCAAACGGCGATGTCAGCGCATCGAGAATCTGGAGGAGAGTGTTATGAGCTAGCGCGAGCTAAAGAAGTTAGCAAAACAAGTCAGGGGGAGAAAGACGGACAGGCAGACAGAAAGAGCGACACACGGGGAGAGGTGAACAGACATGGGAGGCTTTTGACAGCGTGACGCGAAAAGTCTTTCGTGCTTATTAGTATTTTGGTGGGGCTACATGAGAAATCGGACTGTTAATCGCTCTCTGTGGTGTTGTTCAGTAATCGGGTCCTGACTGACTGCCTGTCATTAGAAACGAGCCTGCGGCCAAAAGCAGCTAGAATAAATGACAAGCTGCCTGAACGAATAAACGGGCTAGTGAGGTAAATGCCCAGTTGCTGAGGTAAAAATGCGGTTTTGTTAAACGAAAATTACAGTTAATACACAATATTGACTTCCCGAACGGTATACACGACAGTTTGGGCCAGAGTGACTTCTAAACTACTGAAATAACCGGCTGCAAAAATGAGCGTAGACAACAAACGGTTTGGAAATCGCCTCAGTCGCCACTGTTAGCCTCGTAGCCGTGTGGCTAACTGGCAAACATGACGTAACCCGAGCTGTGGTGTTAAGTTAGCTTAGCAGCCTGGACCAACGTTAGCTCGCCGCCCAGCTTCACGTCCCCGGCGGCTGCGGGCGGGGGTATTTTAAAGGAAAACTGGGTCCCAGGTGATCGTGGGCAGTAGCTTTGGTGACCACTGGCTGGCGTTAGTCACCAAGCAGAGCCGTGGCAGCTTCTGCTCATCCTGGAGGAGAGCACGAGCCTCAGCTCAACCGGACCGGGGTATGTGTTAACGACATCGGCATTAATATCTCGTTTTAAAAAGCAGGGAAAGTGCTCACACCGGACACACACGTACATCTCTCCGTGACGGGGCGTGATGGGAGTCTAACGTCTGGTGCCACCTTTGTTCTCTGCGTCACATATCTTCTCTCTTTTCCATCAGTGTTGAACACCAACACCGATCGGACGCGTCTCCACGCTTGTCTGATGTGTTTGTGCACCATTTTGGGTTAGATGAAAAAACGTTTCTTTCACTGTCGTTTTTCCTAGTCCCGCAGCACGCACACAGAATATAAATGATGTGGGATCTTCATCGCTTTGCTGTCAGGTGTAATGGAGAACATGCCGGGGTTAAAAAGCATGGTAACTGGATGGGATTTCATGTAGACTCGTTGAATGGATTCATTCATTCACTCACTCTGTGATTGAGTTAGCCCAGGCTTTGCATTGCAGGTTTGAGGGTGTGGTGGATATGGAGTTTTTGTCCAGGTTTCTGTTAATTATTTAATGATTTAGCTCACATTTTGTGGCCTATTATAGTGATATGTGAAATGGTTTTTCCATTGGGGTAATTTGTGCAGAAGATCAGGTTTTGACTTCTTTAAAGCTGTGTATTAAGCCTAAAACATGTCATTCGTTTTTCCAGTTCACATTCGAGCTTTAAATGATGTATTTCTGTTAAAAAGACAATTATACCGATAATAATTCTACCAAACGATATATACAGCAGGTAAAATAAGTATTGAACACATCACCAATTTTCTAAGTAAATATATTTCTAAGGAGAACCTGGTCATGGCTGGATTATGGCCTCAACAGTGCTCAATGTAACCTTCAGTAGTTTAGAGATTCTTCTGAAACCAATGACATCAGTCTGTTCTATGAAGGTCTGGAGAAAACCATCATGAGATGTTTCTGATAAAGAGATCTTTTTATAGCATCATTTGGGAGTGTCAGGATTGATTTCACATCACTGATAGATTTCAGCTGCTGTCATGACTTTCTTCATGTGTTCAATACTTTTTCTGTGTCATTTCATATATTACACAGAACTTAATGTATGAACATCTATGGTTTGATTTCTCCATGTGTGGATTGGATGGTTGTTACCGACATCTGGCGATAATTTTATGTCAATCGCAGCTTAAGAAATAGATTTACCTAGAAAATTGGTGACCTGTTCAATACTTATTTTCTCTGCTGTATCTAAATGGCACTGTTGGTTACTCTAGTCCTCTTTAAATAAAAAAGCACCACATATAAAGAATGTTAATCTCATTCTGTGCTTCAGGATTTTATGTCAATAAATGGTCCTAAAGCATATTTTCACATGGGTATTAACTTGCTAACTTTTCTTGACTATACAGCATCCTGCTCAAAAGTATTTCCTACAGAGATCACACTTTTGTGTTTTTAAATGCTCAGAATTGAAACTAACAATAGCTGTATATTTGTTGAAATTTTCTTAATATATTGTGAACAAATTAGACATAAAACATACATTGTTTAAGAACATTATAGCACATTGTATATTTTATTTTTCCCCAGTATTGTTCACCATTATGTAAAAATAGCCAAAATGCCATAAGGTGCTGCCTGCAGAAGTTGGGTTAATTTATTTTCACATTCCAAATTTACAATTTAATTGGGAGTGTTCACACATTTGCTTTTATCTGTTTTACACAGACTGATCTCACAGAATCATCTAGTTTTGAAACATCCAGCACTAATCAATAACATGCTCTAATAACTCACTCCCACTGTCTTCTGGTTGCTTACACAGTTGATTGTATATTCTTTGTACTTACTGCAGGTTCCTTATGAGACCTTAAATAAGCGCTTCCGTGCGGCCCAGAAGAACATAGACCGGGAGACTAGTCACGTGACCATGGTGGTTGCTGAGCTGGAGAAAACCCTTAGCAGCTCCTTCCCCGTGGTGGATTCTGTGGTCTCACTCCTTGATGGTGTGGTGGAAAAGTTAAGCGCCCTCAAAAGGAAGGTAGGCTGCTCTGTGAAATCTTCATTACTTTGGATTATTCACTGACATCCTAAAAGTTTTCAAAATCATCCACACATTTTTATTTTTGCACTTCTAACAACATTTTATAATTTTTATAATTTCAAGAGGAGAAAGTTCTAATAGAATGTCATCTTTTGAAGGCGGCAGAGTCCATCCAGGCCGAGGATGAGAGCGCTAAGCTCTGTAAGCGGCGCATTGAACATCTGAAGGAGCACAGCAGTGACCAACCTGCCAATGTCAGTGTGTGGAAGAGGAAACGCATGGACCGTATGATGGTTGAGCATTTGCTTCGCTGCGGCTACTACAACACTGCAGTGAAGCTCGCCAGACAAAGTGGCATCGAGGTGGGTTTATTATCTGTGGGGGTGTGGATGGAAGAATAACAGCAGAAAATTGTGAACTGATGACAATAGATAGCAGTTCTATCCTAAACATGTATTTTCTTTACTTTCTTTCTTCTTTCCTTTTTTTCTTTTCTTTTTTCTTTTCTTTTCTTTTTTTCTTTCTTTTTTTTCTTTCTTTCTTTTCATTGATTAATCTGCATGTATTATTCTGCCAGGATTTGGTGAACATTGAGATGTTCCTCACTGCAAAAGAAGTGGAGGAATCATTAGAAAGACAGGAAACGGCCACTTGTTTGGCCTGGTGTCATGACAATAAATCTCGTTTGCGCAAGATGAAGGTAAGGACCTGAACTGGAAATTGAGGATCTACACTTACCTGTGTACAGATTCTATTTTGGTTATTAAAATGGTAGAATGGTTGTTATATTTGTGTCATAGACTTTGAGGTCTGTTTCACAAAACTGAATTTAATCTAAAAGAATTCTGCTTTTCAGAGTTGTTTGGAGTTCAGTTTGAGGATCCAGGAATTCATTGAGCTCATTAGACAGAACAAACGCATGGACGCAGTAAGGTACAATAAACATGCAATGTATGGGCTTTAAAAATGCCCCTTTGGACGATGCAATCGTACTGTAGACTAAGGGTTTTCAGTCTTATCAGCAAAATGATCAAATCACTTAAATCAAGCAGCACATCTAACTCCACTTGCTTAATCAGCTGCTTTCAGATAATGTATTAGTTAGAGCAGAGGTCCCCAACCTTTTTTGCGCCACAGAGCGGTTTAATGTCAGACAATATTTTCACGGACCGGCCTTTACGGTGTTGCGGATAAATACAACAAAATAAAATGATACGACCAACACAAACTGTGGTATTTTGTAAATAATATTAAATGTGAATCCACTGTGTAATTATGTAACTTTATTAGCAGGGTCCTCTTGAAATGCAGCAACAACTTTGAGAGTAACATCCTCCTCTCTGCCCCTAATGCTCTCTTGTTGCTATGGTAACACGTAAACATTCCTTTCAAAATAAGAGACACTACTACAAAACAAGTATAAAGTACATGAAAATATATAACTCACCATAACGCTAAATCAATGAGCTCTGATCTTGTTTCTCTGACATGGGACAGTCCCATTGGCGTAATGGGAAACAATGACACCCGTTGGTTACGCTCAGTCTACTCCGCCCTTTTGTTTTGGTTGGGGACCACGGAGTTAGATCACTAGTTTAGTTGGAATGAAAACTACAGCTTTACTGGCCCTTTGTGGTTTACATTGGTGACCCCTAGTCTAGAGCATTACTGTTGATTGTATTGAGATATTAAGACTTTTTGAACAAAATATACCGTTATTGGTCATAGACATGCACGGAAGCACTTTAGCCAGGCAGAAGGTGGGCAGCTAGATGAGGTACGGCAAGTGATGGGCATGCTGGCTTTCCCTTCTGACACTCACATTTCCCCATACAAGGTAAGGCATCTGTAATAGACCTGTTAATAAAGTTCTTTTTCTGTTAACTGGTATCCAAAACTGTTTTTTTTTGTTCTTGGCTAAAGGATAAGCCAGTATGAATAAGATTCTTGTTTGTCATAGGACCTTCTGGATCCAGGTCGCTGGAAAATGCTAATTCAGCAGTTCAGATACGACAATTACAGATTACACCAACTGGGGAACAACTCTGTTTTCACAATCACTCTACAAGCAGGACTGTCTGCCATAAAGACCCCGTATCCTCCCAGCGATGAAATAAATGTCTACGGCCAGTGTTGCTAGTTGTCCTGTCTGTTGTTGCCCTTAACTCCTGGTTCACAGGCAGTGTTACAAAGAGGACGGAACCTCCAAAAACCCAGATTGTCCAGTGTGCAGCAAGTCCCTGAACAAGTTGGCTCAGCCTCTTCCCATGGCTCACTGTGCAAACTCGCGTCTGGTTTGTAAAATCTCCGGTGAGGTCATGAACGAGAACAACCCGCCCATGATGCTGCCTAATGGTTATGTTTATGGCTACAATGTGAGTCGGATGAGCATCTCTTTGTGTTTTCGTGGGTGCCTTTTAAAAACCAGCTCATTGACTGCTTTTGTTTCTGTCTCCTCTGCAGTCTCTCTTGTCTATTCGCCAAGACGACAAGGTGGTGTGCCCCAGAACCAAAGAAGTCTTCAACTTCTCACAGGCTGAGAAGGTCTACATCATGTGATGGTTCTTTGACACCATTCCCAGTGTGACACTTCTAGTTCAAGGGCCTCCACACTCCACAAGGCTGAATTCAGTTGTCGACATGCCCTCTGCTGGTGGCCTGATCTTCACAGAAAGAAAGGTTTCCAATCAATTAGAGGTTTTACTGTGCAACTGAATGGTGAAAATGGGAAAGGAAGTATGTCATTTCAAGATTGATAATTTGGCAATTCCTTCACTCGTGTGCGATGAGGACAAAAGGACGTGGCTCAATATCATTCTGCCTTTTTAGTGTGTATAAAAACCTGGTTTTGATCAAGGGCACTCTTTTTAGGCAGATTGAAATAGGGATACATTTCCAATGCCTTGCTTAAGCACCTGTGAAATCTGTCACCACTTAAATTCAGTTGATACTGGCACATTTGGACAAATCAGCTCATCGTCCTGTTAGAAAGTTCAGTAGCACCGTTTGCAATACTTCTCACGTAATTCTCGGTTGATGTAACTAGGTGTAGAAAGACCTCAGATCCTGTAGGTAGCTATAGTGAAGGGTAGCCTTCATTTTACATTAAACGCTGTGTTAGCCATGTCCGTGACTAGACTCATAACGTGCAGTACACGTTTTAAGAAAAGCAGCATCTCGTCATACTTGTACGGTCAGGTGTAGCAGGATTGCATTGTGACCAAGTCTTAATGTTTTCACGGTTGCTTTGTAAGGGGTTCCATACACAACAACTTCCGTGGCGCTATTCATGACTTCATGCCAAATTTAGTGGAGGATTAAAGATAAATGCATTCATTTACCAAAGCAGTCTGTGTTGTCTGGATCTCAGGTTAGATTCACATTCTACACAGTGCATTAATATGGTCTGACTGAGTAAAATACTCAGCAAAAAGACCATAATAGGTTACTTCCCAGTTCCCGAAGTAGGCCGTCTTCCTGGTTAGGTCTTAATGGTAAAAGCTGCACGTGAGATTGATCTAGTTCTTTGACATAGTCTTAACGCATCATCTGTAAAATGCCATTGAAAAGTGTGTTTCAAATCATCATTTCATGGTCATTTCCAACAAAACTGATTCTTTTTTGTATTGCTGTTTAAGCACACATTTTCTATTTCGAGAGGATTTCACAGGAGTGACTGCAGGTAACTTATGGACACCCAGACCCTATTTTTTTAAGCACACCACCATTTTTCCTTTATATTAGCAAGTTGCTTCCAAATGTGCTATTTTATTGTAAGTGTGGAAAGGCTACTTAGATTCTGATCCTGCATGTGTATATTCTTAGGGTAGTTGGGTTGTTAATGTTTAGTCGCCAATAAAAAATTTATTTGATTAAACACTGTCTGCGTCTCTGCTAACCCCCAATACCAGCACAGTCCATTTGTAAAAGATTAACTGGACGTTGATTGAGCTATTGATTGTGATTCGGTGTGGGTAAGTCACATGTTTCGAGATGCAAACCCCTTACCGGTACAGATGGTGTATAAGGAAAGACTGACATCAAAATTATGTGTCGCATTTGTATTGAATATGCTTAAACAGGAACTAAACATTAAGTGGAATGGAACAACCTCATATAATCTGTTGTGAATTTATTTGCAATGATTCTTTATGATTGGAAGCAAATTCATCAAAAGGTTATTGAAGACATATTTGTTATAGGAAAACACCTAATCCTAAAAAACTTATATTCCATATAAAAATATAAAAACCAGGATTACGGCAGTGATCTGGTGCAGCTGAACGTCTCTGATAGTATAGAGTTGTGGACACATGGAAGGAGCAGCATGAAAGCAGGTTAAAACTGTCTGGTGAATAAGAGAGCTGTAATAGACGACAGATGGCGTTTAAGCAGTGGCATATTTCTACTTTCTGGTGATTTATTTAAACTTTTAGGAGGACAAACTGCTCATAGCAATTAACCCATCATACGCTGTGTTAAAGAACCTGCTTATTATAAATCTCTTCAACAAAAGCTTAAACAACAGTTTTTTTAAAGCACATGAGTTTCCCATGCCTTCTAAGGGCTCAAAGGTCATGCACATTCAACAGTGCGTTCCAGCCATGCCCCATACAGACTAAGATTTCTCTGCGTTCCTTCACCCTTTCACAATAGTATTTGCTTTGGATTGTGAAAGGTCAAAATTCTTTGCAACTGGATTAAGAAATGTCTTTTTTTAACCAATGGACGTGAAGTGATGAATGCTCAAAACAGTGAATAATGAATGAAAATTGAACATGAATGTTCTATACATTTTCACTCTTCTTTTGTGAAGTGATTGTGACTATTTGATATTGTGAACACATATAATTACACAAACAGTGCACCATAATGAAATGTCAGCTCTGCATTTAACCCATCACATACATAAATGTAGCAGCGGGCAACTGTAGAACCGCACACAGGGAACAGTGTCACAGGGATGGTATTTTGCTCAATGGAACTTCAGTGTTTCTCAAGCTGGGACCTTCTAAACTCATGGGCAAGGTCCTAACTCCTAACCACTGTCCCAATTTTTTTTTTGATGTATTGCATGCAGCAATTTCAACATTTTGTTCAGTCACAAAATACAATTTGGCCAAATATTCAAGTCAACTCTCTTTGCTATTGTCAACTAAATTCAGGAGATTTTACAAATGGCTGATTTTTAAAAACTGAAACTGGGTTTGTGAACAGGAAGCGTCTTTTTGTAGGTTTTTTATGTTATTTTAACATGCCAGTATCCAGTGTTCATAAACTACCATCATCTTACACCATGAAATATATTGTGATGTTGAATTATTCAGGATCAGGCTGCATCATGAACATACATATTGAAGGGAAATATTTGAATGGTTATTTACACTGAGACAGATTTATGTGTTGGGGGTTACAATGGTTTTACATTGTGTATGGACCAAGCTGAGAATATGGTTGCGATTGCCAAATCCAGCTTTACCATATGACTTACCTATATTGTCAAGATCAGTATGTTGTATCCGACATTTGCATTAGTTTCATTCAAGTGTGTAAGTGTGTCCCATGCCAGCAACAAAGACCCACAAACAGGCCAAATATACAATACAGGCCAAAAGTTTGGACACATCTTCTCATTCAATGTGTTTTCTTTATTTTCATGACCATTTACATTGGTAGATTCTCACTG
>JBBIGC010000033.1:12750893-12786402 GCA_037576955.1 Lepidarchus adonis
GTGTGCACATGTGATGGGTGAAATGCAGAGCACAAATTTCGTTGTGGTGACTGTGTGCAGTGGTATTCACAATGATCAGAAATCACGAATCACAATCTATTAGCTTAATTAGCAGAAATGGAGCAAGCATACGCTAACCCTCACTCTCCCAGTGTTGATCATATTGTATGATCACCTGAATCCTAGACAGTGACTTAATTTGGCAGAAAATGGGGAGAAATTCCCCCAAAAAAACTATTATATTTGTCCAATTAGTTAAATTCAGTAAACTGAGCACTGAAATGTGGAAAAGTGTTTTTCGTTTAAAAGATGTGTAATTAACAAAACGTAATTTTGCAGGGGTGCCTTAACTTTTGCAAATAATTGTATATGCATTCACAGTTTTACAGTACCTGTAGAGATTTAACTTTCCCGTGGATGCTGTCCTGGGAGGCTCTGAGGCCTTCATTGGTCTCAGAAGTGGGTGAATCAGAGGTGAAGACACTGTCATGTGACAAAGCCTTGTTCCCCATGTTGATCTTGGACCTATGAAAATGATAGAGGAGTTGTGTCTGTTTATGTGTGTGTGTATATATAAATATATATAAAATCAATGGAAATAACTAAAGCTCTGAGTTCACAGATTAGGGCCCATGGAACCTTCATGATCTGAAGGTTCCATGAGCCACAATCACACTTGAGCAATGCAGCAACTACTGTCTCCATACAGGAGACATCTTGAAGCTTCATCACCAACAAAGACTTTTGTATAGTTTTAAATAAATTTCAGTAACGTCCTCGATTATTTTCCCTGTGTCATTCCATTTAATTCCACATAATATATGGACATTTATGGTTGGATTTCTTCATGTGTGGATTGGATGGTTGTTACCAACGTCTGGTGAAAATTTAATGTCAGTAGCACCTAAATTGGTGACGTGTTCAATACTTATTTTATCCGCTGTATAAGAAAGATTTCTGTTGTGTCGTATTCAAAAATAAGTCCAGACACAAATACTCCTAATAAAGTCTAAAGAAATGGACAGTCTACACTGCTGTAGGTCAAAAAGACAGATAAACGTAAATAAGAGTAACAGAATCATGAATTCTTATAAAAAGGGGAGATTAGCAAAATGGAGCATAATATATTTATATATTATATTTATATATTATGTTACAAATACTATATTACAGCACATTTTCTTATATGGTTTATGCTCTTCCATGCTAAAAAATGCAAAAATACTTTATAAATGTATATCTGTTGTTTGCACATTCCATGACTTTTTGCTCTAACACATTTTTGGCCTCGTCTCCTCCCCATCCCCCATCCAGTGGTTTCCTCGGATTGCAAAGCACTCCACTCTGGCTCTCTCGCACAGAAAAACAGTGTGTTTATTATACAGCTGATCATGCCAGCAGGAGAGTGTTGGCTAATTCCCTGCTGCACATCTGAACTCAGCACAAAAATGTGCCTTACATGGAGGTGGAGGCCTCTGGACAGTGGTAGTCCACTCTGTTCTACTCTGCAGTTTTTCAGCAACTTGCAGCTCTTGAATAACGCAAGAACTGGTAACCCATGGAGTTGCTGTTATTAAGAATATAGCAGAAAGGCTGATTAAATAAACTCATTTATGATATGTGCAGGCAAAGTAATCATTTCATACAAGTACAATAAATAACACATTCCTCACATAACACAAACATCTCACAACAGGATTCCTCAACTTCAGCTTTGGAAACTTATCACCCTTAGCATAGTTTCCTGTGTTTAAGGTCTGGAGGAACGTCTGTATGAGCGCTATATCGAGCAAAGTATAGTTTTTCCTTCAAATTTATGATATTTGTATTATATATTTAGATTTTTATGTAAAAAAAACCCCCAATGATGATCATTTTCATGAGCATTTTCCATCCTTTAATTACCATGTCCTTAAAATGGCTGCCCTCTATTGTGTTTCCCCCAGTAAGCAATAGAGAAGAATCTTTAATTTGTTGTAACACCACTCAATTACAGCATAAAAAGTTGTTTTTTTGGCCTTGTATAAGCTAAATTAAAGTTTGTTAAATGTCAGTTAAATTATATAACTATTATTATGCTAGCTAAGCATGCTAGCTAAGCTAGCTAAGAAAACGTCCTATGCTCCAAGCATGGGAAGCCCTTTGCTAAATCAGTGATAATGATGGAAATAAGGCAGAATAGTCCAGCAGAATGAACACTGAGATCTACACTTTTATGTCAGCCTGCAAACACATTACTGTACTTAGCACCAAAGAGAGCTGTTGAATACAACAGTACAGATAAAAATAATTAAGACAACAAAAACATCTTCCTACCCAGAGTCACTGTCTTTGTCTGTGTGGATGGGGGTCACTTCAGGAGTGCTAACATCTTCACTGGACTGACTGGACTTAAGCCCACTCTCCCCAGCTGGAGCTGCAGCCTCCTTCCTCTTCTTCTTCGCAAAGAAGTTCTTAAATGTCTGGAACTTGGACTTCTTCTTCCCTGTTGTGAACAAATGCATGTAATTTTATTTTCAATATGTAGACTGTAACTCTGCAGGAATCTGCACGGTCAGCTTGATTAGAATACTTTAATTCAATCCAGAAAACATACCAACCATTTTGTCAACTGTACAATTAACTCTCAATTCAATGCAAATGAATTATATATTTTATATTTAGATTTTTTTATATTCTATCTCTCACTGTTAAAATAAACCATTAAAATGATTGACTGTTCATTTCTTTGTCAGTCAAATAATTATTTCCTCCAATGTGTGTAAGTGGGTATATCCTTTAATCCACATAGAAAACGCATGCACCCTCTTTGTGCTGGTGTGATTGGTCAGGTTCCAACTACCTGGTGTGATTTAATTGTAATTCCAACAAATAATACTAGTAATGTAATATTCAATATGAACATTCCTTTCTTTACATATGTAAAATAAAATCAACCTCAAGATTGGCTAAAAGAGAGGAAACAAGTTCATCCATCCATTTTCTAAATCGCTTTAACTATGTCGGCTCACGGTGAAGCTGTAGCCGATCCCAGCTGACTCCAGGCTAAGGCAGGGTATACCCTGAACAGGAGGCCAATCCGAATCCGCAAGCCTTTGAACAGTGGGAGGAAACCGGAGTACCCGACACGAACACATGGAAACCGAACCCAGGACCTTCTTACTGTGACGCAACAGTGCTAACCACTGCACCACCATGCAGTTATTAAAGTGAATGTACTGGAAGCAGGAAAAATTGATGGCTAGACCAGTGAGTCAGAGCATCTCCACCAGCAGGTGTTGGGTGTTCCTGGTCTACAGTGGTTAGTACTTATTAAAATTAATCCGACTACTGTACATGTGACCAGGTCATTGGTGTCCAAGGTTCAGCAAAGCACCCAAGCAGTAAAGGCTAGAAAGTCTGGTCCGATCCCACAGAAAAGCTCCATTACTGCTGGCTACTATAGAATGGATATAGATATATTGGCTGAATATAAGGGACCGGCACAATATTAGGCAAGTGGTTTGGTTCGGTCTCACTTCAAAAGGCCTTAAGTACATTTGCTATGAGAAATATTCTTCAGGTACTTAAGTATTCAGTAGAGTTCATAGTGAAATGTTACTTAAAGCATTTCTCAGCGAACACTGCAATGCATAGGACCATGTACAGCTTCCCCCAACTCAGATGAAGTGAATGAGCATCTATGTTCACTCAGGCCGTTCTCAGAAGGCCATATATAGTATTCATTGTAGAGTAATCAGATGATTGAGCATGGAGGGTGGGAGAGGGAGAGATAGATAGAGCGCTCTTTCTCTGTGTTGTTTACTCCCATTAGACAAACCACAGCTGGAGACTGCACACTCTGCCAGCACGACCGCAACATGTGATTCTCCCCGAGACAAGAGAAAGCAGCGAAAAAAAGAGAGCGCAAGAGGGATGAGATAGCAAAACACTTTTCACGACTGCACTAATAATGCAGATAAGATACTGTTTTTGGGATACGGCTTCATATTAAGTAAAGCAATTCTGTTACACACTTATTTTGTTGGAATGTGACGTCAACCAGATGCCATCAGTCTAAAAAAATATATATTTTCATGTAAATTTGTGAATTCACTCCCATCACTCAAATCTCAGTGCTAGCCTGTGGGGGAACCTGCTTTTTCATGTCAGTCTGCATTATTGTCTAATGCCAATGCATTAGCAGCAGCATTTGAAATGGTGGGCCGAGCCACAGTAAGCATGTACAAGCCTTTATCATCTCAATGTTGGTAGTATCATGTGCTGTGGGAGGTTCCAGCTAGTGGATGGTCATGCCAAACATTGTGCTACCATTTAGGACTCTAGTCATAATCATAAACCACCCATTATCTGGTTAACTTGGGGTTTTTGCCCATATAATTTGATCAGTTCTTAAATAATAATAGGTGGTTGTTCAGGTTTCTAAACTGCACTTAAGCTGTGTAATTGAATGTGGACTGTTGTTCAGTGTTGGAGATGTCTAGCATCTAAGTATGGCCTTTGCTGCCACACACCAAACCCTCATTAGGCAGCATGCCCAGTACTTTTGTAAATGAAAGGCCCACACAGCTGGTAAAGGTCTTCATCCCATGATTGTGTACCGGGCAGTGCTTTCTCAGCTACCTCTGGTTCTGTTTCAGTAGAATGGGACTGACCTTTCAGGCCTGTGAATCGTAACCTTTACTATTAATAGCGTATTGTTTTCATATAATGATGCTTACACTGTGGTTTTCAACCCCTTGTAACACTGGCATTAACCAACCATGTAGAAGCAGTTTCTTTGGAACCTTGTGTTGTTTTTTAAAGCTCCCAAGAGAAGAATATGGAAGTGCATGGAATCAAGAAAGCACTTTACAGCACAATGGTCAGCCAACCAATTTTATTACAAGAAATATAGCACTAGGAGAGTATTGTAGCACTTATGTTTAAAACCTCCACAGGGTTCTTTAACAAAGGTAAAAGATTGTAAAACCATGGTACAAAGAATTTACACAGGGGTGCTAATGTTAGCTGAACCACCGGAATGGTTTTACAACTGCTGAAAGCTAGCTTTATTAGCAAGTGCAGTAGATTAGCATTTGAGGCACCCAGGAGGGAATAAATCAAGGTTCCTGAAACCTGCAGTATGGGAGCAGTGTTATTGTCAAAAGTTGATTTTGTTGACTCAAGGCCCACTTCGCATTTATTTACCACAAAGGGAAACAAGCATTCAGACACTTAACAAATATGTATATTTAAATGATCTAAAAAGTAAAATAATAATAATCATTAATTAATAATCATAGGGAACATGTATCCAGACACCATGTTAATACATTATATATACTATGAAGTGCCACATCATGTTTTCAAACTGCTGCAAAGAGATCATTACATAGTTCAACACTGTGGAGAACGCTAACAGCTAATTCTGTTATATTGCTAACAGCTACTTGCGCTGGCCAATGCCATGTTGAGGGATGAGTGGAGGAGGACGGCCATCCAATCCACCCAGAAAGAACAAATACTGGACTCCCAGAGATGAATGGATGAATGGTCTTATTTTGCATAATGACATAAAATTCAACAATTGTTACTGGATATTAACACTAATATTGCCAAAACTGTTCCGCCAACACACTAACGACATGTGCACTGTTGAG
Organism: Lepidarchus adonis; assembly: GCA_037576955.1. Lineage (NCBI taxonomy): Eukaryota > Metazoa > Chordata > Actinopteri > Characiformes > Lepidarchidae > Lepidarchus > Lepidarchus adonis. The sequence goes on from JBBIGC010000033.1 coordinate 12,756,536, forward strand.
GTACATTTGGAGACGCTCTAACCACTCCAGTTTGGAGGTCATCACACACAGGATTAGTCCGCTGGCTTGCTGCCAAGCACACCTCAGCTATTTACAAATTCTTGATCTTAACGGACTTGTTGCTCTGCTTTAGACCTGCAATCCGTTAGAAGGGATTATCCTCCTGGTCCAAGTCTGTGAGGAAATGGCTAATCCGTGTCTCCACACAAACACCGCTGGATGTGACAGGACTTCCTTCTTCCCACACTGAGCTTGGGGGGAAGGGGCAAAAGTTTGGGCCAGCTGAACGCTCTTTCGTGTGGGAGAGAAAAGAAAAAAATTTGTCTTTGTCTCTTTGCAACTTGACTTCATGCCAGAAACAAGCATCGTGTGTATGCTCCCAGAGGTCGACTCAGTCTAATCTTTCATTTACAACTGATGCGTTCATGCTTTCACTAAGTATCTTGAGTGAAGTTAGTGTGGGAGGCAAGATGGCAACTAACAAAACAAGTCATTTGAAGCATCTTTCCATACACTATTTAAAGGGAAATGCTATTGTGTTTTTGCTGATCTCACAAATATTGAACAAATGACATATTTTCTAAGTATATATTTTTCTAAAGGTGCTAATTAAACCATAGATGTTCATACATTAAGTTATGTGTAAATGGAATGACACATGGAAAAAGTATTAAACACAAGAAGAAAGGAAGGTGAAAGTCATGACAGCAGCTGAAATCTATCAGTAATTAGAAGTCAATCCTGACAAATTAACTGATGCTATAAAAAAGCGTCTCATTACTATGGTTTCACTCAAGAAACATCTCATGATGGTAAAACAAAAGAGCTTTCTCCAGAGCTTCACAACCTTATTGTTGCAGAACAGACTGATGGCGTTGGTTCCAGAAGCATTTCTAAACTACTGAAGGTTACAGTGAGCACTGTTGGAGCCACAATCAAGATTTAAGATTCAAGAATCAAAATGCTTTATTCATCACATACACGCTAAATTACGCAAGGTGTGCTCCATGGACTATACACAAATAGAAATCAAAGTGAATCTTAAGAGAAAGGAAATATATGTACACACACATTCAAACACATCCAGAAGTGGAAAGAACCTCATTCTACCATACAGCAGCTATGACCAGGTTCTCCTCACAAGATTTCAGACAGATTATCAGAAGAGCCAATGAGCACTTGTGGAGATCTTCAGAAATACCTGGAATTAGCAGCTACGTCTGTTTCAAAGACTCAACCCTCATGAGGAGGCCCCCTCATGATCAGCCATAACATTAAGACCACCTGCCTAATAGTGAGCCGGTCCCTCTCGTGATCAGCCATAACATTAAGACCACTTGCCTAATAGTGAGCAGGTCCCCCCTCATGATCAGCCATAACATTATCACGAATCACATCACATCATTAAGACCACATGCCTAATAGTGAGCAGGTCCCCCTCATGATTAGCCATAACATTAAGACCACCTGCCTAATAAATTTAACAAACAAGACAATAGAGACAATTACCTGAGCACTCCTCTGCTGTATCTGATGGCTCATGGGCTGCAGTGGCATCTGCAGATCCTGAGGCCATGATGCCACAGTCACTACTGTGAATCAAAGGAAAAGACAACATTACACATGATGGGACAGACACAGCAAAGCCACTAAGAAACTACAAAGGGACGAGACTGTGGATGAGCTCTACTTGAGGTCCTATATAATAGAGGTGAAAACTGTGAATACAGTACAAATCTGCAGTTCTTTGAAGTCTGGTAGGCAATAATTCTGGAGTGAATTAGCTTCTGGTATTTACAGAACTGCTAATAGATATACATTAGCACTTTGTGCTGCTACAGCTAGCTGCAGGTATATGCTAGCATAATAACAATAAGATATTTAGTGGTTCTCAAAAGTAACATTTTGTTGTTGGGGGGGAAGAATATAAAATTCTTGAGGAGGAGAAACGCAACAAAACCAAACATCAGTTCTGTAGTAACACACCTGCACTAGTCAACCACACTGACTTACTGGTATCTACATGTTAACTCATGTTGTGTTTTTAAATGATTTAGGTATTTTCACTATTTAATTGGTAAACATTCATTTAAAATCTATTATTTCCAGCTTTATGTAACGATTTATCATGACCAAGTTTAACATTTTAAGATAAATGTAAAAAACAAGAAAAATGTCTGATGCGTATGTGGTGGGCATCATCATATCATATTGTGAAGCTTGTATCAGGATGATAGTAAAGCTACTGCCCATATTCTGTCATTAGCTGCCCCTCATCGCACTGCTGGTAAAATAGAAAGGTTCATTTACAAAGCACATTTTTTAAAAGTGTTTATCAAAGTGCTGTATAAAAGTAATTTACATAAACTATAAACTAAATCAAATACTAAAAATAAAGTAAAAGTAAATAAATAGAGTAAAAGTAAATACAACCAAAAAAAAAACAAGGTCACAAACAAAATGTCTCAAAGGCCCTGGAATAAAAATATATATTAAAAGAAAGAATGTAAGAAGACATGCTAATATCAAGATGTAAACTTTTCCATTATTTTTTTTACCATAGACAAAAGCGCAATCACTGTTATAAGTCTGAATGAGGGAAAACCAATTTGGTCAACTGATATAAACATAAAACTTCAGTCCTTTCAGTCCACACTGTCTGGAATAATGTTCCATCCTGTATTAATCTGTCAAAAAGTGACACATATCTATAAAGAACCTCCCCTGAATAAAGCTAATCCAGCCTGAATTGTTACATAGCTGAACCTCATGCCAAAATACATATTTCAACCTGAGCAACACATTTCAAATCAGAGATATTGCCTTTATGACTTGTCTGTCATCACTTCAGACAAAAAAAGAAAAATTCGAATCCGAATACAAAAAATATGCAAATACTAACAGAGAAAATGGGCAGGGAGACAGTTTAAGACTGTCCTTATGTCATGTTTTGACTGCCCATTACAAAGGCTTCACTACGCCCAAGATATAGGCTTAACAAGACCCCAGCGTTGGCACAGCACACAGCCCTGATAAGCAGATGCTGCCTCTTACAGATTACACTGCTGGAAACCCAACCACTCCAACACATCCATATTATCAGCACCTCCGGCACTGCTGACCCAAAACTGATCCCAGAACAGCCGGGCCCCTGACCTTAATTAAGAAAACTGGGAGTGGGTGTGGAGGGGCTTCTGCGAGATCAGCTCCCTGTTGAGCTCCCACCATGAGGAAGCTGTCAGAGGTGCCCGTGATGGGCAGCTTCAGCCCCAGACCTGAAGAGAAGCTAAACAGGATGTGGAGGCAATTTGCAGCACTGTCTGACATGCGCTGACAATCAGGCCCCTTAGCAGCGATGATTCCAAAGCAATTAGGACTGGATATATGACTTCCTGGCCTTCGGAGCTGATGGGAAGTAATGGGAGAAATTGTGTAGGTTTATGACCAGGAAAAACAATGTGATTACATGTGTCACTTTTAGAACAAAACCTTCTTTTCAGGAGAAGGACTATGAACTTAATATTTTTTTTTCTATTAACATTACTTCTGTTTCTATTGGTCCAGTAAATGGATGGAGAATAAAACCCAAACGTCAAATTATGTTTTTTTTTGTGAAAAAGGTTTTTTTTTTATTTAACATAATGGACTAACCTTTGCACAGACCATAGTTTTGTATTATTATTTATTTTCCCAGTATGTTAAATCCAGAAAATAAACTGTAACTATGCATTAATGTGGAACGGTAATTTTATACACTAATCACACAGTTCATTCCAGCTGCTCTGACCAGACTGACAAAATATCCATCCATCAATCACATCCATCGTTGTCTCTTGCGCAATTTCCCTCACCAAGCCTCTTCCTCACTCCTCTCCAACCCCCTCCATCCTCTCCTAACAGGAAATCCACTCCTTCCATCCACGTCCTGTGCAGGATCACATGCCATCATCATAGTAACCCAACACTTCAAATTAAGAGGCTCTATTGTTTAGGTTACTGTCACTACTCCCATTCACTCAGATACTATTGGGGCTTTAGGATGAGACTCTCTAAAGAATGGACACATGATTGGGGACACACTCCAAAAAGTAGTGTGCAATATTAGAAATATATTGACACCTGGAGATAACTTCAACCTCCACAATGATTCTTAGATTCTTATTATTCTAGCAATAATTAAACCAAAATACATTAGTTATATAGGTTTCCATCTTATTATTTAGTATTTGAAAGTTTTCTCTTAAGACCCCACCAGAATTCAAGAACCCTGTGGCCCAAATCAAGCCCTGGAGGTCCAGCTTCCAGCAGAGTTTGTTCATTTCCCAGTCCAAACACACCTTCACCTCATTGTCAGGTTGAATTTGCATGTTTAAGATGAAAAATCATCCATACTGGACAAGAACTGGGTGCCCTTGCTCTTGTGGATTCCTAAATATGTTTTAAAAACACAACGTTAAATGCAACAGAAAGGAGCAGTATAAAACTGAACAGACTTTGCAGTTTAAACCAACGAATGGACGCCCTGACAACCTGCTGGGTTATGATACATCTGCTATCACGCCGACACGCCTCAAGTTCCCTCCATGTGTTTATCTGCCAGATGTATGCTGACCAGAATTAGAGCCCGAGTCAGCAACAGCAGCAAGTTTCATTCAGTTCCACTCCCCTTAAACAAACAGAGTTATCAGATATACTGGGACTAGAAACAGGTAAGTGTTCGGCCAGTAAATTTATGCAGACTTTATTAAGACAATACGCCCTTTCACAACTGAACAGTGGTTTTCGTGTTTTAAGACACCAGATTCAGCTGTTTCAGCTCTTCATGTTATTCTTATGTGGATGTCAGCTATATTGTTTGTTATTCGTTGGGGATGTGCTGATATGGGGATTGTGAGCCTTATATTTATCATTTCTGCTGAAACATTATCATTCTAAAAAAAAACAATAAAATCCAGACAATGTAGCACAGAGACCTAGCTCCACCTAAAAGTTCTGGACAAAGTAAAATAGATAAACGAATGCCAGTTTTTAATATCTGTTAAATCTAAAAAAAATGCTTTCTTTGCTCTAGGTTGGGCGTTAAGCTCTGGGTGATAAGCTCTGGGTTCTCCTCTCTTACAGGACAAGAGGGAAGATGCGGTAGGGGACTTCAGATCTGCTGTAAATCTGTATACTTTTGAGGTATCTCATCTTTCATTTTGCACTTTTATTCTTACTTTTATTTTAGGTAATTTTGCTATTCTTTTTATGCTTACTTATTCTTCTATATACTTTAATTCAATACTTTATACTTGTTTTTATGCTGGTTATCCTTATAAAGCACATTGAATGACCATGTGTATGATAATGTTCTTTATATATAAAATTGACTTGCCTTTGTAAAATTATCTACTGATATCGATAGGATTCCAGTCACTGTGCCTCCCTATTATTTGTGAATGTAATATAGCAATTTTATAGAAGCTTGCAGTATGAAAATAAGCCCTGCAACTAATCGCAATCAGATACATGCTAATGAAGTAATGAATTCATTAACTAATGAACTGATCATTAATCTTGTTTCATATTTGTTGATACCTAGTGCTACAAATAAAGACAAAACCAACTTCAGTTCAAATAAACAAACTTTACTCACCGCTGCCCTCTAAAGGACTATTACACTTTTGATTGAATTCTGAGAATTTTTTTGTTGTTGATTTCTTAACATCAAAGTGTCTCAGGATTAGACACGTTTCATGCATTTGCCATAAAATATTAAAACATAAAATATGTGGGATGCCAGAGGAACTACTTCTCTCAGTTTCAAGTCCATTTAAAAAACAAGCCAAACAAGGTAAAAACAACGGCTTCATTGAGGGTCAAGCAGAATCCATCTAGTTTGCCCCTTCAACAAATCTGACAATCAATAGACAATAAAACAAACAGACAATAAATCCATCTTTTTGCAATCTGTGCTTTTTTTCCCAAGGACAGGGTTAGTTTTTCCTCACTGGGGTCGATGCGGTTTACATAAGGAGCCCTTTTGAGTGACTGGAAACATTCCACTGCATTTGTCAGAACACAACTACGCATTGACTCATCACATGGGAACAGATAACAGCCTCTGTAGACTACAGCGTTTTTCACTTTCGACTCTCCAGCCAGATAGGACGATTTCCATCTTCACCTTTTCTCGCTATCAGAGAGCACTTCTGTGGCTTCGCATTCAATAATTGGGGTTTAGGAGAGAGGAAAGTGGACCGAGACCAGAACAAAAGGGCAAATTTTACCCCTGGCCATCAGATAGGGGCCGTTCATTTCCTGTCTCGGTCTCAAAGGAAATGCTCACAAAGTCACTTCACAGATTCACAGATGGGGCTAATGACACAGAAAGACAAGATGGCAATGGACTATCAGTGCAGCACACGTCTACAACACAACATCAAACATACCGCTGATGAGGACCTTCTTCAACAACTGTAAAAGAAAGACAAAATTAACGCACTGTTGTACCCACTTGTCAGATCTACTTGTGGTAGCAATGAATCAACATAAGGAAATTGAATCATGAAATCAAATCAACTCATCACACATTGTTTCAGAGCACTTGGTCAAATCCCATTTCTTAGATTTTTTAAACCAAACTAAACACTCATAGTATACACAGAAAACATATTTTAATGCATTTAATAATTTAATAAACTTTTTTTTGTTGGTGTAAAGGAGTGATTTTAACATTATAATTTGTAAAAAAAAACACCCGATTTAGTTTTTTTTTTGTTTGTTTTTTTTTTTTTTAGAACTGACCAGGTTCAAGCCCCTAATGAGCCAAAGGCGACAGAGGGGAGGAAAAACCTTGATTGATATCGGATAGTAATAACACACAAAAGATTATAAATAAATATATTAAAAAGTAATAAAAGTAAAATATAATTTATTAATGTGTCTGACTTTTCCATGCTTAATTATGAATTGGTACAAATTAAGTTGGTTAAGAATAATTCAAGATTTTCTTTTAGAAAATCCAACAAAATATCCAAGTGAACCTGAAGCAGGTTTTTACAATTTGTATAAAATCGCATATACATACAGTAGACTAAAATCCAAAAAAGGCCATTTGACCAATCAATGGCAGTCTGAAGGATACAAACTTGGATGTAATGAAGAATGAAGAATGGATTAAAACCCTGTTAGGATTCAACTGCTTGTCATTGCAGAGTCTATTTCCATAGAAGACTATTCAAATAAAGAACCCAAACCATCAAGCAATAACTACATTCAGACTTCAGTTAACACACTTCACTGAGGGACTGGGAGGAAAAACATGGACCCACACCAGACCTTTGTGGATACAGCCTGAAGACCACTAGTGTACTGGCCACAGGGCTGACCATCTGGGACTGTTCACACAGCTGGCCTTGTTTCCTCACATCTCTTACAGTGACAGTTTGGGGTCATTACAGAACAGATTCTTCCAAACATTAACGAGAAGGTGAATGCCCGGAGCAACATGACTCCATTGTCAATTTTTAACATCACCACACTCCAGGACTACAATAAACACATTTTATTAATTTTTAAAAAGTAAAAAATGATTTTTAAAAAAGCTGATCCATGTCTCCATTATTGTTTTAGAGCTCAAATATGATTTAAATTGTAAAACTGATTGGTTGCTTCTTTTGACCTTGAAACATCTCTGGAGTGTGAATGCCTGCCACAGGAAGAGAGATGCTCTCCCACGGAGTATCCTACCACACGGGCGGACGGCAAAGCTGCTCTAATGCACTGACCTTGGAGCACCTCCAACGTTAGAGCTGACCGATGACATCCACTGTTTCATCTTTGGAGTGTTTGGAATGTATGGATAAGAAAAGAACAAGGGAAAGAAAGAAACAAATACAGAGAGGGAAATGATGAGGTGAGATGATGAAGGGAAAAAGAAAAGAATGTCATTAGTTGCATTAGTGTTGAAAGGGGAAGACTTTTCCTAAACTGTTAAAGTTTAAACAGAAATAAACTCAACCACGCGTCTATAAATTACAGGTCCAAGAGCAATCAATACATTTATGTTACAGCAAGTAAAATAAGTGTTGAACACGTCACCAGTTTTCTAAGTAAATCTATTTCTAAAGCTGCTATTGACATGAAATTTGCATGTCTATATATTAAGTTTTGAGTAATAAAATGGAATGACACAGGGAAAAAGAATTGAACACATGAAGACATGAAGGTGCGGGTTTCACACAAAAAACATTCATGATGGTAAAACCAAAGAAACTGAAAGTAAACTGATGTCATTGGTTCCAGAAGAATTTCTAAACTACTGAAGGTTACAGTGAGCACTGTTGTGGCCATAATCCAGAAGTGGAAAGAACATAATTTCACCATAAACCAGTGACGACCAGGCTCTCCTCACAAGATTTCAGACAGAGGAGTGAAAAGAATGATCAGAAAAGTCCAAGAGCCAAGGAGCCCTTGCGGAGAACTTCCGAAAGACCTGGAATTAGCAGATACAACCATTTCAAAGACTCAAACGCCATGGTGTGTGTGTAAGGCCATCTATGGTTTGATTTCTCCATGTGTGGATTGGCTGGTTGTTACCAACATCCAGTGAGAATTTCATGCAAATAGCACTAGAAATAGATTCACTTGGTGACGTGATCAATACTTATTTTACCCGCTGTACATTGTGGATATTAGAAATGCACAGACTCAAAAGAACCAATCAGAGCCAGGAGGAGTGTCTGTCAGTCACTGCTTATGCATGTGTGTCATGTGGAGTTTTGTTTGGTTTATGTGTAGTGTGTTACTACAGACATGGCAGCTTCTTCTGCAAGGCTTTGGAGGAGCGCTGGAGCACAGCGGAGAGGGAGGGGGCGGGGCCTATTTGCAACAGCACCAACCACTACACTACTGTGACACCCATACTGAATTATACTGATATATTTTACACAGCAAATGTTTATTTTTTTTACTTCCTATCCACAAAATTTGTAACTATAAACTATAAACTATAAAAGTGCATTTGTGAGGTTTCCTCTCTTTCAATAATGCTCACAAACGCAACGAGTGACCCCTTCTTGTGGAGAATGATCAAACTGCTGGATGTGATTTTATAATGATTTAATAAAGTAATTAATAAGGATATAGTGCAATTTGAACACAGTTTAACTACTGCCACTTCCAATAACTTTAATAAGCTCTAAACTCTAATAAGCATGGACACATTGCCATTCAGCTACAGAGAGTCACCTTTGTTACACAAGAGATTAGACTGAAGCTTTTCCTCTCGCAGTGGGAGACCATACAGTGATAACTTGATTAGGAAGTGATGCACACCATGCGGCATCCCAGAGATCCCAGCGTTCATATCGTGAAAGTAATTGAATAAATTTGTCATTGTATTTCCACATGAAACACATTGGTTCTATTCCACACTAGATCTGTCAAATTCTAAACATGTGTGAATTCTTTTATTAATTTAGTTTATAGAACATTATCTAAAGTGGAAGCCATCCACATCAAGTGTTCTCAGTAACAGCCTTTATATCTCTATCACAGGGGTAAAAGTGTCCATATTTAATAATAAGAGCTTCATCCACATGTGCAATGCATTCTGATCGCCTGTGTGGAAAATCTGTCACGTGACTTCTATCATCTGTCATGTGACAGCTACTTGGGTTGAGATGGTTTAGCATTGATAGCTGCAGAGCTAGTTTAAAATGAGACCTAGTAAGTGATAAAAATATATTGTACAGATCAGAACAATAGTAACCTCCATTTTACGGCCTGTTTATCTCATTTTGATTTCAACTTTATTTTATCTTACTTCTGTCTGTCATGAAGGATAAGGTCAGATAGTGTCACATTCCAGCCTATATACAACCACTTTACTCCTTGATGCATTTTGAGGAAAGTGTATGATTATTCAAACATGCAGTTTGGAAACAGTAATCGATATAAATTAGGCCTAATCCTGTTAGCTATGTGTTAGCCTCATAGCTTCAGAAACACTGCAGATACAAAACATGTCTAAGCTGATAATCCATGTGTCAGGCAACATCAGTAAAACTTAAATGATCCAACAAAAACAGAGGAACTGGCTAAACCAGCTTTCACGGTGTTAATTGCATTTTGCTTTAAGTCAAACTGCCCATTTAAAGTCCACTGTGATTTCGTGACAGAGCTGATATTCAAAATGGATGCAGCCATGTTATTTTTGTTTTTGAGCCATTGCTAGGCCTTTATTGTTGTTACTGAGAGTCTGTAATTTACACAAAGTTCTGGCATTTGAAATTGCATATCCCACATCACGTGCAGGGAATGAATCACTAAACAAAATGAGAACATGTTATTGAATGGTCGTGTTATTGAACGGTCATGAGTTGTGGCAGGTGTGGTTGCCAGTAAACTGTGCTTAACTGTTGCTGAATTTAGACAAAAGGAGATCTCAGCTATTTAAATGAAGAAAACCCCTCAGATCTAGCAGGATGCTGTTCTAAATGAGTTTTTTTGGTCAGCAGATTCACAAAACCTCCTGTGCTTTAGATGTTCATTTAATACATAACTTCTTGTATCCCTGCTGGACCAGAATGGACAGTTTTTTGACCTCAGACCAGGATTTCATGTACACTTCAGCCTCAGTACATAAGATTCTGTCTGGAATGAAGTCCCATTTTAAATCAGTGTCTTTCAACAGAGCGCATTAGTCTCCTAAAGACAACAGTTCCATCTGGATAAAGTGAGGAGCAACTTTCACTGCCAAGTCCTCAGAGCACACCAACATCAACAAACCTAAGCATGAGACAGCGCAGATGTCAAAGCTGAGAACATTCAGTGTTGGAGTTTAAACTGGGCATGGTGCACGACAATCAAAGCAGATGTTTGAAAGGAGCACACAAGCCCATAAAAGGCCGGTGAGAAGAGGTGACTAGTTCACACCTAAGGAACAGGGAATTAACAACAGAAGTTTGTTGCCCATTGTCTTTCTCCCAGAGGTTTCAAGCAGGAACTGTGATGGCAACAAGCGCTGTAGAAAGATGCATCTTGATAAGAAAGACTTGTTTGAGTGCTAAGCACGACTGAAGAAGAAAGGACTTCGTTGTGCCCCTGACACAATTAGACAGAGGCTTATTTCTAAAAGGGTGCTTCATTAGTTAATCTGAGCTGAAGGCTTTATCAACAGAAATTCACTGCACTGTATTTCTCCAGGGATTTCATGCAGGAACTGCAACACCAACAAGTGGTGAAATTGTTAGAACTGCAGAGAGAACTGAGAAGCATGACACGATTGTAGCCTGATAAACAAGACTTTCTCTCAGAGCCGTTTGGGCGCTAAGAATACTCAATTAGAAAGGTTTTTGTTTGCCATGCCATGACACCATTCGATTCCTGAAAGAGTCTCTTATTGAATAATTAATGTAGCCCTTAGCTGAGCTCTTTTCCCAAACAAAGACTTGCTTGGTGTCTTCTCAAAGAGTTCTTCTTCTAACAGAGTTCTTTATTCCAGCCAAAAGACTCACTGTCGATAATCACCCTGTATCTTCAGGAGCTTTCATCTAGAGCTACGTTGCTGAAGTTCCAAGCTCTTAAAAGTAGCAGAGCAACCAAGTTTTTGGAAACAATTGCCTTAAATAACCTCAAGCCTGCAAGACCATTTGAAGAGAACAAAGCAACACATTTCTTAGTAGCACAGACTTACTTCTTTCCTCGCAAGCAGCTGTAAAAAGCAGCCATGGTGTTGAAATATGCTGACGCAGAAGACGCACGAGTTCTCTCCTTATTGCATCCCTTGTAAAAAAATGGAAAAAAAACCTTGGAGGTCCTAAATCCTCAAGATGGATTAATAATCCCGCTTACATGCACAATTACACACATAATCTAGGGCAGATGTCAGCAAAAGGGGATGAGTGTCCACTTTGAGAGCAGTCTTCCTTCACAAACAACGCAATATCCTTGTAGGGAAAGGTAGAAGTGAGAAATGTGCTCCAGAAGGCTGCCTCCCAGACTGTCTTGCTCTCTCTCTCTCTCTCTCTCTCTCTCTCTCTCCCTCTCTCTCTCTCTCCCTCTCTTGCTCTCACTCTCCACCCCCGTCTCTCCGTCACCTAATCCCTGCAGCCCGCTGCTATTGTTTTAACCCAGCAGCTTACAGTCTATTCGGGCAGGCGGCTGTGTGATAATTAGATGGGGGAGAGTCCGTTCTGGCTGAAGACTCATTCTGCCGTGCCAAATGGGGGGAAAGCAGCCAGCGAATGGATCTTTAGTAGATCAGAGCTCGCATCAATCACCAGTAATTCAGTTCTCATCAACAGAAACAATGAAGACAGTTGGTGACAGTTAACGACTTCCAAAATGTTAGTTGTCTCTGATGTAGACAGGCATGCAGATGGATAGAAAGACAGACAGACAGGATAGGTCACACTTAGCTACTACAATAAATCGTTTTAAAGTTATAATGGTCATTTTCACTATTTAATGCAGATTTAAATAGGGTTTCTGGCACACCTCATTGAGTAGCCAAGCCTCACATCTGACAAAAAAGACAATTAGATCAATCAGAAACGAGTTACTAAACTGAGGGTCCGTTATATTAATGGTTATAACCTCATGCTTGAATATAAGTGACTTGAGGTTCTCATTAGTGAGAACAATGCGTAAGTGAATAGTTAACAAATCTGAACATCATTCTCAATCACAAAAGTGGAATATCGATGTGGAAGTTAATGTAAAACCAGTGTTTTATTCGTCGTTTCTGACGTTAACCAAAGGAGTCAGACTGTACCGTATAAAAACCGCACATTGCGAGTAAGGAGCCTGCTCCATTCTCCAGATGGAGTTGGATTTGGCAAATCTGGACTCAACTCCGACGAGAGGGACCAGACCTTCTAGGCAGTTGTCCAAGTGGCCTATTTTCTTGGAAAAAATTTAATGGGGAGTCCACACAACCACAGAATCAAAGTCTCTCCACTAACAAACAGTACCTCACTGCCAGATTGAGCTCTTTTTGATAGGGACACTCATGTAGACAAATACCAAAAAGATAGAGGGACTCAAATATCTCCTCACTTTCTAAACAGAAAGAATATACAACCAAGTATTGAGAGTTTTCTGACACATCCCCTTTCCTTTCATTACTCCCTCAAACATCTGGCCAACAGAATCTCAGGCATGGAGTACCCGAACTATCCTAAAGATTGTTCTACGGAATGTCAGTCAACTTTTTCCCTCTGGGGGAAAAAAGAAGGTTGGTATTTCCTGAAACATTTTTACTCCAGCCTCCTCAACAACCCATGGTTCTGGTTCAGATGTGTGTTGCTTCGGAAGTGGAATGGAGAAATGGAAACAAAGCCAAGGCCTTAAAATCCAGCTGCAGCGTTCAGGTACATTCTTAAAGGTTTCTCCATCCTATTTATGGAAAAGGTTCTTCAAAGGTTCTTCAAAACCTCTACTGAAAGATTATGTAGGGAACTAGATTGTTCATATTTAGTAGATGTTTTCTTTATGGGTTTTTTGGGCTTGGACATATGACTCTAGGGCAAATTATTAAATGGTGCAGAACTTTTACATTTTGTGATTCTCTGAAAACATGTTCTTCATACCCATTTCAGTAAAAAATTATGGAAACCAAACTTCCAAAGAACCACTAATATTTTGAAAAATGTCTGTAGACTTTGAGGAAAATACCCAACTCTGAACTCCATTCAGACAATCCAAAACAGATCCGTATTTAAGGCCCGTGTATGAACCCAGCAGTTCAAAGCTTCTACACGCTTTTCGACAGACTCTGTACTGTGTTTTATCAAACAATAATTTCACAGCACGAAATGACATTTTCCATTTGAAAGACTGGGTGTGATCATCTCCCACTGGACCGTGCGAGAGGCCCCTCTGTTGGATTCCTCATCTTTTCGACAGTTTTCACCGACTCCAGTTTCCTCCGTCAACCCCTGCAGAGCACAGTTTTTCTTTTCTTCACAAAGCCTCTTGGAATTCCAGCCCACATCTGGAACACATCTTTTGGAGGCAGCTCCTCCAGCCTACGTTCTAATTAAGGCCATGTACGTCTGACTGTAAATAACTGAAAAAAGATACCACAGAGAGCGAGGGACTGTTCACGAAGTAATGAAACGCCCCATAACATTTCATAAAGCAAAGATATAGGAGAGCTTCGGCCATGGGCCAGTTATCTTCTCACCAGGATAAGAAAATAGCCCATAAACACAGGCCCCAGAACAGACCAAAAGCTGCATGAGTATCTGTGTTAAGCCCTTCTTCTGCATGAAAAAGGACCCTGCTGGGTTTGCACAGCTTGATCGATCGGCCCAACCCCCTTCCCTCCGTCTGTGGCCGTTTAACTTTACCTCCCCCTATTCTCCGGACCCTTTAAAGCTCTGTGTGTGGTGGGTGGACGGGCGTTCCCCAAAGCACTTTCTCAGACTTTAATGGGACGACAATAATTAAATAATTGCGCCATGCCTTTTATAGTGTTTTTCTCTGTTCGTGGGATTAAAAACAAATGGTTAAATAAAGTCAGTTTACAGGACAATGGGGAATCTGAAACAAACACAAGTCTATGTGTTTTTAATTAGCTTTAAATAAACTACAGGGTATAAAGCACTGAATGCTATGGATAATATGTGGGAGTTAAACACGATAGACTAAATGCACCTGACAACATCTAAAACATGCACTTTGGTTCTAAACCGGCGATTCATTCATCTGGAGAAAAAAGTCATTTGTTGAATAATACATTGTTCATTCAGCATCCTCGCTTTGACAGAATTTACGATTTCCATTCATCAGTGATTTCTCAATGGAATCCCTGTTGTGTCCATTATATGTCAAGTATCTGTACTTCACTTGAGTTCACTTCACTACATTTGAAAGACAAAACCATACTTTTTAATTCACTATATTTGTGTCAAGGTTCTCGTTACTCATTACTTTCAGTGTAACTTCAGAGAACGAGTTGATGGTGGAGCTCTGCCTTTCAGAATAAACTGTACCGCACACGTGAAACCAAGCAACGTAAATAACAATGAACCGTGAGTCACTGAATACACTACAGTACAGGAAGTGTGGGGTAGATCACATATCATTAAAAAAAGGGTGTTAGCCAATCATCCATCCCCACTGTGACGTTTGGCAGTTGATTGACATAGTGCAGCCAATCTGAGACCTCTTGTAACAAGCGTCACCGAACATACTCAGTCAATCGCATGCGCTACTGCAAAACTGCAGCTAATAAATCACCTAGTTAACAACTTCTAGTTTATTTCTCCTAAAGAAAGAGTCTAAAAATGAATGAGGGAACTGGACCAAGTATGAAACAAAATCAGACTGTTCATTAAAAAGTACAACACTGACTACCCACCAAAAAGCTAAGAAAGAGAAAGAGAAAGAGAAAGAGAAAGAGAAAGGTAAGGAACTATGTGCTGACTATACAACTATAAAGATGCTTTTTAAAGTTTTTTATTTTCACCTAGTTTTGTTCGGCAGTACTGTAGAATTAGATTTCACTGATCCATGTGAAACTTAGCGTGGTAGCAGATAGAGAATAAGAAGTTTGTGTTCCATGGTGGGCGTGTCCAATGCAACAGCGCCCCCTGAAGTATGGTAGGATATTGCACTTTTGGGGCAACAGATCTAAAACAGTTTTGACAATTTAAACAGTACATTACAACTCATTTTTGGTGTAGCGCCACCTAGTGGGAAAACGTTCGAAGTTAATATTCTTGTCTAGTTGGGTGTTTCGACTGATATATCATCTACAGGGAAGAAAGTTTTCCAGTGAAATATGACAACGGCCACAGCTCCAGTAAGTAGTCGGTTATATCAACAGCAGTAGTTCCACTTAATTACATGGAATAAAAAGAAGCACTGGGAGTCCAAAGCAGCTTTGAATATGGGTTTAAACTTCCTAACAAGATTTAGTTGATCCACCTTCAGAGAACAACCAGCCTACATTCAGATAACAGTCTTCTGACGTTGGCTTATAGTTTGCTACTATAGCCATAAAGTTATTACTGCCTGCAACACAGACAGACAGACAGTTCACAGGACATTACACAGATGTTTATACTCTCCAGCGTCTTAACACTCCCATCTGCTCTGTCCTGAACACGCTTCCAGCTTCGAACACCGACAGGACAAACAGGAAAGAAGGGTAAATATACTCACTGAATCAGAGAGGAGGTAGAGTTACGTGCTTCTCCATCAAAGTGCGAAACATCAGTGATTTTCTTTTCATTACACGCGCTTTCCATTCACTTCCACTGGGATGTTCAACCAGAGGGGAGACGCTGAACAGCGCCCTCTGCCGGACGCCTCGTTCACTCACATCAGACACGTTTAGTGTGAACGAGCAAATGGGTTTGTAACATGTAGCCATGAAATTAATCTGTTTCATATAATCAGTGTTTCTATATCTGCATACACATGCATGGGACAATTTTGACAAATTTATTAAGAATCTGTCGTTTTTTATAGTTCTGCCAATTAACCGTAAGTGGCTGTTTAGCGGCATCTAGTGGCAGATTGAAGCATTGCTCTCAACCCGTTTTTGTTGACAGTGTTCTCTGATTGACTTGAATCCCCAACTCCTAAAAACGTTACCTCCATGCTGCATTTTCATTGGCTGGGCAAATCTTGCAATCTCATTGGTTTGATTACATCCCGCTCCCTGATTGGTTAGTCGGGTTTTTTTTCCAGCTAAGTCTGATTCTCTGATCCTTTTCTTTAATTGGTCTAACTTGCAGACTAATTGTCTAACTGAATTCTTCTCTCTGATCTGCAATCTGATTGGCTACTTGAATCCTTCTTGAACCAGCTGAGCCCTGTTTTCTGATTGGCTAGTTGATTCAACGCTCTGGGTGCAATTGGGCGGAGTTTCTCCAAATCCTGCTCTTTCTTTGAGCTTTAACATCATTTAAATCCCTATGAACACAACAGTTAGAAGAGGCTTCACAACTCAGACATCCTGACTGGATAACGGTATCTAGAATGATACAGTTTCTGTATTTGCTGCTAATTCATAATTTTCACATTTCAAAAACCACAAACAAAATAAATGAATGAAATATATGAAAAAACTGAGATAAAAATGACTTACCAAATTATTAATGTCAAGAGCAGATGTGGACAAAGTACCTAGCTTCAGTACTTCACCATTACTCAATGTTACTCCAATACAAGTGAAAGTCATACAGTCAGTACTGAAGTACTTCCTTCCACAAATACTTAAGAATTAAAAGTACATATTTCACTGCATTGCTGATTTATTGCTACAACACTTACGATAACTAATGCATTAAGACTTAAACATTATTCGTGTTGGAATAACTCCATTTTACCTGTGATCATTAAGAGTTAAAGTCAGTAGAGAAGTGTAGCAGCGAACTGGGCGAGTAAATCCACAGGAAGTGATTTCACTGTCCATACTGCACACAGTAACAGTAATATTACTTATTCTTATCTAAAAACTCACACAACTTCATTACAAACTTTCAATAGTAGTTAATAAACTGTTTTCATACCTCAATATGCTTCTGTAGATTAGACAGTGAGTTTTTAATGCTGTGATATAGTTTGTTTTAATGGCACTTACTTAAAATAATATGAAATTATATAAATTATAAAATTATAAACAATTTTATCTTTTCTGTTAATTTAAACATCGACTCTACAGTAAATATGTCACCATCTCCGTCTCCGTCCATTCTCCTGCCACTGATTGGTCGTGTTTGAGAAACGCTGTTGCAGTGTTACTGCGAACAGTGATGTAACACTGCTGGTGATTTCTGATTGGCTGTCATCTTCTAAAAAACTGAAGGTAATGAGTAATGAGAACCTTGATAGAAATGTAGTGAAGTAAAAAGTACAGTTTTGTCTTTAAAATGTAGTGAAGTTAAAAGTTTCCAAAAAAAGACTCCAGTAAGGTACAGATACTCAAAAACTGTACTGAAGTGCAGTACTTAAGTAAATGTAATTAGTTACTGTCCACCTCTGGTGTTTCTGTTGGTCACTCTTGCCAAACTCAGTACAGTGGGTATTTATCAGGCGTGATTCTCCAGATGGAGCTTCAGTTGTAGATGAGTGGTGGAGTTTCTGCAGTGGTGGAGCTTGTCCCAGAGGCTGGAGTGTGAGGGTAGTGGTCAGCATGCTATTTATGTGCAGCATCCTCATTATGTGTCCAGATTGACAGTTGTTGGTGAGTGGAGCATTAGTAGATCTTTTTTTAGTAGAGACTTTTTGCTTTTTGCAGTTGGCAGTCAGTCAGGAATGGATGCTTTTAATTCTCCCCATGTCTTTCCTCTAGATGTTCTCAAATACTATGAATAATATTGGAATTTTGTCATTTTTTGTCATTTTTGTCAACTATTTTATTATCCCCCCACAAAAAGGCTCAACAGTATGAAGAACTTCCTCATACTGTAATTTAGAAGAGGTTAAAATGCACTAATGAACTTGATAATAATCCATATTTCCTTTAAACTAGTACTGCAGGAACTGACATTGGCTGGAAATTATTTATTTATTTAGTCTGATTTGGCTGAATATATTTCATATTACTAATCATAAAACAATGAAATGGTACAATACAAAAATCAAAATGTATCTTTAATATTTCTCTCTAAGAGGGAGAGATTGTGATCATTTGTATTGTTGGGGTACAGGACCTCACCTCATCCCAAAAACAAAGACTACCAGTAAAAATGCATTGACCTCGGCTCCACCATCAACCCTTCAGATGTTAAGCAGCAGCTTCTCTCAGCTCTTGTTGGAGGACAGACACTCCAAGTGAACCATGGACAAGCTTTTATAACCTCCTGGAAAAAGCACATGTCTTTTATGCTCATGCAGTAGCATGAGATATCAGCTAAAAGCTAAGATTAGCCAAAACAGCAGCTTTGATTGAAGTTAGCAAACAGCTAACAGGGACATGCGTCAGGTTTTCTTATAAAAGCTTAGATCATTTGGGTGAATCTTTGTGAGTTGTGAAGATATGAGTCGGTCATGCCAAAGAGACGCCTCACCCAACCCAACGCTCGGGCTTTCAGAGAAAACTTCAATCTAAACACAGCAGATTTGAATAAGCTGACTCTGTTTCACCTGCTCTGTAACTTCTGAAAAATAGTAAATAAAAGATTCTTCTGTTTTTAATATTAAATGCTTTTCTGACTCATTCTTTGTGTGGAAAATCATTATTTAGATAAAGGATTAGTTATTAATTACTTTCTTCCCACTGTAGGAAGAAAGGTTTATTTCTTTTTCCGAAAGCCTGAGAAGGCAGCCTCACTCATCATGAGGTGTCAGAGTATAAAACTGTATAGGAAAAATTATAAAAGATATAGTCCTATAAACCTTAACAAGTTAGGTAGGCCATCCAATCAATATGTTCGGGACGAATTAAATGACTGGTCAGTCCTGCAGATGCTAAATTTTTAGACTCAGAAAAAACTTTTTTGTCGCGGAAGAAAATTGCTTAAACTTTTTGTTAATCATGGATTTCCCTCATATAATTTGTTTATTGCCAGGAGTAGGAGCCAAAATGCAGTGTTTTGGGGCACGTGGTGTCTGGGTTTTGGTGATGACGTATGGGATTTTGGGTCACATGACAGTAGGTGAAGCCGGTAAACCCATTAAGACGCATACTCACCTGTATTCAAGAGGAGAGCGGGGAGCGGGGTAGCCGTATTTTTTGTTGACCGCTACGGTTTTACTACGCACTTTACTACTCTGTGTTATTCTTTACTATGCTATGTTGGATTATGGTGACAGAAACCAAGTAGAGTGCACGCTTTCCATTGATTCACTCTGATTCATTAAACTACAAAATACAGCTCTGGACTCTGGGCGATTTATACAGCAAACAAGCAGGCAGCGCGTCAGACAAGGTACAGGACTCAACTCTTCCTCTCAAGCGACAAAGTTTGGAGTCGCTACACCAGGTTTAGTCAGAACATGTAAAGCATCTATCAAAATCATTTCAAGATGATTTCAAATAAACAAGTACACAATGTAGATTTTGATTTCTTCCATCGTGCCTGCACGTTTTTTTAGTATTCTTTGCTACTTAAGTTCATGAGGGACTTGCTCTTTAGCTATTAAGGTTACTCCAGGATCAGACCTGGAACCACTGCTACCATGAGTCTGAAACCATTGCCGTGGTAACCCCAGCCATTTACAGGGGCAGCTCCGGCCCTTGACTCCCTGTGACCACTGCTGGGTCCATCTAAGCAATTTCCTTAGGGACAATAAAGTTTTTCTGATTCTGATTCTGATTCTGATCTGCTTAGCTCAACTGGTCCAATCTCTTCAGATCATTCTCAGTCAGATTCATCAAGGAGCATACATTAATACTGTACACATCAACCTTCTATTTTGAACAGTACTCTATAAAAAAGATTTGTCCACGTTATTTGATGCACTCTGCATTCATTCCTGCAAACTCTGTTTGGTTCATACATGCCACACACAATATACAGTGCCCTCCATAATTACTGGCACCCCGGGTTAAGATGTCCTCTTAGACTTCTAATAAAAACATTTTTTCCCTCAAATTAAGGCTCACAGCACAAAACGAGAAAAACCCAACCTTTAATTGAAGCACATATTCTTTGGTGAAAAAACCCACATTAAGACCTTTTTTATTTTATTTTTTTTTAAATTGAAATCATGTGTTCCACAGTTATTGCTACCTCTGCTTTTTATATTTCATACATTCCCCTTTAGCTAACAATCCAGCACTTGATCTTCTCCTATAACATTTCACAAAGTTAGAGAACATAGAGACAGGGATTTTTGACCATTCATCTTTGCACAATATTTCTAGATCTTCAAGAGTCCAGGATTCTCTCTTATGCTTTCTCCTCTTCAGCTCACTCCATGGGTTTTCAATGGGGTTGAGGTCTGAGGACTGACATCGGAGGAGCTTGTTTTCATGTCTGCTGAGCCTTTTTTTGTGTAGAGTTTGCCATATGTTTAGAGCCGTTATCCTGATGACCTTTCTGACAGAGGCAACTTTTTGTTTAATTTAAAATGTCCTGGTATTTCAACACATGGCCATGCACTGTACCAAGTTACCAGGGCCTTTGGAAGAGATACAGATCCTCCACTATACATTACAGTGCGCATGAGGTGCTTTTCCACATATTCATCCTTGGATTTATGTCACTTAGAATGTTTGTTGCAAAAACGCTTAATTTTAGTCTCATCTGACCAAAGCACATGGTCCCAGTTGAAGCCCCAGTACTGATTAGCAAACTCCAGACAATGAATTTGTGATTGTAGGTGAGAATGACTCCCAAGAGAATGACTTTCTTGAATGACTCCCAAAACGCTTGTTGTCTTGGAGAATGTGTCTTATGGTTTACAATGGAGACTTTGTGACCACAAGAGGCCACTTTTTGGTGTACTTAATTACAGTGAGCTTTGGAGAATTTTTTACTTCTCTTACCATCCTCCTAAGTATAGTATAGTATAGTATAGTATAGTATAGTACAGTCGTGTGAAAAAAATTAGATCACCCCAGTTAGTCCTGTATTAAGAAATGTTCACATATCAATGTCTTGTTTTTATTTATCTCTGGAACAGAAAGTAATTTAATTGCAGGTACACAACAAAAAGTAACCTTGATTTATTTATTAAACAACAAGACACCCAGCCCCCTAATAGCTAAATGTTGCCAAATTTGGCTGAAATAACTGCAGTGAGATGCACTCCTCAATGCAGAATTCTTTCAGCTGTGAGATCTTCGAGGGTTTCTTGCATGCACAGCCCTTTTCAAGTCACCCCACAGCATCTCACTGGGATTAAAATCAGGGCCACTCCAGAACTCTGCATTTCTTAGTTTTCAGCCAGACCTTGGAGGATTTACTTCAGCTTTAATGTTCTTACAGATGCTCTCACATGTTCCTCAAGCACTGTCTGATACATGGTAGACTTTATGGTGAATTCTATGATGGTGAGCTGACAAGGTCCTGCTGCAGCAAAGCCTTTCCAAACCATGACACTTCCACCACCATGCTTCACAGTTGGTATGAGGTTCTCTTCCTGGAATGCTGCAGTTGGTTTACACCAGACATAACCCAAACCCAGATCATTCAGTTTTATACTCATCTATCCAAAGAACATTATTCCAGAATCCCAGGTCTTTGTCTCTATGGCAAACTTTGTTTCTCTTTGAGAGCAAAGGTTAAAGTTAAAGTTGTGTAGTTTCTGATTGTAGAGGCATTTTTGCATCAAAAGTAGCAAGAGCTGCTGTAGGTCCCGTGAAGATTTTTTACATTTTTGGAGACTTCTTTTAGCATCTTGTGGTCTGCTTTCGGCCTGGGCATGTAAGCAGGTGTTTTGGAAGTCCTCCACTTGTAGACTAGATTTTCTGGACTGTGGAATGGCTGATTTCAATTCTTTTTATATTTTTAAAAATCCCTTAACAGACTTATAGAACCTCAGATGGATCTACTGATCTCACCATGGTGTTCGCTCTTACCTCGACAGTCAGGAGCCCAACAAATGAAATATCTGAGGTTTAAACAGGACAAACCTGCTTTAAAATGCTGAACCAGGATGTACTTAATCATGTGGCCCTGATATGCTAAACCTGTGTGTGATTTGAGTCATTTTAATTGGGAATAAAGGTGGGGGTGTTCTAATTTATTCCTCACCAGTAATCAAATTTTTGTGGACTTCCATTTTACAGATGACCTTGAAAAGACTTGTCTTCTGTTTTAATTGTTAAGTTGTATTTCTATACAGATGAATCTCCCAGAAATGCTGGAGGTCCAACTCACAGGCTTTCTTGGGGTGACCTCATTTTTTCACATGACTATTTTGCTCCAGCCAGGTCCATCCATTTCCTCTCTAATATCTGGCTGGAGTGCTCTTTCTCCTTTAGAGCATCCCTGCTCAGGTATCCAAGGGAGGACACCTGCACAGTTTGTATATACAGTATGTTCTCCACAGACCGGCAACCTCTCTCTTCCACAGTGCAGTCTGACTGGCTCCTTCAAAGCTATGATTTGTAATCTGCACACAATTTGGTTCATGATTGGTTCATGGAATGCTGCAATCTCATTGGCTAACATTTTCCAGCAATCTAACTAAATACTAAATACTGTGATCTGATTTGCTAACCTGGCACTCCAGTTGGCTAAGTACATCCTGCAATCTATCTATACTCACAATAAGTTAGGGATATTGTTATTTACATGAGTGCTTTTCTATTAATATTACTAATAATGTATGAGAAGAAACACAATTTTCATTAGTTTAATATTTATTACCCCAAAAATTTAGATAATAACAGGGATAGCTTCATATAACAAAAATTAACAATGTCAGTAGCGGGTTTTTCCACCATTTGCCGCAATAACAGCTTGACCGCGACGTCTCATGCTCCTCACTAGCCTCATGATGTTGTTCTGAGGCTGCGTTCCACTCTTCCACAAGTGCTACACGCAGTTCTGCCAGGGGTACGATCATGCAGTCTCTGCTTCAACTGGTCGAAGACCTGCTCTATGGGGTACAGATCAGGGGACATTGATGGCCATACCATATGAGGAACTCTAACTTCCTGAAGTCGAGCTGTGACAATTCTGCCACGACGTGGTGGAGCATTATCATCCATGATCAGGAAGTTGGGGTGTGCTGGTGGAATTGGGGGATGATGATGGTTCTATGATTGTCTCTGAGGTAAGAACGTGCAGTGACTGAGCCATGTACAATAATCAAATCTGTTTTGCTGACTGGTGATGCCTGCCCAGACTGTTGCACCTCCTCCACCAAAACAAACCCTGGGGACCATGTTGACCTCAGCGTATCGCTCACCTCAACTTCTCCAGCAACGCTGACCCGACACTCATCAGTGAACAGGGCGGGAGACAACTGCTGCATTGTCCAGGTCACATGGTCTTGTGCCCACTGCAAACGTTCACCGCAGTGTCTTGGTGTCAGTGGAGTCACCTGCAACGTTCGTCTGGCATTCAAGTCAAAGTGGTGGAGTTGGTTGCGAATGGTTTGTCTGGAAACCCTAGTTCCCCTCGCATCTCATAAACAGGCTGCAGCTGTGTGGCAGTTTGACGATGTCTGAGTGCATAGGTCCTTAGGTACTGGTCATCATTGGGGTCTGTCACTTGTGGAGCTCCACTCCAGGGTCGGTCATGAACTCTGCCACTAGTTCTGTGTCTTGATGCAAGTTTGCTGATGACACTGAGACACACCAAGTTCACGAGTTCACTGACTGCCACCGACCCAAAGGCACCATGGCCAGGAGACGCTGCTCGTCCGTTGTGTGTTCATGACCCGAAGGCGCGCCTGATGACTTACTGACAATACCAGCTTTTTATACCCACAGAATTTTGAAAGTGATGCCACATTGAGAAAGGTTGTCTTTTGGTATTGGCCCCAATATAATCCAATTATAATCCATAATAAACAGTAGATTCCATACAAATAAAGACAATATACTACTATAAGGAGTGAATTTCCATTTTTATTGTGTTTAAAAATGTTTTAAAACATTAAATGTGTGCTACACTCCTTCCTCAGTAGCCATGGCGTTTGAACCACTGGGCTCTGGCCACCACATCATTGGAGTAATCGTTCCCTGTGGTCCCGATGTCCATCCCCTCATAGGTGCGAACGTTTCCTACACCAGCATTGTAGGCCGATATTCCTCCTGAAGCAGACAGCAGAAATAGTAGTGTGTTTGTGTGTGGTTGAGAGTGCACCTGTATATTTCTTTTACACTGACAGACAGTACCTTTAAACTGGTGCTCCTTGGGCCAGTTGGGGAATTTTTGTTGAATTGCTTTGATGGAATCAATCAAAATCTCAGTGCCCTGCATGACATGCTCCTCACTGTTCCAGGCACCTCTCAGAGTGTGGTAGCGCTTGTCCACCTATAGAACATGGCAGGTTTTCAAAATCACCTCAGGCATGTCAGGCATAGAAGAACTAATTCATCTTTATTTTTCAAATAGATCTTGACATTTTCTTATAAAATCCAGGCCACTAAACAGACATTTGATGCAACATTATGTAGCATTGTGGTCCTGGAGGAATGTTGTTATGTTTCCCTATGTACTGTGTTCACTGAATATGGATGAAAATAAAATAAAAGCCAGCTTGACTTGACTTGACCACCCTGGAGCTTACATAGAATGAACTATCCATAATAATAATACAAAAAACATTATTTCTAATATACAAATATAGACTCTCTATATACTATATACTAGTGTAGTCTAATGTTCTATACATTTGTGGGCAGTTGTGGCCTAAAGGTCCCTGGAATCAGAAGATCACAGGTCCCAGCCCAGGTGTCACTTGAACAAGGTACCGTCCCGCTACACTGCTCCCCAGGCAGTGCTGATGCAATATATAAGGTGTGCTATTATTTTCATTTAAAATTAAAGTTTGATAAAGACCGCACTGCATGGGCACTTTTACCTGATTGGATAACTAATCGTTTTACTTGTTACTACTTATTTAATGTAAGAAAAGTATCAGGGGTTCTTGCAACTTGCAGCCCACACAAACAATTATACTATTAACAATAATATTAGAAAGTGACGAAATACAAGCAAAACTAGTTAGATGTTTTTAAAATTAATAAATAAATAAGCTTGACAATTAAAAATGTGTGTGTGTTTTTTTTAAATACACCAAAACCATTTATTTTAATACTCGGTTTGGTTCAATGTCTATTCCATAGTACATTTTTTCAGATTAAAAAGCAAGTTGTTGTAACTTTTGCACCTCCAGCAGTACCGCCATCATCCAGAAAGGGCAGCATTGACATTTATAACTTATTGGATATTGAACGGTGTAAGGTATCGTCCACACGAGCGTCTGAATCAATCGTTTTTCTGACGTTCGTGGCGTCAGGTGAACGCAACGGGAACGCCCAGTGTTTTTGTACGTTGGAGTGAATCAGTTCGTCCACTTGGGTTTTGAGAGCTGGCGTTTGTTTGGTTGTGTGTGTGGATGGTGTCGAAAAAATGTTGCATGTCGCTTTCGCGTCGCATCAGTTTATGGTGAAATCAATGAGCAAAAAAAAAATGCCTACATTGTGTTTACATGTTGTTAATTTACCGTTCTGGACCGAATATATCCCATGATCCTTCATGCGCATTTTATATTTGTAACATATGTATATATATATATCGCTGTATGTGGAGGATTACATGTATTTTTCCTATTTATTTATTTATTTATTTATTTATTTATTTATTTATGTGAACCCAATAAAGGATAAACCTGGGATTCCTCATTACTGCCCCCACAGGTACAAACACAGCATTGCAGTCTGAGCTGCAGGTTGGCGTTCAACAGAGAGAACCAAACACAATGTAACATCATAGCGTCAATCAAACGCCCGTGTCGCTCAGAGTGCGTTCATCTATTCAACATTTGAACGCCCGTGTGGACAAGGCCTTACTTCTCACTTGTTTAAATGTTGTTAGAAAAGTATCTGGGTTCCCAAATTTTGCAACTTGCAGCCCACACAACAATCAGATACAATTCCATGGCCTATTAGAAAACGACAAGATAAAAGCAGAACTAGTTCGATTTCCTTTTTGAAAAATAAATAAAATAAACTTAACAAAAATGTTTTTCTGCGAAAAAATAGAACAAAAACATTTGTTATCTTTAATACTCCATTGGATTCAATGTCTATACTGTAGGACATTTTTCTGATTACATTTTTTTTCTGATGAAATTTGTTATAAGTGATGATCTTCCACAATGTACCTTCACCTTCCTTCTAGTACCAGGCTAGTGGACCCTCAGAGAACAGTATCCAAGAAAGAATATGGTCTAAAATGATTATTCTTTCATTTATTGGCTAGAATTAAACACTAGAAGAGTTACACAACCACAGAAAGAAGAACAGAGAGTTTAGTAGCATCAGCAGCAGCGGTACTTTCATTATTACTCAAGTACAACTTTTAAAAACCTGCATGAGCCCAAACCCATTGCCGTGGTCCCCCCAGCCATCCACCAGAGCAGCTCCAGCCCTGGACTCTCGCGATATGATGGCTGCAATCACAGCTGGATCCATCTGCTGAGCTTGCCCAACGTCAGAGATGATGCTCTTGTACTGTTCCATTCTCTGAAGATCATGTTCAGCCAGCTTATACGAGGCTTCCACCCCTTTAGAACAGAGATGACATGTCACAATACTGGCCTTTAGCTTCAACAAGAAGGAGTACTCACTGTCAGCACCCACCCTTTACTGTCAGTCTGTCCTGCCGGGCTGTTGCCTCAGATGCTCCAGTCGTGTCTATCTTTGTGACATCTCCAAAAATGCACACAAGGAGGAAGGTAGAGAAGATTACCTGAGGTCCTACACATTCAAAAGAGAGATCATAAAATATACAATAATTTATGAGCAAGCTGACATACTTAAATGAGGAACTCACCCATGATACTGTCTTTGGTCCTTCTCCACTGAGAACTGCTGTCTATCCACAGCTGGTTGACCCACTTAGTTCAGCCACTGCCACTTCCCCATTCTTTCCACTGCATGCAGAACGCCTGTCGAACGCTAGAGGGCGCCCGGGAACGAATACTCACTGAATTGAGATCAATATGGCTAAACGGCTAAAACGTTTAAAATCATTCTTCTAAGTAAATTGTGTAAAAAGTACTACCCAAAAAAACCAAATGTAAGCAGAAAAGCGTGTTCGTCTTTTTCTACATAAAAAACAGGTAGAAGGCTAGCAGTAATTTACCATTAACTATAAATAGTTCACCGTTTTACACTGTTCCCTTCGAACGCTTGAGCAACGCAGAAAACAACCTCTCTGTACCACGCTCTCTGCGCGTTCTCAGCTCGAGCCTAATAATCACTTCCTCTAAAAGAATGAGGATGTAAAGTGGGAAAATATCATATTGCCAAATCCTGGAATTACCCTGGTGATTGTATATCAATAAGCAATATAATTATCGATGTGATTCTACTAATAGTTTGTTATAAATTAGCGCTGTGCTATTAATTTAATGAAATATAATCATATATAAAATATTATAATGTACTGTTGAAATGTTGAAATTAATGTATAATGCATGTATAATTAAAATTAAGTCTTTAGTACACACACGCACACATATTTATGTATTTTTTATTTATTTTTTAATTTTATCAGGTACCCAATAGGAATGAAGATTAGAGGCGGGGCTATAAATCACGGAAACAAAACATCCAGGCGTGCTGAGGGGAATTCAGGGATGTGAGCTGTGAAGTGGGGAACTTTTTATTTACAGCCGTCTGGTCTAATCGATTCGTGTCAGAAGCTCGAGGATGGTTTATAAGACTCACACATGGCTGTCTGTTCTGCTGTTACACTTCTCAGAGCTTTATGTCCACACGTTTGCTAAAGGAGGTTAGCAAGTCGGCTAACAAACAGACTTGACACATGGCTTCTGCGCCAGTATCACTCCCTAAACTGTCCGTTTTCTTTTCTCCGTAGGGAAGTTAAACGTGTTGTTCATTGTGGCTGATGATCTGAGACCAACCTTGGGCTGCTACTCTGATTCTGTTGTAAAATCACCAAACATTGATCAGCTTGCATCTAAAAGCACAGTGTTCTTCAATGCTTATGCACAGGTAACTCTGTGGAATGTATTTATGCATATCTCTATCTCTCTCTCTCTCTCTCTCTCTCTCTCTCTCTCTCTCTCGTATATATCTTCTAAATGGCTTTACTCTTGCAAACCAATGTGTTTTCACTCATGTGTTTTTATCTCCTCCACCTAAGCAAGCAGTTTGTGGACCTAGCAGGACTTCTTTTCTAACAAGTCGAAGACCAGACACCACTAGGCTGTATGACTTTAGCTCCTACTGGAGAGTCAGTGCAGGAAACTACACCACCCTCCCACAGCACTTCAAATCCAACGGCTACACCACCTTGTCTGTGGGGAAAGTTTTCCATCCAGGTGAAGCATCATTAAACTGATGGTGTGACTTTTCTGGCTGCATGTTTGTTTCCAGACGTTCCTTCCTGCGTGTGAGAGAAGAGATCTTCCCCACACTGTTCTAACTGTGGTGTCTAAAGCTGCACTAATGATCTCTCTGTGTACTGTGTTTGACCTAAAGGCATCGCCTCCAATCACACGGATGATTACCCATACAGCTGGTCTGTACCTCCGTATCATCCACCCTCTTTCAGCTATGAAAAGAGGAAGGTCAGTGTGTGTCGTTGTGGAAGTGAGAGCCTTGCTTCCCCAAAAGTTACATACACACCAATCAGCCAAAACAGAAGAAAAGTGAAAAATATTGACACTTACTTTCATTGGCGCCTGTTGAGGGGGTGGGATTTATTAGGCAAGATACCAGTCAGTTCTTGAAGGTGATGTGTAGGAACTAGGAGTGTTAGGATCTGAGCCACTGTAAGACCATGAGCCAGAAGTGCTCCAGTCTTTCAGGTTGAGCTGTGCGATATGGTATAAAAATTATATTACAATATTCTTAGGCTATATTGTGATACCTTTTCCTCTAAAACGCTGTATAAATAATACGTTTAGCATTACAGCAATATAATTAATTTAGCCAAATTTAACATGGTAAATGATTTCATTTTAAACCAAAGTATATTAAACTGAAGTTATAAATAATGACGTGATAAATCAATAACAGAACCAGTGTTGTTTTTTTTTCAGAACCAATTCGTCCACCTCCATCTCCAATTAATGTTTCTGTAATTGATTGGACTTTCACTGATCTCCACAGATTCAAGTACAGAATGCACACATGCAAGGGGAGTTTTCTGGATGGGGCGGGGGAGCGAGTAGTTTTCTGGATGGGGCGGGGGAGCGAGGTGTTTTCTGGATGGGGCGGGGGAG
This sequence comes from Lepidarchus adonis, assembly GCA_037576955.1. Lineage (NCBI taxonomy): Eukaryota > Metazoa > Chordata > Actinopteri > Characiformes > Lepidarchidae > Lepidarchus > Lepidarchus adonis. The sequence continues at coordinate 12,786,365 of JBBIGC010000033.1, forward strand.
CGAGTAGTTTTCTGGAAGGGGCGGGGGAGCGAGGTGTG
>JBBIGC010000033.1:12796710-12811836 GCA_037576955.1 Lepidarchus adonis
TCCCCCACATTGTCCATTTATCAGCTCAAATGAGCGTGCACTTTATAGCTACAATTTTAAAGTCCATCTTCTGTGTGTGTGTGTGTGTGTGTGTGTGTGTGTGTGTGTACACTGCACAAAGTGGATCACACACGTTCTTTATTACGCCCACTAGATGGCAGTGTTGAAACATCTGATTTCTTGTGTTGCACCATGAGACCTGTTCTCTTCGTCTTACTTACGTCGTACTGATACTTATGTAAAATTAAACATTATCATGGTTTTTGATGACGTGCATAAACCTGTGCAGAATAATTGGTGTATTGCCCAGCTGAGATGGCTTGAAAATGTCGAACCAGTATAATATATATATACACACACACACACACACACACACACACAGTCATAGTATTGTAACACATAGCACATCATAGATGCTGAGCTCTAGCAAACAAGACCATTGAAAAATATAAATTCAGCTTTTTCAAATGGGGATATGTTCATTCCAGTGTGTTTTTCAGGCTGGTCCCTCGGCGAACACGGGGAGTGGGCCAAGTACAGCAACTTTGATGTGGCCACACGTGTGCCATTAATAGTGTACAAGCCAGGTGTGACCTCGCCTCTACCTTGGGCTGGGGAGAAGACCTTCTACTACGTGGACGTGTTTGAAAACTCGCAGGAGCAGTTTGGCAAAGGTACACGCTCTTGGACCATCCGTCATGTTTGCAGCCTCCTCGGGAGGACGCCCCTCACAGTCGGTTGAAGTCAATCCTTCTGTATCTGATTTCTATTCGCAGGGAACATTTTGCCTCCTTTCGCATTTTAATCGAGCGAAAATGTTTCGTGGAGGCTATAATGCTTGACTGCGTCGAGATGGGATCATTTATCCTTTCCTGACTTAAACTCTGAGCTTGGCTTTAAGATCATGATGCTAAAATGGACGTCTGGATTTCATTAGCCTTCACAGGACAAACACAATCACGGCTAATGATGCTATAGCATAAAGGAGTCTAACATACAGATATACATTTCCCTATGGGAACAGTACATAAATTCATTGTAAGGATTTCTACTCGAAACAAATAGCATACAGCAAATAATCTCTTCATACGCGCACACACACACACACACACACACACACACACACACACACACACACCATCCTGCATATAGATTTCTGTTGTGCTATGCAGAGCTGCTAATGATTTTTCTCGCATGGTTATCTTAAGTAAATATGCTCATCTCTTAGTTTCTTGGCTCATTATGTGTGGATATAATTAGGTTTAATTCACATGGTATTAATGGTCTCTTGTTATTAATAGTAGAGTGCATAATGTTGCCAAGTATTCAAATGTTTCTCCACTTCTTATTGTGAACAATAAAACTACTTCCTGAAGTCTTATGCTGTCATCAGGGATTGGGAGCGTTTACTGATTATAGAAGAGTAGTTATGTCTAACTACTATTGCCTTACATAGGGGAGCGCAATATAACAATATTTTATTGCTATTGTGATCGGTGTTATGATACCCAATGAGCTTTTTAGATGGTTCAAGACTCAAGAGAACTTTGTCAATATAACCGTATACGCAGAACATTGAATTGTGTTTAAATGCCGTTTAACGCAGCCCCAATTATAAAATAAAATCTAAAAAAATATGTAAAAATAGATGAGAGAATACACTTAAATACAAGTCTACAGTAAATTACACAGATAATATAGTGATGGTCAATACTACTAACACGAATTAGCTCAATGCTCTATTACGAATTAAATTAAATGGAATTCAATTTAATGCAGCGCTGGTATGGTAATAAATCAGCATTTGTGTCAGCAATATAGATTATATTGTGTATTGTGGTATAATATTTTGATTTTGCTAATTGATTGTTATAATTGTTATTTTTATGAGAATTATAATTTGGTAATTTTAGGTTTTGGCTTTTGTTATAAATAATGTTAATGCAGAGTTGAGTCATATAATGCCAGTGAATATCAATTAATAAAACTTTATAGCTGCTTCATGTTGTTCTTCCTACTGTGATGTTGCTTAGTTTTAGCATTGCTTCCATGTTTGTCCACAGGCAACGCAGTACACACCATGGTGGAGCTGGTAGATGTTTTCCCGACTCTGTCTTCCCTGGCTGGACTGCCTCAGCTTCATCACTGTCCCACTGTCTCTTTTGAGGTCCAGCTGTGCACAGAGGGCTACAACTTGGCCCGTCTTCTCAGCCGCCGCGAGTGGATTACCAATCACCAGGCCTTTGCCTTTAGCCAGTACCCACGGCCATCTGACACCATCCAACCAAACTCTGACCTTCCCAACATGGCCGACATCCGAGTCATGGGCTACTCGCTGCGCTCCAACGACTACCGATACACCGTGTGGGTGGGTTTCGACCCCGTCCACTTCCGCGCCAACCTGACGGACCTTCATGCGGGTGAGCTTTACATTCTCACTGAAGATCCAGGTCAGGACCACAATGTTTTTGACGAATTTACTCACCAGCTCGTGCTGCTGAAGCTCGGTATTCAGCCCCAATGGACCGAGAGCCTGAAGCAGCACTTGATGTATTTCAGAGCAGCCTCCAAAACGAAATGGACTCTGTGATTTTTCCTTATTGTACTGTAGCAGAAAAGAGAGAATTGCATGACTTTTGTTCCAATTTTTCAATGACACATTTTGAACTACACTGCAGTTATGTTGTGCATTTATGTCTGGTTAGATCATCTTCAGCTTCTGATAATCTATAGTTCCTGCTTCGAGAAAGGGATTTTGGAATTTACTGTAGGGAAATATACATCCAATATACCTCGAAAGGTCAGAGAATGGAAATTCTGCTTCACACTGCTTCACACCGCGGTGTCTGAGGTAATGTGGACATTTATCTAGTTTCCTTGTCCATTTTGTAACGTGTTGTTGAACAGAATGAAGTGATGTCAGGCCAAGAAAAAGGTTTCGTTTAAGCAGCGGAGGGATGGAAAGCCTTGCTCAGACAACGCTGTGATTTGGCAATTTATCAGGTCACTAAGTCGTAATTGTATTTTCTCTCAGAGGCCAACTGAGATTTTCCCAGTGCTAAACTCTTGTTTTCCAAGGCGCTGTGATGAAAATCAGCTTAAATATAGAATTTCCAGCCATGCTCTCCTGCGGCGGAGTTGCCAAGGCAATTAGACGTTTAAATGTGAAAACTTGCAAATTACGTCGCTCGGATACACCTCGGAGAATAGTTTAACAATGATGAATGTTTTGGCTGACATCAAAAAAGGGAAATGATTATTCAGGTGTGACTGTAGCATCCCACTGTTAAATTAGCCCTGCTTACCGCGTCACCCCGAGTCACCCCAGCCCTCACTCCTCTGGACTGTTTCCTGTTTTGAAGACCCTCTCTACTTTCCATCCTCTTTTCAGGTGTTGTTTTCCTTACTTCCTGTCATGCTACATGCCACACTGTTTACTTCCACATAGTATAAATTATTTTTGAGGGAAACCTATTCAATATTTATGTAGAAGCAAATAAATATTTTTTCCCTCCTGTCTAAAAAAGCACAAAGCAAGTGTGTCTGTGCCTTCTTTATTTTCTTCTTCTTTTTTCCTCCCAAATTTATTCCTATAAATGTGCAGCACGAGCGTTCTACCGGGGGTGATCCTCAGGGAGCGCCAATGCATTCGGCTCCAGCAGACAGGCTTCATTGCCAGCTGGTCCGGAAAATTCCACTGCTGTCTCACCCCCCTTTGTCTAAAAGAAAGGTTAGGGCAGTTCAGATGGATCCCAGTGCTGATTTAAGCTGATATTTTAACTGTTCTCCAAATGAGCTGCTCCTGTAAATGGCAAGGTATGAGTTGTTTGAAGTACGATTCTTTAGAAATTTGATTTAGTACAATTTGGGAAATAATACTGTTGGTCTGGGCCCTGAATTTGGTGAGAGGCGAAGTTGGTGAGCTATTGAAATGAAGTAGGTAAAAGGAAAAATCACTCCTGCGGCCTTTCATGGCGAGAGGCGGGTTTGGCGAAATAATGGGGTTTGACTGTGGGAAGAGAATATCAATCCATTCATCCACACACCCCAATCAGCCATAACATTAACACCACGCATGACGTAGCATTGCCCCTAGTTATTTCATTACAGTGGCACCTGTCAGAGGGTGGAATATATTTGGCAGCAAGTGAACAGTCAGTTTTTGGAAGTTGATGAGGACCATAAGCATCTGTTCCACTTTGGGTCTTATTGCGATGGCTGAGTTGGAGCATCTCCAAAGCAGCAGCTCTTGTAGAGGTGAGCAGTAGAGCTCTAAAACTATCTAAAAACATGAAAACACATTCACTAAGAGTATAATTCAGTACAAAAAGACGACATTCCCAAATGAGTAATTGAATATAAATGTACTGTTTACTGCAGCAATGAACAGTTAGAAAAGCAACACAAAGTAAAGATCAGATCAGTGAAGGGGATTGTCATTGTGAACAGACTACAGCAGACACTGCACAACGACGAATTGTGTCCTCTGCATTTAACCAATCACACGTGGAGCAGTGGGCAGCAGTCAACAGCAGTGAAGTGAGGACGGACTTGAACCTGCAACCTTCTGATCTCAGGGGCAAAGTCGTAACCACTAGTGAGGGGTCCGTATAAAACGTGGAACATGTAAAGCACATTTCTTATGTTCCCTTTCCCGTACTCGGAGACACTGCTATCTCGGCTGAGTGGCAGCGTCGCTCTGGGTAAATCTCCAACTTCAAATGTGAACAATTCTTCTGAACCAGCATAGAGTCATTTGGTGACAGAGTTCCTTTGTTAAATGCTCAGGTTGGAAAGGTCCTGCAGGCTCTTGCCAATCTTGACTTGTCCAAGAAGACCATTGTAGTGTTCACCTAGTACCACGGTTTGTAAATCTTTGGCAACGAGTCTGTTCTTCACTTTTAGATACCTAATTTCTTCCAACACGCTTCACTAAAATGAGCAAAAGTGGCATATTTAAGTTTGCATATGCGTTTATATCCAAATTTGTTTTTTAAAATGTAAATTGAGTGAGAGTTGTTGGGACCTGTGACTATTTATTTATTTCAGTTTTCTCTCAGCACAATTATTGTTCCCATTTCCAAGCTGCTTCAACATGAACTGCTAAACTGTGCTCTCTCGCTAACAGGCTACAACTCTCTGCTAAAACAACACTCTTTCCACCCATTTTCCACCCACACTACCCACTCGTTCTCCGCGCCACACACTACACAGTCCATAATCCACTGCTCCCCATGAAACCACCTCATCCCGCCTTCCACTGAAAACTGGACACAGGAACTGGAGCTAGCATCGGTTAGCAGTTAGTCTAGTCGTCATGCTAGTCCTTGATGCACCAAAATACACAGACTCTCTGCGGTTGTAGAGTTGAACTTGTCTAAATGCAGCATATGATTAGCTTTACTAAGTATAACTTCACAATGTGGTTCATATTCTAGCGAGAAAAAAAAATTCTTTGTTCCTGGAAAACGTCTCTGCACTGCACTGTCGCTGATGTCGGACAACACGTTCATATCGGACGAAGTTCCAAATTTGATCAATTTACTTGTTTATACTACGCTATAATGTCACTAGTATAGAGCTGCAAAGGTCTCCAGGGGTCAAGTTAGATTCAGTAACACTGTGGCTAATAAAATGGGGCAGATTATCTTGTTGTAAACATAAATAAGCATTTTGTGGGGCGGCCTGTCGTTGACTGCAAGTGATTGAAGGAAGGAGAATTGGTGAATTGATGACTGGGTCATGGGAACCCAAGGCTCATGATACCTGTGGGGTGTGAAAGCTAGCCCATCTGGTCTGAGAGGAGCTCCTGTTGTACAAAAATGGTAATGTTGGCTCTGATAGAAAGAGACCTGCTCAATAGGTAAGTGGTGTTAATTGGTGTGTGTGTGTGTGTGTGCACGCATGCTCCCCAAAAATAGTATGCCATGTTTGCAACTTACCATTTCCCTTAAATAGTATTATTCTGAAGAAGACAAACACCCAGAGGAAAAACAAATTTGACTTTGTGATGATAAATGATTTGTATTAACTACATTAGTTTCAGTGTGATTCCTAACAGGGAATCAATGCAGACATGGTTAGGGATCACTGCTCCAGATAATAAACATTGATTTCCATAAGCACCAGTAGATTATGGGCATCCCTAACTAATGATGTGCTACAGACTTCCATGGTGGTGCGTTGGCTGCAAATTCATCTTCAGAATCAAATTTGCAATCATGTTTTTTTTCTCTCTTCTTCTGAACTGGAAAAAAGCAATGATTAACACGTTTTTGTGCTGTCCACTTGTTCCTGTATGTCTTTTCAAGACTGAGGTGCTTCAGTGCATCTCCCTGGCTGTTCACCTTAGTTTATTTAATACCTTCATGGGGCGCTTGGAGCTAGTTTTGCTTTCTGCTGCAGTTCGATTGACATTTCACGTTGTACTTTTCGAGAATTACAACCACTCATCATGAATTTAAAGGAGGAACTCACTGTTTTTGTTAGGCTAAGGCGTTCCACCATGACCTCTGCCAAGAAGCAGATACCACAGTGTTGAAGCCCCACTCAGTCCCCTGGCTCTGGGATAAAAAGCAATGAATCCGTGTTTATTCTGGCCCTAACATGGGACCCATAAAAGACAGCTGGACTGTGTTAGGAAATAGTCTGTGACCTATTACTTTTGCAATCAAAGAGGGTTTGATCACAAGGGCTTTCATGATTAAGTTGGAGATTCTTTGGGGTAGGGTCTCCAGAGTGTGTATTGCCTGACACGGCTCACAAACAGCCAGCAACACAGGAAGAGGAGTTTTAATGGCTTGGTGGAACTGAACATTTCTTCTTATCAGGAATTAGGGATTTGATACCCTGGATCAAAGAAGAGTTCAATTTGCTTATATATATATAAGGTTACAGTGAGCACTGTTGGGGCCATAATCCAGAACATGATTTCATTAAACCAGCCACAACCAGATTCTCCTCACAAGATTTCAGACAGAGGAACAGAATGATCAGAAGAGTCGTTCAAGAGCCAAGGTCACTTGTGGAGAACTTCAGAAAGACTTGGGTTGTTACCGACATCTGGTGAGGTGTCAGTAGTACCTTTAGAAATAGATGGTGTTGACGTGCTCAATATTTATTTTTCCCACTGTATATAAACAAGTGCTGGTCATAAAATTAGAAAATCATGAAAAAGTTCAATATTTTTTGACATTCCTTTCAGTAAGTGAAGTCTGTATTTTATATTGCTTGAGTGAAATATCTCAAGATATTTAAAACCCAGATAATAAAACCCAGAATTCGCTGTCTCAGAAACTTAGAATATAACATAAGATCAATAAAAAATAATATTTTAAACAGAAATGTCAGGCTTCATTCATATTCACTCAATACTTGGTTGTTGCTCCTTCTGCATGAATTACTGCATCAATGTGACGTGGCATGGAGGAGATCAGACTGTGGCTCTGCTGAGGTGGAATGGAAGCCCAGGTTGCTTTGTTCTCAGCCTTCAGGTCGTCTGCATTGTTGGGTCTGGTGTCTCTCATCTTCCTCTTGACAATATTCCATAGATTCTCTATAGGGTTCAGATCAGGAGAGTTTGCTGTCAGTCAAGCACAGTAACACCCTGGTGGTTGAACCACATTTGCCCACCTTTGGCAGTGTGTGCAGGTGCCAAGTCCTGCTGGAAAATGAAATCAGCATCTCCATAAAGCTTGTCAGCAGAAAGAAACATGAAGTTCTCCAAGATTTCCTGGTAGATGCTGCGTTGACTGTGGACTTCAGAAAACACAGTGACCAACACCAGCAGATGACATGGCCCTAAATCATCACTACCTGTGGAAACTTCAAGCAACATGGATTTTGATCTTCTCCACTCTTCCTCCAGACTCTGGGACCTTGATTTCCAAATTATATTAAAATTTACTTTCATCTGAAAAGACAACTTTGGACACTGAGCAACAGTCCAGTGCTTTTTCTCCTTAGTCCAGATAAGATGCTTTTGACGTTGTCTCTTTGAGTTAATTAGCTGATTAGGATGTGACATCATGTCTTTCCAAGATTGAACTTTTTTTTTTTTTTTTTTACAATTTTCTGAGACAGTGAATTATTGGTTTTATTAACTGTAAACCATAATAATTAAAATTCCAAGAAATAAAGGCTTAATATATTTCACTCTATGTGTAATGAATCAATATAATATATGGATTTCACTTTTTGAAAGAAATGTCAAGAAATATTGAACTTTTTCACAATATTTAAATTTTATGACCAGTGCATATATATATATATAATGTGTGTGTATGTGTGTGAGAGATTTTAATGACAGTGTGTCTGGATAGACATCAAGTGCATTGCTGCATTTATAGTCATGCATATAAGATCTCCCACTTCTTTACACACAGACCTTTCTAGTCGCGTATGATATTACAGTTTGTACATATGATTAAATGCAGCTTCCGTGTCTGGATGGATCCACAATTACTGCTCAATTGAGGCCCAGGTTCCTTGGGCCAGGGGGCTTAACGTCTTGGTGGTGTAGCTCCTGGCTGGCTGACTCGCTCCCCAGGGTCTGTCTTCTTTCCGTTTCAGCTCAGCCCCCAACACGGTAGAGTCCTGCGCTCAGACAACTCTAAACAGATGTGAGAGCTTGTGCAAAGCTGCAGAATCACAGATCTTCATCCTTTCAGCAACAGCAGTAAAATCCCTGTAAGACTGCCCACACCAGAAGACCAAGAAGTGATGTCCACAAGCATGCACTTGCAACACACACACACAGAACAATAGAGAGAAGAAAATGTATGTGAAACTGCTTGAGCACCGCTGATGAAATGTCAATTTAAAAAAAATTCTTTAAATGACAAGTAAGGATTTTCTAAGTACTGTAGATCTTCCAATAGTAGCCCGGGTGTTTATTAAAAAAATTATTCGGATGCCCCGGCGTTTAATGGAGACGGGCTATTTTTCTCCTCACAGACGGAATGGTAATGGTATTTACAGCACAAAATGTCATGCAGCTTCTTCACTTTAATGTTCTTGTGTTTGTTACCATATGGAGTTTGAATGGTAAAGCCAATGTCCATCACTCAAACTGCTTCACCCTATGTGTTATGATTGATGTTGTTACAGGATGAGGTGTGTTTCTGATTGAGATGGAAAACGGGTGAGGCAGTGTGGGTGGAAGAGGGTGGAGTTAGTTTAGTTAGTGGAAGTTAGCGATTGTTGTGAGAGAGTGTGAGCTAATGGCAGCTTGTTTAAGGAGTAAAAGATTACGAACGTTACAGAAAGAGTCAGGAAAGAGCTGAGACTGTCATTTTGTGCTGAATGGAACTAATAAAACCATAGTCCCAACAACATCACGCTACATGTGAGATCTTTGAGCGGCTGGTCCAGAAGAGAAGAGGGGCATCCACACTGAACAACGTTTATACAAAAAGACAAAATGTACAAAGACATTTCCTTTAGACTTTCTCCATTTCTCACTAGCATCCGACGACAAAACATTTTTGATATGAAAAGGTATTTACAGTATGATTCACTGCAGGAGGGCGTAGCCCAGGTGATACGAAGAGAGGATTATTGTACGGAAAGCGTGATGGGTCATTACAGCCCGGCATTTACTACAGAACAGAGTTTACTACGGATCGGCCTTTACTATAGATCGGCCTTTACTATAGATCAGCGTTTACTACAGACCGGTGTTTACTACAGAACAGCGATTACTACGAACCGGCCTTTACTACAGATTGCCATTTACTACAGACCGCTGTTTACTACAGACCACCGTTTACTATGGATCGGCGTTTACTACGGACCGGCCTTTACTACAGATTGCCATTTACTACAGACCGTCGTTTACTACAGACCACCGTTTACTATGGATCGGCGTTTACTACGGACCGGCGTTTACTACGGACCGGCGTTTACTACGGACCGGCGTTTACTACAGATTGACGTTTACTACAGACCGGCGTTTACTACAGACCACCATTTACTATGGATCGGCGTTTACTACGGACCGGCGTTTACTACGGACCGGCGTTTACTACGGACCGGCGTTTACTACAGACCACCGTTTACTATGGATCGCCATTTACTACGGACCGGCATTTACTACAGATTTCCGTTTACTACAGACCGTCCTTTACTATAGATCAGCGTTTACTACAGACCAGCTTTTGCTACAGACTGGCCTTTACTATAGATCAGCGTTTACTACAGATCAGCGTTTACTACAGATTGCTGTTTACTACAGGCTGGAGTTTACTACAGACCAGTTACTATTGGAGACCGGCTTCTATTTGTTGAGACATTTCTTCATCCCAGCATTTATTGGAAATGGGCGTCAATAAGAGACGGGCTACTATTGGAAGATATACGCTATATTCTGGTTAAAGTACTTCAGAGTAGTTCAGCTTCTTCTGAAAATGCGTGTGGCTGAGTAAGCAGACCTACCTACTACCCACATCTGGCAGTGAGAACAAAAGGAGGCGAAATCAAATGCTTATCACAACAGAATAAACCAACTTAACACTGTTATAGTTGGATGTCTCTCCTCATTTCCTGAGGGCCTTGTGAACGCTGGTTGTGACCGCACATGCTCTATGGTGTTTGGCAGTGGAGTGCTTGCTAATGACTGTGTCGGTCCGGTGGGGAGGGAGTATGAGAGGGAGATAGAGAGAGAGAGAGAGCAAGAAGAAAAAAAAAGGAGAGAAAAGCCTAGCGTGGCTCACATAATAGCTCAAGATCTGATGTCCTCCATCTGGCACAGCTAGCGAGCAGCTCCCACGGCAAGACTGGGCCTGACCTGTGGGTACGGCCACTCCGTCATTATTGCCGTGCACTGTTCCCCTGGCACTGCCGTGGCATTTAGTAATGTCACTCCGCCAGCCACGGCGCAGGGGCCCAGAACGGGCTGAGAGGAGCCGCGGAGGGACAGCAGCCGGCTTGGGTTGCCTCAGCAAAATGCATGCTCAGGGAATAGGATGTTCATTATCTTCCCAATACAAGCCATTTGTGGAGATGCATTGTGTGGAGGACAATGGGAGGGTGTCACTCTTAATGGCTGTGCAGGGCTTTGACCAGCATGACAGTGATGATAGCTGACATCTGACATAGGCTTATGGTGCTGCTGAATTAGCAGAATCTGCGCTCACAGCTTGACAGGGAGCAAAATAAGTTGGAATTGATGGTAACTGCTGTGAGTTTTACATGAATATTTTCTCATATGCTATCTTTTCTGCACCTCACTATTGGCTAATAGTGATAAAATAAAAGGTTGCTCTTCTAACTTCTCCACTGCAGAGCCAGGGGGGTGTTCTGGATAGCACTGGACACCGCTGATTTCTAATTGTCCACCCTGGGTGTCACCCTAAAATTTAATTTGCTGTCATTGGCAGTTTGATGCTGATTGACATTTCATCCCATCTTGCTTTGGCAGTGCCTTTTACAAATTGGGGGTGAGAAAGATCTGCGTCCTAAACCACACACACTTTACATACTGTATGACTCTATGGTTATAATGCTTGTTTACTATTTTCACACATTATTTACTAAGGTAGTATGCAGTCTGGGATAAAAATGCTCTTTTTAATGCTTAAAAAAGTACAGTTTACAATTGAAAGGAAAAGTAAATAGCATAAAAGAAAAGGGCATAACAGAGCTTCAGGTGGATGAGTGTCTCCCTCTGGTGGACTGACAGAGGAAGGGCTGCAGGGCATTACACAGGTAGGTGCATATTTAAAGCGAGAGGAAAGGAAAGTTGCTCCCTGCAAAGTAAACTACACTGGGTATTCTGACATTTTAATACCTGCTCAGTTGGAAGGGAACTTCAAACTGTGTAAGAAGTAGTGAACTGTGGAAACTGCAGGACAGTTTACCCATCAGTCACTGCATGTCTTCAGAAGACCATGCTTTGCTATGGCTTTGATGATGATATTCAAAATGACTGTATTTTTCTTAACCCACATCCCATCCTCAGTGTGTAGGGAATACAACAGCACAGTGCAAGGGCCTTGCAGAATTGAATACAGCTGGAGTTTCCCTTTAGAAATTGTGACATTGTGGTTGAGTTAACCACATTGTGGTTCCAACTCATCTTGAAAACAGCCAGAGGAGGAGTATCTACAGTTCCTAACTTGAAAACCATATATCTTTCAGCTAAAAAAAGCTAGTATTGGTTGTCTTCAAGCCCCTAATGCTGTACAACACTGAACACACAAATAACCACAATGTAAAAGTGAAAAAGATCTTTATATCTAGTCAAGTCAATTATAATTTATTTGATCACGCGGATCTGACTTTTGATAATTAATGGCGGGAACCAAGGAATGCATTGGCTTGCTCATGTTTGGCCACTTTTTTGCCTTGAGCACACCTCCAAGGACTCAATTTTCTTGCCCAATTCCCCATTCGTTAACACAACAGGCTGTACTACTTGCTCACAGTAAACAATGAATGTGATGCCCACTGTAAAAGCTATGATATGCAGACATGACATGAGATTGTAGGGCACTGTAAAATGTCCAAAAATGGCAGAATGTTGAGGATGGTATGATCATTAAGGGTAAAGTTGGCAAATCTACTTCACATTGCAGGGAAGCAGGGAACCAGATGAGAGAGCCAAATCACCACTAGAGTTGGCACACACATATCTAACAGAACCCAAAGACCTGGAGTCCATAAATAGGTAAGGTTTGCTCATTCACTGATGATTGTTCCAATTGTGTGTACTTTCTAAAAAATAGGAGCGATACAGTACAAGCACCAGAGACATTTCTTGCAGATACAGCCCCATACAAGAAGGTTAAATGCATAAGGGGTTTAAAACGTTAGCATCATACTCACCACACGACACTGCAGAGTGAAACTGGCAAACATGGCTAGCTGTATTCTAATAGTGAGTGAGCTAAAAAAAGGTGTTATGGACCATAATATACATCTAGATTTTATGATGCAGAATTAGGCTAGCAAGAGCAGATGAAATTCTAATTTGAGTCCAGGAAATACTCAAGTTCCAGCAACCAGGTCTTAGGGGAGCAATGAAGCACATATAGGTCAGACCTGTCTGTAATTGCCGGTCTGCAGTAGACGGCTGTCTGTAGTAAACGCTGGTCTGTAGTAGACGGCTGTCTGTAGTAGATGCCTGTCTGTAGTAAACGCCGGTCTGTAGTAAACGCCGGTCTGTAGTAAACGTGCTCTGTAGACCAGCCGCTCAAAGATCTCACATGTAGCGCGATGTCGTTGGGACCCGGGTTTTATTTGTTCCATTCAGCACAAAATGTCAGTCTCAGCTCTTTCCTGACTCTCTCTCTGTAACGTTTGTGATCTTTTACTGATTAAATGAGCTGCCTGGTATGGTATGGCATGGTATTTCGCTAAAGGATATAGCCAAAAAGGGGGTCGAGACTATGAAGAGACCTTTTCTCCTACTGCTCGTTTGACCAATATCAGAATTGATGCAAAAAGCATCACAGGAAATTGCAGATAGTGAAGAAAAGCCTCTCAGAAGGTTGTCAAAGAGATGCTCACAGCAAAATTCAAGATGAAAGATATGGGTAATTTGAGACCTGTTCTTGGTATTGATTTTGAACAGTGTGAAGGATGTGTGAAAATGTCACAGAGGAGATATATTAAGAAAATGCTAGAGAGGTTTAATACGCAAGATTGTAACCAAGATCAACACCTTGTGAACAGAAATTGAACTCCACTGATGATGCAGAAATAATGGCAGATGCCAAAGGATACAGGGAGGTAGTAGGTAGTCGAATCTAACTGAGTAGATGTACAAGACCCGACCTAAGCTTTATAATAAGTAAACTGTCACAGTATTTTACTCAACCCACAGATAAGCAATGGCTCACAGCTAAACAAGTACCTTGATATCTAAATATCACAATGGCATGCAGACTGGGCAACAGATGCAACTGATTTGCGAAGTACAACAGGTTATTGTGTAAATGATAATGATTCTGTGATTTCATGGATATCCAAAAATCAGCCCACTGTTACATTGTCCACTTGTGAGGCAGAATACAGGGGTACTCGACTTACCGGTTTTCGTTCCACATTCTGTGTCGAAACCCTTTACATAAGCGTCTATGGTGTTTTACACTGGGGCCATTCCTCTGTCAGTCCACCAGAGGGAGACATTCACCCACCTGTATTGAATTTTGTGAGCATTTTTAGATACTTTCACTTTTCACACCATAAAAAAAACGTGGTTGGGGCTAAGATCTATGAGGATGATCAACAATAGTATTGGCAAAGAACCCTATACATAGGCATTGTAAGTATGTTGACACTTTGTGAGGTGGAAGATGAGAAAATAAGAGAAGTATGAAATTTGTCCCAACAGGTCAGATGGTAGCAGGTTTAATGATAAACTTAAATGTTTCAGATCATCAAACAAATTAAAATATTAGTCAAAGTCAACAGAAGTAAACACAAAATGTGATTGTAAAGGGAATGATTTCATTATTAAAGGGGAAAAACACACCCAGGCCTGATTACTGCTACACTTGCTCCCATTCAAGAAATCACTTAAATAAGACCTGTCTGACAAAGTTGTAGCTTCAACAGCTAGACATCATGCTGAGATCCAAAGAAACTCAGGAACAAATGAGAAAGAAAGTAATTGAGATCTATCAGTCTTGAAAAGAACCACAGTGAGAACCATTATCCACAAATGATGAAAACATGGAACAGTGGTCAACCTTCCCAGGAGTGGCAGACTCACCAAAATTGCCCCAAGAAATCAGGGTCGACTCATCCAAGAGTTCATAAAAGACCCCACAACAACATCTAAAGAGCTTCAGGCCTCACTTACCTCCATTAAGGTCAGTGTTCATGACTCCACCATTACAAAGAGACTGGGCCAAAATAGCAGAATGCCAAGACAAAAACCACTGCTGAGCAAAAAGAACACTAAGGCATGTCACCTGTCCTCTTGACCCCATTCCCTCCCATCTTCTACAGGCGATCTCTCCTTCTTTCATCTCGACCCCACATTGTAAACTCATCTTTTACATCAGGAACAGTCCCAACGATGTTTAAGAAGGCCCGGATACAAATACTTTTCTTCAGTATTCTTTTCATTGTTTATTTTACATTGATGTTTTTTAGTTGTTGTTGTTGTTGTTGTTGTTT
>JBBIGC010000033.1:12846290-12867401 GCA_037576955.1 Lepidarchus adonis
GTGATTGGCTGCTGTTATTGTGGGAGTGGTTTAGCACCGAATGCAGTGATAAGTTTAAACAGAGACGCTTAATATCCATCAATAACCCTCAGATATTGCGGCAGAAATGAGTAATTACACACGTTACACATTTAACTGTCTTCAGAAATCAGAGCTTTGTTTTAAGCAATTTCACACCTTTTAGGGAATAAATTCTGTTAAAACACGGAGGTAGAAATTGAAAGCTTGGAGGCGTGTGCCTGTGAAAGGGGAAGTAAGACCGGCTACTATTGTAAACCAGGTGTTCATTGGAAACGGGCGTCAATATGAGACGGGTATTAATAGAAGATATATGCTAATTACAGAGACCAATAAACAGATGAAACGACCTTAAACAACAGATTATTGCATAAACTGTTCAGGACTGCCCAACCATAACGTTGCTCCTTTGACAGTCATTACTTGGAACTGAACTGACCGTTCTCTTTCACCTGTCCTGGACTAGTTCGGCACTAGTGGACTTCTAGCTGCCTGCTGTTTCCTTTATCTTTTGGTTGTTATCGTTATCCTCTGGTTGTACCAAGCGGTCACCAGAAGTTTTTGCTCGCCTCTGTTACCCCTGACTTGCTCATTTTCTAAAGCTGTGTTATGACAACAACGGTTGCAAAAAGTGCTTGAAAATTTAATTGAATAAGAAGTGAATTGGGTTTATACCAGTGTTCCCTTCTGCTATTGATCAGAATCCCAGAAACACTTTTCTGAGAGTGTATGATGAACCTATATGCACTATTACACCAGCGTTTTTCCATGATTAAATTAGCAAGTCATGTCTGTAATTCAGTCAGTGGCTCATTATAATTCTCTATGGAATTAAAACTCTTGAGTGTAAGAAGGTTTAGCTAGACACTGGGCTGGTCTTCAATACCATCGCTCTTCGTTTCCGCAGAACATGATGGACAAAATTCAACTTTTGTCACTTTTCGGCAGCTAATGACAAACCACAATTAACAAAAGGCCAGTACGCTCATAACCCATCCATATGGCTGTAGTCACTCGGGTGTGCCTAAAAGCCCTACATCTAAGCTCACAGAGCTGTAATTGGCCAATTTCAACATCATTCTGACCAAAGGCTGAACCCAACCGGCCCTAATTGAGTTGATTATGAATAGAGACAGAGAGGAGAGGAGTGGGAGAGAGGGTCAGGCTGACTCCTTATGGGTGACTTCTGAGGCACTCTGCACGTACAACGTCTCTGCACTTTTTAATTAGCCTTCTCCAGAGGAGAGAGAGACAGAGAAAGAGAGAGAGACAGAGAGAGGGGAAATTAGAGAGGAAGCCACATCAAACCTCCAGCGTGACGAAGTCACTCCGTCTCCAGTGGTCTGTACAAATGTTCAATCTCTGATAAGGCTAATGTGTGAAAGGGTCCTGCTTTCTTTTTCAACCTTGTTTCAACCTCTGACAGATGTAGATAACATGTAAAATAGAACCAGTCAGCTCTGTGTGGAAATGGCGCACTGCTGTGGAAGCTGTTCAGAACTTTGCCACTTCAGTTACCAGATTTTCCAGTCTGCTACGATCCGGAGGAAACTGATACGGCACAGAGGGGATTCCTTTCTGTCCCTGCTAAATGCAGACATGGACAGTAACAAAGTACATTTACTTGAGTACTGTACTTAAGTACAGTACTTAAGTACAGTTTTTTCTGTACTTCACTTGAATAGTCTTTTATTGGGAAACTTTCATTTCACTACATTTCTGTCAAGGTTCTCGTTACTTTCAGAGTAACTTCAGAGAATAAGTTGATCGCGAAGCCCTGCCTTTGAGAATAAACTGTACCGCGCACGTGAGACATAAAATACAAGTAAACCGCAGACCACATAATACACTACAGTACAGGAAGTGTGGGGTAGATCACATGTCATTAAAAAAGGGTGTTAGCCAATCATCCATCCCCACTGTGGCTATTGGAAGT
Organism: Lepidarchus adonis; assembly: GCA_037576955.1. Classification (NCBI taxonomy): domain Eukaryota; kingdom Metazoa; phylum Chordata; class Actinopteri; order Characiformes; family Lepidarchidae; genus Lepidarchus; species Lepidarchus adonis. The sequence continues at coordinate 12,848,245 of JBBIGC010000033.1, forward strand.
TGATTGACATATAGTGCAGCCAATCAGAGACCTCTTGTAACAAGCATCACCGAACATGCAAAACTGCACCTAACAAATCACCTAGTTCACAACTTCTAGTTTATTTCTCCTAAAGAAAGAGTCTAAAAATGAGTGAGGGAACTGGACCAAGTATGAAACCAAAATCAGACTGTTCATTAAAAAGTACAACACTGACTACCCACCAAAAAACTGAAAGAGAAAGGTCAGGAACTATTTCTGGACTATTCCAGTTTAAGATTTTAAGACACCATCGGAGTAAGGTAATGGCCTATATATATATATATATGTTAGAATGTTAGAATTATATAGCATTTGTATTGTTGGTAGATACTTTTGACATCTTCGGTATCAGCGAATGTTGCATGAGATTTTTAAAAATGGCCAAAAAATTATATATTTCTGTTATTAAAAAAAATAACAGAAAAAAAACCCTCCAATGCTCCATCATGGGGGAAATAGCAGGGCAGTAATCTAAACACCTCCACTCTAAACACACTGCTAGTACCCCAGACTTACCTTGGCTTTCATTGGCCAGTTTGTCAGCTGTGTCCCAGTGCTCATAGCTGCGCAGGATGTTGTTGGTGATGTTGACGTGGCTGGCAGCCATGTGGTGTATGCGCTGTGGGATGGCCACACTGCCTGAGGAGGAGGAGGAGGAGGAGGAAGAGCCAATGGCACCGGTGCTGCTGTTGACCGAGCTGATGGGGGAGGGACTGAGGGACATGGGAGACGGAGTGCCAGTGCTTCTGTATTGGGAGAAGAAGTAGGGGACATTTATAACCAATATAATGATCAGTACTGGGGCTCAGCCAATCAGTGTTTTATAAAAGAACGAGGGCTGCCATTTACATAGTATTCTTTATTATTGCCTATACTGATGAGTTTGCTAAAGTGCTTGTTAATTGATATTGTGGCATTAATACTCGGCTTTTTGACTAAGCAAAGGTTCTGTGTGGAAAAAGTTTAATTTGAGTAAATAATATAATTTAAACTGAAACTGAATGACTGTTTCCCCTAAACCGATCAGTCCTAATCACTAATCTTGTGTTCAATGTCTATTCTGAATAATGATGGATGTTTTTGTCTTTTTCTTGGTGTCAAATTGTCTCAAATCACTGTATATTTACAAGAATCACATGTACCTTTATAAAATAAGCATAAAAATACAGGTATTACATGTCTCTATAAGTGTTATGGTGTATGGGGAACATTTGAGTCCTGTCATACAGTGTTGGCGGTATTACTAAAACTGCTATAATAATGAAATACTAAGTAATTACACAATTACAGATCTGTTTCTCGATATAAAAATATATTTAGCTTTTTACTCCACAAACAGTTTAAATAGCTTTTAATCTATAATAGTAATAAAATAAAACCCATTATTTCTATGGCAGATCCATTTATGATGACAAAAATAGAACGCGTCCCTCAGAAGAACAGGGTATTGAGATTAGACTGTAACCTGTTCTGCACATACGGAACAATGTCACTGGTTCCCCTGGTTTGTACATCATTAGAATCCAGAGGTTTTCACTCCCACACAAGCACAGCTGGAACTGTGTGCCAGTCAACGAACACACACATCAGTCTTTTTAGTGCTTAAACCTAAACAATCAGGCCACGTCGCCTGTAATCCAGCGATAAATTGGACTGCGCTCCGGCCCCGCGAGGCTAAATTATGTTCGCTGTCAACAGCGAAACTCGTTCTTGGGCAGTTTCGTGGGCTTTGCACGAATAAACAAACGTTGGCGGGAGGGAAAGGCAGCAGAGACAGCAGGAAGGGAGAAAAGATTCATGATGGTGGAGAAGGTAAACACGGTGCTGAGAGGAAAGGGGGGATTAGAGGAGGGTGGTAGTGTTGATCGTAGCTGCAGCAGGTAGCGGAGGATTACTGAGGTGTTAGTGAGGGGCGGCGAGGACGACGGTCTGACTGCATGAGCTGATTGGTTTTGGCAGGTGTTCACTACAGAGCAGCAGACCTGGGTACTGTCCAACCAGAGGCCAAGTCTCTCTCTCTCTCTCTCTCTCCCTCTCCCCCTCTATCCATCTTTCTCTCTCCTTTTGCTCTGCCTCTCTTTTGTCTTTCTTACTCTCTTTCCCTTCTCTCTCTCTCCCTCTCTTACTCTCACTTTCTCTTTCTCTCCTTTTTTGCTCTCTCTCTTGCTTCCTCTCTCTCTCTCCCTTTTGCTCTGCCTCTTTTTTGTTTCTTCCCCTCTCTTTCCCTTTCTCCTTCTTTTTCTTTCTCTCTCTCTCCCTCTCTTGCTCTTACCTTCTATTTTGCTCATTTTTTACTCCCCCTCTTTTGCATTCTCCCTCTCACTCCCTCTTTCCCTTTTGCTCTGCCTCTTTTTTGTCTTTCTTACTCTCTTTTCCTTATTTTTCTCTCCTTTTTTACTCTCCCCTCTCTCTTGCTTTCTCTCTCTCTCTTTCTCTCCATATTTCTCAATCCATTTTGCTCTGCCTCTCTGTTTTTGTCTTTCTTACTCTCTCCCCCCTTCTCTCTCTCTCGGCAGCCATGGTAGAGCTGCTGCCTTCCCAGAGTTCATCTCTCCAGGTTCCTCTCATTTGCTGAAAGTGCCCATGACTGAGACTGTGCACCACATGATCATACGTCTACACCTCCCCACTGCTCTCTAGAAAAGAGGAGGAGGTGTTCCAGAGGAAAGGATGGGTTAGGGAGGAGGAGGCGTTCCAGAGGAAAGGATGGGTTAGGGAGGAGGAGGCGTTCTAGAGGAAAGGATGGGTTAGGGAGGAGGAGGCGTTCCAGAGGAAAGGATGGGTTAGGGAGGAGGAGGCGTTCCAGAGGAAAGGATGGGTTAGGGAGGAGGAGGAAAGGAGAAGAGAAAAGACCTACTTTCCATTGGCTCCCCACGGTGAAGGTGCTTGAGAACTTTTTGCCGAGTTCTGAAAGAGAAGGAGGAGATATTATTAATGTTAAGCGGTGGCGCACGTTCGGTGAGCAGAGCTCGTGGTGGAAAAGCTCAAACACGATTAATCATAACGAGCTTACAGTCTGACAATGTGTGCAGATAATTGATGGTATTAATTTGTACACTAACCGAATAAATGAACTGCTTTTAATAACGGCATGCAAAATTAATGAGAACACGCTGCTCAAACAAATACGGATTCAATTTAGCCGGCTGGAAACTCCAGCTCTGTGGTGGACAGGGTGGGGAGGAGCTTTACCTTGAAGTACTCCATTAAGGAACGCGAATACTTCATGGCGTGATCCTTCTTCAGCTTGAACATTCGTAAGTACAGAAGGGATAAACAACGATTGCTGCGGAGAACAGAGATATGCATTAGGATCACAAACAGTAATTCACAATGCCACCCATGGAACAAACATAATTCATATTAGCTATTAAATAAAGAAGTCTAAAAGGACTTTATTCTTTTCTATTTCATTATTTTTGGGGAAATTAAAAGCTAGAACACTGGATGCTAGTATTAGCCATCACTGCTGAAACACTGACGATGTAAAACCGATGTAAGTTTCCCATCAACATCAGTCCAATTCTGTCCATTTCTCTTTTCTAATGAGTTAATCGACAGACCCTCTGAATGACATTCATCTCAGAAATGACTAAAAATTGAGCAATAAGAGCTGAACGGATGGGATCAAGATCAAAGGTGTTAATAAGCAAACAAATATACAGTATGTCTTCTAATAGTAGCCCATCTCTTATTGACGCCCGTTTTCAATAAACGCACAGCTTTCCCTTTCTACCTCCATATTTTAACAGAATTGTAAGTGTAAAGTGTAAAACGGCTTAAATCAAACCTCTGATTTCTGAAGACCGTTATATGAGTGTAACGTGTGTAATTACTCATTTCTATCATGATATCTAAGGGTTACTGACGGATATTAAGTAGCTCTGTTTAAACTTATTGTCGCATTCGGTGCTAAAGCAACACACACGTGTACATTACATAGTAATAATAAAGGAGAAAAGCCCATTTTGTAGAAATATATGTGCAATATAATGTGTGAGTTCTACATTTTGTATGTTTATGTAATATAGAGAACATCTGCATGTGCTGAGAGAATGTATTATGTTGTATGTAGCACTATGAGACTAACACTACAGTATGAAGGGTGTAGTGTAGGTTGAGGATTGGGACGGAGCCACTCCCACAGCAACATCAGACAGAGGGATGATTTTAGTCGTGATGTTTTATATTCTGTTTAAACAAATGAGAAGAAGCTGCATGACATAATAGCCCGTCTCCAACAAACGCCTGTCTCTATTAAACACCGGGCCGTCCCAATAATTATTTTGATATTGGAAGATATATGGTATGAAAATAACATGTTCTACTATGTGTGGATAAGCGTATTGGTTGGCCAGCAGCATGGAGTGACTGACCTTTCAGCTGTAGGCTTGTGAGACAGCAGATGCTCAGGACATATGCACCGCCCCATGAAACCCAACTAGCCCCCTGCCATTTGTAATAGCACCAGCCTCCTCATCTCGGAGCAGTATAACAGTAGCATGTCCACACCTTTCCATACACATCAGATTTCTGATTTCAAAGTTTGTGTGAAGCTTCACTTTGGTGACAAGTGTAGAGCATATTTGACAGTCCCACCTGCTTCTTAAAATGCATCAACAACCTCAAATGCATCATCAGGGCTTTGATTGAGGCCTATAAAATGTAAGTGTAGGAGCCTTTGAAAGTCCCCTTCAAATGCTAGACTACTTCGGTTAACAAGAGAGCGCGAGGCTGGCGGCTGAATTTTAATCCGGGCCGACTGTCATTCTGCCACGAGCGCAAATCTAACCTTGACATTCAAATATAAACAAGCCTCCACGAGGTGACAGGCAGGCGGGCGAGCGGACCCCTTTTATCCGGGCGAGAATACGTCTCCACTCTGCTGCCATGCAGAAATCTTTCATTATCCTTTAATGGCTTAATGAAACAAGAATAATGATCCAGCCTAAGCTGATTAAACGTTTTAGCAGTGTTTTAAAGCTCCCCCCCAGATATGGGCAGCGATGGCTGAGATGAGAGCAGCTTCTAACGGCTCAGAAGGTGTGGTGGGTTTATTATGACATTTACCATTTATTCGTTATGATTCGAAGGCGTGCGGCGGAAAATATTTACACTTTTGTCATATATGTTTAAAAAAACGTTCTGGAAAAGTGTGTTCACTCAGCTGGGATAATTTTAGACTCAAGTGTTGTGAGCAAATCAGGTTCGTCTGGTCCATATTCATTGGTTAATTTATTGTCTGGTGGTGCAGTGGTAAAAACAGGGCCTTTCCTCACACAGGTGGGTCATGCAGTTCCCACAATGCACAAGCCTGTAAACTGTAAAATCCATAACTATCACTTCAATGTAGCAGTTTTAACACAGAGAATGCACAGGGAAATCCAAACTCACCACAAAACAGCTAATTTCTTCTCTGCTAGCGTGGCTGAATGACTGGTGAAGTTCTTTAATCTCATCGCGTACCTTAAATGACAGACAAAAACAAGCAAATGAGTTCAGAACACTGACGTTCCTTCATTTTTATTGGAGTATCGCTGCTTAGAGTTAAGAAAATCTCATCAGTGAAATTTCCACTTCAGAATGAAAGAAATGCTTTAGGTTTAATGATCTAATGCAACACCATTTTATCCTGAGTGTGTGTGTGTGCGTGTGTGTGTGTGTGTGTGTGTGTGTGTGTGTGTTGGTACGAAGCTCGGATTTCAATCAGTGCTGGTCGAATCTCCGAGCGGCTGATGGGCTTCCAGGTCCATCTATTTTCATTCTCTGTGACATTAATAAAACAAAGGCTGCTAATTGCGTGACTTGTAATGCGGAGGTGCCCAGCGGTGGTCCTAATGACAATCATCTTTTTTTATTTTAATCATGGCAGGTAGGATGGCCATCCCAGAGGGAGAGGGACAGAGAGAGAGTGTGAGTGGGAGAGAGAGAGTGAGAAAGGGAGGGAGAGAGAAAGAGAGAAGGGGAGAGAGGGGGAGAGAGAGGGAGAAACGGAGGGAGAAAGAAAGAGAGAGGGGGAGAGAGGAGAGAGAGAGAGAGAGAGAGAGAGAGTGTGTGAGAGGAAGAGAGAGAGTGTGTGAGAGGGAGAGAGAGAGAGAAGGTGGTTCAGAAATGAGAAGCGTTTGCTCTGACTGACCTAATGAGCTCCACAGTTTCGGAGTACATGGTGTACGGTGATTTGGCCTCTAAGGGGTCTCGCTCCATGGCATTGCCGCACTCGATAAAGGAAAGTGCACCGTCCGCATAATTTACGGCTTTGCCAAACTTCTCCATCTGTGGATGGAGCAGATGAGAGAACAGAAAGGGAGATCAACATTACCATTGATAACAATAGCATCTCAGGCACAGGCAGAGAAATCTTACATCCTCAACTTCCTCAATATCACACTTTGTACAGGAAGAGAATTATTTACTCATTTTAATGTCATGCACACAGAAATAAGTGAGTCCTTCTTGAATTCAACCTAAAAAACATGCAATTTGTAGACGTTACCAACAAAACACTTGAATTAAAAGAACAGAAAGTGAACTTTTAGTTAAAAATGAACAGCACCATTATTTTACAGCACTTTAAACCTCAAAAACAATGTCACATCTACTTTTCCCTGGTTCCACTTTTGACAGTGTGGTATTAGAGTGTAGATATATATCCTTCTTCGCAGAAAGAAAAGCTATACTTTACATTTCAGGCAAAATAAATGGAAAAGTTCAGACTCAATCTGTTGAAAAACGTTTGCTCTTTTTCATTTTGACCTTCAAAGTGCTTATTCTAATCTCTGGCCTTATTCCTGCCCATCGCTCCAGTTCCCATACCCCTGAATGCACTGATTTATTTATGAAAACATCCACCCAAATTCATATCGGTCGAAAGAGAAACTGCACGTGACTATGCTAATTTGTCTTTATGTGAGGACTAGCGCTCTTACACATCAAATGAAGAAAACTTGTATTTATTTGTGAATGTAACGTCTTCATTTTTCTCTACTATATGTTTCACCCTATTAAAATAATAATTAATATACTGAGTAAGATTTTTAGTACCACAGACCTAATTCTAAGGCAGGTTTGCAGAACTGTTAATAACATTAAATTACAACAAGTACTTTGGACGTCAAAACTGTCAAAACTGACAGCTTAAGAAATAACATATCGAATAAAAAATCAAGAGTAACATCTTCATAAAACTACTTGGCTGAATTCAAATCCAGTTCCAGACAACATACATTCTATGATTTATGAACCCAGAATAAAAACTTCCTGATCTTTTCACTGCTTTGTTGCATAAAACTGTCCCTGAACCAGATGCCCATTCTGGTCTTATAATAACCCTGATTTGTTGGTATAAGTTCATATGGACGCATGAATCAGATACTAATCAATAGTGCTAAACATGGCAGCACTAAGAAGCTCAACACAATCCCTATGATATGTCTTATGCATGGGAGAGTGTAAAACAGATTTACTGTCCACTTGTCTTTGCATGCACCTCTTGAACAGGTTCCATCTATTTCCAAATAAAGCTTTTAATACGAGCCAGGCGGCAGCCTGGGATTCATTATACTCCAGCGATTACGCTCCAGCATCAATTCCCTTCACTCTGTATTCATGACAGAGCTTTTACATCACTGGGCCGATTTATGGTGGAGAGGATGTAACTTTCTGTAAAGGACAATGCCTCAAGAGATAATTGCCTGGATCCAATTATTAGGGCAGTAGGAGCCTGTTGAGTAAATCATGAGCAAAAGACCCTTGGTTGCGGAAGCCAGAATGCTCTTTTGGAGCTTGTTCACCAAAGGTCTTTGCTCAGAAACCGTCTTTACACTGTTAATGACTCTCTGCAATAGTGTGGTTGAGTTACAGCTCCTTGTAATTAAATGCTGAGGAGTGTCAGAAATAGTTCCGTTCAGAAGCTGAGTGAAAACACAAAGTGCAGCTCCTATCAGTTCTCACAGTGACCTGGAATTAATACTGATGACATCATGCTAGTTCATGGAAGCAGAAATGCAGTTAAAGGTGTTAGTAATTCATAAAACATTCCACTTCGACAGTATAACGTGCTATTTTGAGAGAAGGAAGCAAGGTCAGGCTTACCAGCGCATCTGCTTTGTGCTTCAGTTTCTTGGCTTCCTGCATATAGTAGTCTGCGTTGTGAATGCTGTGGAGAATTTGACCAGGGTTAACAAATGAATGCTTCTCATCATGTCTCCATCAACGTTTCTAGTTATTACACACTGTCTGCAGATACAGAACTTGTAGTATCTCCAGTCTGAACAGCTACATGTGTCACCAGGTCTAGTAGCTAGAGGGGTATAGATTGCCAATGTAAAGAAGTTTCTAGATTGGATCCCATCCAGCACCTTTGGGCGAATCCTGAACGAATCCAACATCGGTATCTGAACTAATGCTCTTGCAGTTATATCCTCACAGTAATGATCTTTCCACAAAAAGGAGAGGGGATGATGAAAAACTATGAATTTCCTTCATTAAAAAGAAACTGACATCCAGTGTGTGGATAACACTACTATGCTTGGAGATTTCATGTAGAAATACCTTCGACAGGAATTCCAATATTACATTAACGTATCATTGTAAATACCTCTGCATAAGATGGTCTGCTAAATAATAAATATTTATATAAACTGTAAGTAAGGTTTACAAGAAAAAATAATATCTGTTTAAGCCATTATGGCTTTAGGTTCTTGTGTGAACTTCTTTGAAAATGCAAAAAGGATTCGCTGTTTATGAATATTGGTATGAACTGCAATTAATTACTGATAATAGGATCAGCCCAGACATGAAAACACATGTGTCTTTAGGAATCTCTGAGACTTGTGCTGTAGTAACATTAGAACAGTTAGAAGAGCATTTTCTCAAACATCTGAACAGTGTTTTTTCTGTGTTTAGGTGCTGGTGTGGTGTTTGTTCCAGGAACTACTTGTTTCACATCACTGGCCAAGTGTATGATGGGCTCTTCATCATACAGTTAGGTCCATAAATATTTGGACAGAGACAACTCTAATTTTGGTTCCACAATGAATTTCAAATGAAACATCTGAGGTGCAGACTTTCAGCTTTAATCCAGTGGGTTGAACAAAAAAATTGCATCAAATGTGAGGAGCTAAAGCATTTTAACACAATCCCTTCATTTCAGAGCCACAAAAGTAATTGGACAAATTAAATAATAAATTAAATAAAATGTCCATTTCTAATAGTTGGTTGAAAACCCTTTGCTGGCAATGACGGCCTGAAGTCTTGAGTTAATGGACGTCACCAGATGCTCGTTTTTTTCCTTTTTAATGCTCTGCCAGGACTTTTCTGCAGCATTTCAGTTCCTGTTTGTTTGTGGGACTTTCTGTCTGAAGTTTAGTCCTTAACAAGTGAAATGCTCAATTGGGTTCGGATCAGGTGACTGACTTAGCCATTCAAGAGTATTCCACTTCTTTGCTTTAATAAACTGCTGGGTTGTTTGAGCTGTATGTTTTGGGTTATTATCCATCTGTATTATAATCAATTTGATTGTATTTAGCTGGATTTGACCAGACAGTGCTTCTTTGAACACTTCAGAATGCATTCGCCTGCTTTTGTCCTGTGTCACATCATTGATAAACACTAGTGTCCCAGTGCCACTGGCAGCCATGCACGACCAAGTCATGACACTACCTCCGCCATGTTTAACAGTGATATGCTTTAGATCTAGCCATCATTCTGAGTCTGTTATTATCCACCACTGTTGTCTTCTGTGGACGCCCAGGTCTTTTTGCGTTGCTGAGTTCACAAGTGCTTTTTCTTTCTTTCTCAGAGTGTACCAAACTGTAGAATTTACCACTCCTAATATTGTAGCAATTTCTTGGATGTTTTTTTCCCTGTTTACACGGCTTAAGGATGGCATGTTTCATCAGCATGGAGAGCTCCTTTGACCATGTGTCTGTTCACAGCAAAATCTTTCACATGCAAGCACCACACCTCAAACCAACTCCAGGCCTTTTATCTGCTTAATTGATAATTGCATAACGAAGGAATTGCCCACACCAGCCCATAAAATATCCTTTGAGTCAATCGTCCAATTACTTTTGGTCCCTTTATAAAGAGGGAGGCACAAGTTAAGGACCTGGGACTCATTAACCCTTCATCCAATTTGAATCTGGATACCCTCAAATGAAAGCAGAGAGTCTACATGTTATGATTGATATAGGTTTCTTTAAACAGGTACAAAACCAAACATGCATCAGTGTCTAAATATACAGGTTACGTCTAAAAATATTTAAATATTGTAAAAAAGTTAAATATTTCTTGGCATTCCTCTTGTCAAGCATGTATTTCTTGGAATTTTGATGATTATGGCTTATAGATAATAAAACCCAAACAGCACTGTCTTAGAAAATTTAAATATTGTGAAAAAGTTCAATCATGGAAAGTCTTGATGTCACATCCTAATCAGCGAATTAACTCAAAACACGTGCAAACGTTTCCTGAGCCTCAGATGGTCTCAGACTGGATCAGGAGGCTACACAATCATGGGGAAGGTGCTGACCTGACAGATGTCTAGAAGACAGTCACTAACACCCTCCACAAGGAGGGTAAGCCACAAAAGGTTATTGCTTAAGAACAGGGACAACTGCAGCCAAGTATTGAGTGCATAGGAATAAACATACTTTTCAGAAGCCTGATATTTCTGTTTAAAATATCTTTTTTATTGATCTTATGTGATATTCTAATTTTCTGTGACTGTGAATTTTTGGGTTGTATTATCTATATACTATAATCATCGAAATTCCAAGAAAGAAAGGCTTGACATATATGTGTACTGAATCACTTTCTGAAAGGACATTTTTTAGTTGTACCTGTAAATGGATCTAATTGTATAATGCCAAGACATGTCGTTTTTACTCTCACACTGCAATGCATTAGCACATGCTTAATGCACGATACATACATGCTGTTGAACGTGAGTTTGGGTCTCCTGGGCTCCATGTTCTCCATCGCCAGAGCTGAAGGGTTTGGCCACACGTCAGATTCTGACTGACCGTTGCCTAGGAAACCGCCGGAGGCCTTTGCGTGGCTGTCTTCCTCCTGCTATACGAAGAGTCCATTAAAATGCTAATTAGCGTTTAGCGGCTCAAATGATATAGAAAGGAATCATGTAGGCTGTTGGGCTTTGTTTCTGGGATGGCTTTGAGAGTTTGAGCTCAGACGACTAGGCACATGGCATCCATTTTGTAGTCTTCAAGGCTATTTTGGAATCCCTCCAAAAGGGTAATTAGTTTTGCAAAAACACAGGAAATGTGGTTGAAGCCTGCAGCAAGGAAGAAATAATCTATGGGAAGAGTGGATGATTCAAACTCTGCTGTGCTATGATTTCCACAAGACACTGCACAAATCCTCCATCTTTAGCTTAGATAACGTTAAAAACCTCAAAGTAAAAAAAAGAAGTGATAATGAAGTGAAAACAAAAACAAGATGGTTGGGTTGAATGTGAAATTATATCCTATATTTGAAAGGGCTTAGAAAACAAAACCATCCCTGAGACATTATCCCAAAACAGTTCGGTTATAATGTCACTAATAAGAACATTGTGAAATGTACAGTATGAAATGACATATAAATTCTTAAATAATATATTTTGGTGTGTGTTTTCTGTATTGTATCAACAACATGAAGATAGCAATGCCCTTACATTGCTGGTCTTGGAATGAGACTTGCTCTCTCCTTTGCGATGCTTGTGTGACGAGGATGACGAGGATGAAGAGGAGGAAGGGGGCAGGGAGTATGTGGAGGGTACAGTGGTGGAGATGGCTGTGCTGCTCTCCATACTGAGAGAACTGCTCTCACTGCTTCTTCGCTGGCGGCCCACCGGCTCATCTGACAACGGCGACAGCAATGGTGGCAGCAGCTTCCTCGGCTGCTTCTTCGAAGAGCTTAGCAGAAATAACACAGGCGATGAGGTTAGAAGCACCGTCCACAACTAGAGCCTGTTTCATATGAAAATTCTCTCAGATTTAAACGTCTGACAACCAACAAGCTGTCTTATCAACCGCCATCAGTCACATACACTCATCAACTGTGAATTTCTTCCCAGAAAAACAGTAGAAAATAATATAAGAAATGTTCTGGTGTTGCCCTCGCCTTGCTCATTAGGGGATTGAACCCAGATTCTGTAAAGTTGTTTTTTTTGACAAAAGAAAAAAGCACTGCAGAAATAAAATTGAATTTGACGTGACAATACATTAATGTTCAAATAAATCACTTGTCATATTATTTATTGCTGCGGTTTTATTCTGTAAAAACATATACAGGGCAGACTAAAATACTTTAAGCTATTCATCAGACAATATTTTAAGATTTTAATAAAGTTGTTGAGTAATACAACATAATTATCTGTTTTGGAGCATTAATGGGGGGATTTGACTACATATTCATTATAATTTCTCCCTCTGTGTTTACTCAGTCTTTTATTAAAGTATCTGCAACTATAGCAACTTAACAAAACTTCCTTTTTTTATATCTTCCTACAAATGAATTGAAACTATTATTAGAATAAAATAAAGGAATCTGTTAATGAGAAAAGTAATTCCAAACTTTTGCTTGTATTTCAGTTGGGCTCTAGTCCAAGTCCTCAGGCTCTTCTAAGTGCTGGCCAATCTGAGATCTCTGTTTGATCACAGAGCAGACAAAGAACAGAGGGAAGAAGAGTTCGGAATGGAACGCTACTGAAATGTCAACCAGCAGTGAAGAGTCCGAGAGTGGACTACATTAACGTGATGTGAAGGGAAAGATGTAAAGTCAATCTTGGGTTAATGTCTCTGCCTGAGGTTGTGTACTGAAGTGAGTGAGAGAAAGGTTAAGTGACTGAACAGGCCCTCATAGCTGATTATGGGATTTGCGGATACGCGCTCTTATCGAGGTGTGCTACTCGTTGAGTGAGCAGTAAAATGTGTTTTGGCAATAAAGGAGAAATTCTACAACTCTCCAGAGGAGCAGACTGGCCCAGCATCATCCCAAAAATAGCCTCTCCACCATCGCGCAAGTGCAATTCAAAATGAAGGTGGCAGCTTCAGTAGCTGGGGTTCAGTCCAGGGGCCTAGACCTAGTCTCAGCACTTAACCAAACCCCAGTTAGAGAGAAAAGCCGCTCCACGTTTCAAATAAGCAACTGTTGAAATGTGATGTGATGACAGCCAGCACTATTTACACTTTTTTCCACATTGTATGTACATTTTTATCCCCTAGTGTAATCTTCCATTTCTAATGTTATACCTATTAACCAAATGCATCTAAATGATCTAACATTACATCAATTAAACGTTACACTGTTAATGCTCATTTTGCATAATTCTGTTTTTGCCTATGGCAAAGGCATATAGCTAGAGGTTAAAAACTGCACTACTAACTAAACAACCAATACCTACACATCCTTTCTATTTTTAATCTCATTTTATCTCCTTGTATTTTATCTTTATCTTTTATTTTGCTTTTATGCCTATCTAAACTTTAATATTATTTTTATATTGCTTTTCTTTTATGCATATTTTAATACTATTCGTTGATGTTGTTTATCCTTGTAAAGCACATTGATTGACCATGTGTATGATAATGTGCTATATAAATAAACTTGCCTTGCTTACTGATATCTGTTATTGGTATCAGATCTGGAAAAATCAGTTGACTCCTAGTTTGAATTGTATCGTTAAAATGTCAAAGAAGATGACAGGAAAAATTACCTGTGTTGTGCTCTTGAATACATAAATGCCTCCGGCCTACTGTCGGATGGAGCTGATAAGTATGCATGTGGTTTGGCATGAGCCACTTATGATTCAACTGACAATCTCTTACATAGTCTATGAGCTTCTTCTCCTGAGAGCTCATAGGCCCGTTTTTGTTGTCCAGGTGAATCAAACAGAATATCAGTGGAATGGCTCAGCAAATGCCTGTATGAGGACAATTGATTTATTTTCCTGTTTACATGGACAAACTGTGTCAAACCGGCCTACACACTGTAGGTAACAGTGATAAATTAAAATGCAACGTTTAAAAACACAGTCATGAACTGCGCTGCATTTTGCTGTGTTTTATATCAAAATGTGCGGAGCTTCATCGGTTTACAACAACAATAAAAGGCGTCTTTGCTTTTCTAATCTGATTAAAAGGGGCAAAGGGGGAGTGCGTGCACCGATGCTGTCTGAGCTGAACTGATTTAAAACCCAGCGGGGCAGGTGATATCATTAAACAGCCCCTGAGGTGCTCGGTGTTTCCAGTAACAAGCATTAGCAGAGGCTAATATTTAAGCTTGCAGCTGCTGTGATCACATTGTCAAGATCTGCTGCCATTACTCATGTCGCAGTGCGGTGGACACCCAGACGGAGTGAAAGGCCCGGCGACCTCTGTCATGAGCACTTCTTTGGCAGCGGCTTGTCCGCTCTGGCACTAATTGAATATCTAAAATTAGCTGCTGCTAGCGTGCTAGCGTCAAAGAGACAATGACTCGGAGCTAAAGCTGGGAGCAGAGGCTGACCTTCTGCTCCTGCTGGGCGTTCTATATCCCAGGACGCTCTTTAAGGACATAACACGAGGTGAGGGACTTAGCTGAGCTAGCACATGTTAACTTGGGTTATGGGCTAAACATGTTAGGGGACGAAAGATTTGAAGAGAGCTAATAAAGATACACTGTTAGTGGACAATGCTGTAAAAACTTGTTCCAGTCCTCATTCCGTTCATTCTGTTCGCCTGAGAATGAGCAAAACTATCTCCAAGCACAAGAAATCCAAGCAAACAGTCACTTGACGGGTCAGGTCTTTCACTTGGAGATATCAACGGTGTGTGATAATGTAAGCGGAGTGTGGTGCGGTGGGCTAAAAATACTCACTCTTTTGTGCAGGAGACCTTGTGATTGTGGATTGGAGAGATACAGGGAGGAAGAAGCAGAGCCTCCTTCTCCAGTCTTAACTTCTTGCTCCCACTCAACACTTCACAATGCTCTGACTGTAGATACAAAAGACAGTTTTTCATCTACTTGTGCTTTTATCCACATTCTGAATGCAGTCATATGGTCACATTTTTGTGGTCATATTTCAGATATTACAAGGACAGAGTACAAACGAACAGGTCAGGTAGCAAAAACCCTGGAAAATGTTTGGGTTACGAGTCTACAACTACGTAAATATGTCTCACAAAGTGGCAGAAAGCTATAAACTAGAGAGAAAGAGGATTAATTGAGGATGTCCGACTGTTACAAGTTGTTGTTTGTCAGTTAAACCAAACTTTTTTATGGCTATGGGTGAGTAAGGACTTCTCCACACAGCACGAAATTCCTTGCAAAAGTATAACATTGGACTTACAGGTTATAAAAGACGTATGTGTTTATAAATGAGGGTTAAAATACTTGTAATACACCTATTAAACTAGAAAAGGTGGATGTGCCTACTTACCTTGTGTTTCCTCTTTGATTTGCTGGTGGGTTTCTCAGGAGGGATGGAGGCGGGCGATTGTTGCCGCCTGTGCTTGATGCTGGGCTCTCGGCACTCGGCTTTGGTAGGGGGCGGTTCAGGCGGGTCCTGCCCAGGGATCCGTGACAGGAGGCTGAGCTCGATTTTGACCCACAAGGACTTGATGTCCTCAAAGTCCTGTAGTGGCGACAGAAGGTCATTCTGGACCATGGGGATGGGTGAAAATAGGGGTTCCTCCAGCAAGTCTGTGGCACCTGGGTCAGGTATGGAGGTGCTACTGGTGCTGGCGAGACTGCTGACACTAAGGATATTGCTGTTGCAGTCCTTGGATTTGAGGCTCAGGCTGCTAGGACCTGGGCAGGAAAGCACCTTTGAAAGTTCCTCAGGGTCAGAGTGGCATTCGGATGAGGAGGACTCGGTTTCTATAAATTCCTTTGACTTGGGAATGATTTTGCTAGGACCTCTGTGCTTTTTCTTGTCTGCAACTGTGGTGGTGGGAGTTGTGGTGGGAGCAGGTGCAGCTGGGGTTATTGCAGTGGTTCTTGGTTCTTTTCTAGGGGCAGTCTTGACTCCGGGACCTTTGCCTCTAGGCTTGGCTGGTTCTAAAGGAGGAGGTTCTTTCTCTTTTGGTGTAGTGCCAGAGTTACCAGGCCTGGGCCAGTTGTGCTCCTCACTGCTGGAGGATCGTTCCACTTTCTTGGGCTGCTTTTTGCCTGTGCTTCTTCTGGATGGGGCAAGGTCCACTGTCACAGGGGCCTTCACTTTGGTACCCTTTACATCTGGAGCTTTCTGGCCCGTCTTTGGCTTGGCCTTTTCTCGGACGGGACTGAGCAAAGCCCTGTCTTTGGGGTCTGCTTGTGCCAAAGCTGTATTGGGCTTAACCTTACTACAGCTCTGGTTCTCGGAAGCTTGGGCATCCTCCGGTTGAGAACTGCTGAGTCCATGGTTCTCTGGCTGTGTGCTGGTAAGGGCCTTGTTGTGAGGGTTTACTTTGTTCAGCCACTTATCCAGCTGCCACTTGTTCGTCGATGGAGGTTCAGGCTATGAAAAGATACAAAAGGGTTCAGTTGGCTTAATTACGGCCTCTGGTTTTGAACTAAGTTCTACACTATTCTAACTAGTTCTACGTCTGTTATTACTCGTTGGATATTCTCGTTCACATCATTTGGAAGGCAATGTAACAATCTCTAAAGAACTTCCTAAGAACATAGTAACCCAAAAATCCAGGTAGTCATCCATTTCTGGTGTTGACTCATAAGAAAATTGATCATTACTTTATATGACCGTCACAGTCCAAAGAGTTGGTCTGGAGATGAAAAGGCTAATAAAAGTCATAAAACTCTTGAATGGCAGAGAAGCTTGATGGTGCATTGTCCTGACGGTGCTCTCAACTCTGACTGCAGAGGAAGATGTTTTCATCAGCAATATCATCTCACATCGTTTGTTTTGCACCATTATGTTCCAAGATGTTTATAAATCTTTCACACTAAACCATAAAGGCTGTCCTAAATGACAGCAAATCACTTGGAAAAGGAAGTCATGGAAATGAGCAGCCATTCAAATTAACCATTAAAAACACTGGTTGAAAGATGTTGGAAGAACACACTCTGCGTTTGATGTAGAACAACCTTCAAAGAAAAGAAATGAGCTAATCTTCACATTCTGAAAGCTGCCCATTCCATCTCGTCTATCACTGCAGATTGGTGTTAGTGCAAAGAGACAAATTGAAAGTGAAGGTATATGCTGAGATGATGAATTCAGGTCCAATTGTTTTGGAGCTTTCCTGTTAAAATGTCAGGGTTGTTGAGGAGAAATGGAAACATCTATCCAATGACTAGAATATTTGTCTACAGATATGGACTCCCGTTGGCTATTCCAGACAGAGTGCAAACACTGAAGGGGTGATGAGGATGAGGGAGTTTACTTTCTGTAAATGCAGTAAGGAAGCCCAGGGCAGACCACTGTGGGGAAACTTTAAAGCTGCCAATTAAGCTTTTAGTAGAGCTTTTCAGACATCCGGCCTTTCTCCCGTGCCTGTGAAACGACACTCTGCCCTCAGTCTTGTGCATTTAATTGAAAAGGAAATATTGAAAAATAAACATAATGTTTTGCAGCGTTTGTTGGTAAAAACATTTACAGCCATTCAACATCATTATCGCAGAACGAATAAATGAGATGAGTTTGGTGAGAATACTGGTTAATAGAGCAAATTCGGTAAATGATTAAGATTGTACTGTATTTGATTTATAATAATTATCACCTTGCATGTTTTAAGCAATTCCGTTTTATTGAGCTCACCCAAGGTTTGGATGCAATAAACTGCAGCATTTGTAGTGTGGCGTATATACTGGCATATTACAGTTAACAAAGTCTTGTATTAAATTAAATATTATTAATAATAATAATAATAACCAAAAAAGACAGATAATTTAAAATAATAAAGAATACTTACCTACAACCTACACAACATATTCTAGTTTGTTTGCAGTGACACTTTTTATGATCAGAAAGATTTTACGATGTCTGGTGATAACATTAATCCTTAAACTTAATGAAAAGAACAGTAACTCATTAACTGAAATGAACATAAGCACGAAAAAAATATAAAAATAAATACATGAAAGAATGAATTAGAATTAATCAATGAATTAAATAGGAATATAGAGAAATGTTTAAGAATTTAATTTTTTTCATATGAATGTTGCGTTCGTCCAAGCTACAGGAATATTCATAACTGTTGTTATGGTGGATGGGAATAACGTTAACTGTGCTGTGACAGGTTCTCTGTGTAGAGTAGAAAAACAGAGTGGTGCATGAAGGGTGAAGATATATGTGTACGTTCCAGAGAAAGTCACAGGACTGTGAATCTATCGCTTTTTTCAGCATTAAGTACTACTCAGTATATAGACAATGCAATTGTACTTTGGAAATCTCACAGGTGATCTGGTCCTACTGTATCACAGCTTTCATCATAATGCTGAAAACTGAAAGGAAACATTAATAAACTAATACACCAGAAACCACTAATGCATCCTTAAACCAACTTCAAGTAATAAAAAGTGAATAAAAACAGAAAAGAATGAAACCTCTGGCGTGGCAGTGCGTGATGCTCGGTTACACTCGCTATCGCTGGAGCTGCTCTCACTGTCGGAATCTGATTCTGAGCTGCTCTCTGATTCGCTGGAACTCCCCGATGCCCCGCTGGAGTGGCCCGCTGGATCCCCGTTCCGTGGTGTGGGACCTGGGAGGCTGCAACAAGATCACAAAGGAGAGCAGAACATTACTCATATGATGTAACATCACCCACACGTTAAGCATTAAAAGAGATTTTTTGACGGTTCCAGAGATGAATCAGATATTTTCAGGCCTACAAACAACACAACTAATTTGAAATCTAGTTTGCTTTGCAGTGATGTAGTCTTCCTGTAACAGAAAGGTTCTGCAGAGAACTGTCTCTTACGTTCTTCTCATATAGTGAGTGAGATGCCCCGGGAACATGCTTTTTTTTTTTTTGCTGTACTAGAAAAAAGTGTAATTGCACATTCACTACAGTAGGTGGCAGTATGTAGTATGTACAGCTATAGTGCTACTACATGCACTTTGTATTAGTAGTTTAGAGATACCGTACTACTACATGCACTTTAAATGTAGTAGTAGTAGTTTAGAGTTACAGTACTACTACATGCACTTTAAATGT
>JBBIGC010000033.1:12893325-12908314 GCA_037576955.1 Lepidarchus adonis
TACTACTACATTTAAAGTGCCTGTAGTAGTACTGTAACTCTCTAAACTACTACTACTACATTTAAAGTGCATGTAGTAGTACTGTAACTGTACACTACTACTACTACATTTAAAGTGCATGTAGTAGTACTGTAATGCTAAACATGTAATCAGCAGAAATGATCCTACACGGTTTAAAAAGCCTGTTTTACATGCACCGTCATTATAAGTTAAGAAAGTTTAGTTTGTTTTTTGTAAAGTTTTTTTATTTGGAAGATTATTAATATATTATATATAAAGTTTAATTATATCCAGTATGTCATTAAGTATTTGGGCAGTGGTGGCCTAGTGGTTAAAAACTTGCCCTTGGCATCAGAAGGTCACAGCCCAGTCTGGGCACCACTGAGGTACCCCCTTGAGCACGGTACACTGCTCCCTGGGCGCTGTTGATAGATGCCCACTGCTGGACGTGTGATGGGTCACATTTGTGTGTGATTGAGTGTGCTCACAATGACAAATCGTCACTTACACTTTAGTATTTGTTCCCCATCACTCTTATTTTGATTTGCTGCAGATCAATAAAGTGGGTCGTGGTACTGAAACAGATATAAGCTGCAGTGTTCAAATATGAGCAAGTAACTAAATTCAGATTATCATTGATTTCTGTGATAATTATGCAGACAATAATAATTATGTTCCCATTATTACCCAAACTTATCGCTGTATATAAAATGGACAATGTCTCAGAGAGAATTCAGGTGGAGAGATGCATTTCCAGGCCTGACACTTCATCACGTCTGAGATGTACTTCCAAGTGTGTGATGATTTAGGTTCGCTAGTTTCCATGACATTTTGCTGCATTAGCTCCAGTGAAACTTCAAGTAGATCAGATATGTCGTCATGGACAATATTTGGCATTAGAACATTCCTTCGAGCATACGTCCAGTGATGGCTCATCTGATTATGATGGAACATGTGCTGCAGAAGTGACAAAGAAATAAATCTGTTTGTCTGAGAGTAAGTGGCTTAGTCGGCTACTCAAGCTACTTCCACCAGCTTCACCCACAGCCCTCAGAGGACACCAGCGAGGGAACGGCCGCTCAAGCTGACCACTGCAGCTCATTCTGGAAGCTTAGACGCCCAGTGCAGAAGGAAATAGCTTTCAGATGATCAAAGCAGCACAGTGAGCACTGTGAAAAAAAGGCACAGAGAATGTGCTGATATAAATGAGTTTAAACACAATAAAGAAAAACTGACTATAGATTTCTTCTCATGCTTTTATGGGCCAGACAAAACAACAGCCGAAGACAAAGCCAAAATGACAAATAAGTAAAACAAAGAGCCTGTGCCACAGCCTGTGGGTCTTCCGCTTAGCTCTCTAAATCAAACGGACAGGTATCAGGTGAGTATTTTTCAGATACATTTTCTGAAAAGTTCTGGGATGACACCACATTTATCAAAGAAAGTCTTACATTAAGCCAGACTGAGGTTTTCTTCTTTAAGACACCTACACACATCTACACACAGAAGGTCTGGATGAGGTAATACATTTGGTTTTGAAGCACCCATATTGTTCATTTGTCTTGCACTGATTTACTGAACGTGGATCTTCTTCATCCAACATGCCAAATTAAACATGATAGGACACTGCTGAGTAATTTGGCAAGTTTAGCCATTATTTGTTTAAAGATAAATGCAAAAGGTTCAATCCCAACTGATGCTATAAACAGCGTCTCATTTCCAAAGTTTCACTCAAGAAACATCTCTTGATTGTAAAACCAGTTTTCTCCAGACCTTCACAGCCTTATTGTTGCGGAACAGACTGATGGCATTGGTTCCAGAAGAATCTCTAAACTACTGAAGGTTACAGTGAGCACTGTTGGGGCCACAATCCAGAAGTGGAAAGAACATGATTTCACCATAAACCAGTGACATCCAGGTTCTCCTCACAAGATTTCAGACAGAGGAGTGAAAAGAATAATCAGAGCACTTGTGGAGCTTCAGAAAGACCTGGAATTAGCAGCTACGACTGTTTGAACTGTGTATAAACATTGATTTCTCCATGTGTGGATTGGATGGTTGTTACCAACATCTGGTGAGAATTTCATGTCAACAGCACCTTTAGGAATATAATATTTGTGACATGTTCAATAATTCTGCTTTAACATATTTATTTATAAATCAAAGCTTTGCAGGAACCTGGTGTTTTAGCTTAAATAAAGGTTCCATATCTGACACAGTGCAGTGCTGATGACGCTGCTATGTTAGCCTTCAGCGCATCCTAAACATTGATTTTTTTACATAGAACATTACAAATTCAATTTATCTGCCCCCTCCTTATTTGCTGTGTCATTTCCTCTGTGTCCATGGAGCTTGGGGTTAAATTCTGTGTGTGACTCTGACTACAATGTAATCACAGCAGAGAAGAAGAATAAGTTAAGAGAAAATGACATTTCAACCTGACCTGATCAATCAGCTCTGTCAGGTTAAGATGAATACTTCAAACTACAAAACCCATCAGTGGAAATACTAAGCTTTGCACTACACTTGAACTTATCTGATGCTATATAGTGGCTTTTCACACCATAGCCTTTAATCTCCCTGGCTCTTTAAAGCAAACAGTGGTAGGTAATGTATTTCATAACAGGTCAATACATTTTCTTAGAGTCCACCTCTTCCCTCACATTACTTGCCAATAGCACTTAGAAAGGATACAGATGATTAGGCTCTTTGCCAAAAGCTAACACTGTTAACACAGAGGAGCATGTGGTTGGTGTCATGTTGGTGGGAATGCAGAGTGCTGCCATAGGCTAATGTCATGTGATCTGCGGCTACAGCGACGGCCTACTCCTCTGGGAAAAGATACGTTCGATTGGCTGCGTTGTTGGCAGTGTCCCGTGAGGATGAAGAGCCAATCAGAACTGATCGAAGGTCAATTCAACTGCAAACATCGACCACACTACTGCATGACCCCATGCCCGGCCGTGGGGAGAACCGGTGAAGACTGCACGGTCATCCTGCTGTGTCTTCACTAGTATGATGCCCTAGGCTGAACTGTGGGCTATGTTTTAATGGGCACGTTCACCGCTGGGACTTCGCCTTCTGGAAGTGGGCGAAGCCGCATGCTTCACACAGGCAACACGCAGAGCCCCCATGGACGTGGCACAAACCACATGCTGCTGCTTTCAGCTCAAACATCCAACACTACAGTAGATCTGCTTCAGTGTTTGGTGTGAGCCGCTCATAACAAAAACGTGTTATTTCTCACTGGTGGTTTATTGAATCAAATGAATGAATTGTGTCAATTCTACATTTGTGTTCAGAAGTAAAACATTCGTGGGTTCCTTGACAAAATTAGTGGTTATGTCACTGGCATTTTAAAAAAAATGTGCGTATTTCCTGTCATATACGGTAGATGAATGCAGTTAAATGCTACTAAATGCTTTAGGATAAAACATGTGCGACATGAGATGAGCGAGTGCAGTGTGTGTGAGCCTGCTGCTTGCAGGGACGGGGAGAAGGAGGGGGTTTGGCTGTTTTTCTCAGTTATTGCTATGGAATTTATGTTTTATTCACTGTTAGTGTTGAATAAGAGTTGATGTGGATTGGTGGGTGAGATGGGGGGTTAATAGTGCACTGTGTTAAAGCTCCGTCTCCAACGCGTTTACTGCTGTGGTGAATTATTAAAAAGATCATTTCTATTTTGAGCAAAGTTTCCTAAATGTTTTACTGAAATATAAATCGTTCATGTTGCTGCTGTTAATAAACACAGTGCTGTTCAATAAAACCTCTGCAGCTTCATTACATACATCAGTTCCCACTTATGTCAAAACTCGAATTATGTTACTCAGAGGAACCAAACCCTGACGGAACTCGAGGAAGCTGTATTTGAATTGGATTTTGATTAAATTAAAAGTGATTATTGATTGGTGGAAAGCAAAACCATTAAAAAACACCCTATACATCTTCAGGCTTCACCCTTTGTCTCTTTAGTATGGAATCAAATGGAAATAAAATGGCAGTGAAGCGCTGACCTGAACGGTTTTATAGTTAGTGAGAATCTTTATTCAAGCCACAAAATTAGCAGCCGAGTCATTATTATCACTTTAAAAGGTTTCATATAAAATAACAAATGGGGACATTTTACATGATAAAAACACAGAAAACTAACAGAAACAGAACATATAGATGCAGCTCATTCCTACCTCAGACTGGGTTTCTGAAAGGACCTTCTTTAAAGATCTAGTGTTATAGTTACTCGGGCAATATGGCAGCAAACTCAGGGTCTTGAAGGCAATTTAGCCACTGAAGCGTTTGTAATAAAAATTCACACATGATTTTTCCTTCACCAAACCATTTCATAATTTACAATGCTGTGAACTGGTTCTTGCATCATTTGCCAACCATCTACTTTTTTCAGATGAGCTGAAGATGCAACATAATTTATCACCATTGCCTAATACTAATAAAATTGACCCTGTAAAAGTCAGTAAAGGAAAATCTGAAATATAGAAATCTAATCCAAAGATAAAACCATGGGCCAAGGTCCCATATAGTGGTAAGACTATACAGTCAATGGGTGATGTGTTAAATTTACAAATTTGGTTTAATTTTAATATAATTTAAAAAGAAACATCTGCATAGATGATACGGAATAAATAATAGTGTCATCTGAATTTGCTAAGCATGCCTACAGTTAAACCTAGGCCAAGATCATTTAGATCAATAGAAAACAAAACTGCTCCCAAGATTGATCCTTGAGGAACACCAATCCTTACCATTATTGGAGCAGAGTTATAATCATCTCAGTTCAGCACAGGGTCACTAAAACCTCCACGTTGGAGTCTTTGCAGGAGAAGACCATGATCCAGTGAATTAAATGCTTTGGATGAATCGATACAAAGTGCATCACATGATTTTTTTATCATCCAGCGCAGTAATAATATCATTTATAACTGATATGGCTGCAGCTATAACATTGTGCCCTTGTTTAAAACCTGAAGTGCTTTTGCTGTTTATTTACAAAAGATCTATGACAGAGGGATCTCCACCCTTCAATACGGGAAGAAGAAACGCTGACTTTCAGGAGCTGGTGATCTCCACAGCTTACGTTCAGTTTAAAAGTGTAGGCAATGGGTCTCACAATCACATCTGCAGGTCAGGACCCTCCAAACAGCTCTGCAGCCTTGAGATGGACGAACTGGGGAAGAAATTTAAACTATAGAGCAACTTGAGGCGGTGGCTACACTGGTGAGGTGGCGGGTAATCTGGTGAGGCGATGGCTAATCTGGTGAGGCGGTGGCTACTCCGGTGAGGCTGTGGCTAATCCGGTGAGGCTGTGGCTAATCCGGTGAGGCGGTGGCTAATCTGGTGAGGCGGTGGCTAATCTGGTGAGGCGGTGGCTAATCTGGTGAGGTGGTGACTAATCTGGTGAGGCGGTGGCTACTCTGGTGAGGCGGTGGCTACTCTGGTGAGGCGGTGGCTACTCTGGTGAGGCGGTGGCTACTCCGGTGAGGCTGTGGCTAATCCGGTGAGGCGGTGGCTAATCTGGTGAGGCGGTGGCTAATCTGGTGAGGCGTGACTAATCTGGTGAGGCAGTGGCTAATCTGGTGAGGCGGTGGCTAATCTGTTGAGGCGGTGGCTAATCTGGTGAGGCGGTGACTAATCTGGTGAGCCGGTGGCTAATCTGGTGAGGCGGTGGGTAATTTGTTGATGTAGTAGCTAATCTGGTGAGGCGGTAGCTAATCTGGTGAGGCGGTGGGTAATTTGTTGATGTGGTAGCTAATCTGGTGAGGCGGTAGCTAATCTGGTGAGGCGGTGGCTAATCAGGTGAGGTGGTGGCAAATCTGGTGAGGAGGTGGCTAATCTGGTAAGGTTTAACTTTAATTTAAAAAGATCAAGAAGAGCAGAGGGTGTCAGAGACTAAATAATTTTCCTCACATCATTGAGGTTTTCATCTGTTATGTTATGAGTATAGTGCATTTGTTTCTCAATGCCCTATAATGTACCGACTCTGGCATCATTACTTCTTTTATCTTAAGTCCATGCAGTATCTCTTTCCCTAATAGACGATGAGACAGATTAATTACACCATGGGTCATCATTAACATTGACTCTAAATCTTCTCAGAGGTGCATGCTTATTAATTAAAGCCAGAAAATCTTCTTTTAAAATAACTTCATGTCAGGTCAACATCCGTCATGTCACAGAAAAGGCCCAAGTCCAAAGACTTGCTCATTAAAATGTTTATAATTTCTTCTTAAAATGAGCGAGAAATATGTCTTGGCTGTTTCTAACACAGAAAACTGTACAATGATCACTGACATCATTACTGAATATTTCAGGTGCCATGGGTTTACTATATGAGGAGAAATTATCAGAAAAAACAAACATAGATTTGTTTAACCAAGCTGGACGGTTAATTCATTGACAAAAACTTTCCTTTTCCTTAACAAAATTGAATAAAAATCCTTGAAATTATTGTTTAAAATACAGAAAGTACATAGTGATATATACCCACAAATATTTTAAGCAATGAAAAAAGTTTTAGAGCCAGGCACATTGGAGGTGAACCTACATTTAAAAAATTAAATTGAATTAATTTTGCAATTAATAATGTATAATTACATTTAAATAATAAAAACTAGAAATAAAAAAAAATACAATTATAATAATAATTTAATAATTTAATAATAATAATAAAATAATAATTCTAATGAATCAAAAATAAAAGGTTGTTATCAAGAGGAAGTACCACTGTACACTTCCCAGTGCTTCAGGCTATTTAATATCAAACACAGCTATGAAAAACCTCTTCTCAGAAACCTCTGAACACTGGACACCATCACCAAATCATCTCATAGGTATAAAGCACCACCAGGCTAATCACCACACACACAGTCTTGCAAAAACCCACCTTACAGCAGCTCCCCTCTTTCACACATGCCTTTACAACCCACCACCCCCACCCCCACCCCCAAAGCCTGCAGTGCTGGCTCTGGTCCCTGCGCCCACTGCCCCGGGATGGCTTATGGCGCCTCCACTCCCTGGCTCCCTGGCTGGGAACAGGGCTGCAGGCCATGTTTCTCTCTCTGTCTGCTTAATGAGGTCCCGTTCGCACCTCATGCTGCCTCTCCAAAGCCATCAGAGCAGGTGCTGTAGATGAAGGCGAGAGCAGCACAGGCTGCAACAAAAGAAGGGAGACATAATGCGCTCTTGACAGGAGCTACCTGCAGGATCGTATCTCCACTAGACAGTGGAGAGGTTTCTCAGCTTATCATACTGTCTCACAGCGCACGATACAGCAACTGATCACCTTTAACCATTTGGGGGTGAAGCAAAGGTAATAAGGTGTAATGTCTTGCTGTATGTGTATATATATAAGGAGAAAAAGCAACCTTAGGAGGAACCAAAGCTCAGAAGGGGAACCCATCCTCCTCTGGTCGACACCAGAGAGTGAGAACAGCTAGTAAATATTATTTGACGTATCTGTCAGTGGTGTTAATACATATACTATATGTATAACAAATAAGAGGGAACTTAAAATGGCATTTTTTGCCAATTTTATTGCCAATTTTAAATTTGACATGATATGTGTAGCACATGAGCAGTAACTGTGCATTGAAATAGGCATTTTCCACTATAAAAATTAACTGAATGTGACTGGGATACCCAAACCTTTGCAGACAACTATATTAACCCCTCATAATTCACAAATGATCACATTATATTAAACCTGTCAGACTAGACAACAGAATGTATTCAACACTTCAAGGCTTTTGATTTACTGATGATAAATTAAATACTGTCATTTCTTTTTTACAGTAATGTTTGTCGAGATCAATCAAATATGACTCATTCTGGATATGAAATGTATTTAACCCTGTCAGAGTAATAAAGCCTCCTCTTTAGTCATGTTGGATGTATTACTACTAATTATTAAAAAGCTATGAAATTCCAGGGAAGTTTCATACCAAAACAGTTTCAAATAGTCAAAATACAATCATTCCAAACCTTTTGAAGAGTGATCCCAAACAGCTATAGGCCTTCGGAGGACACATAGCTTTCCAAAATACAATTGGACATTTTAGACGGTTAAGAATAGAAAAATGGTACTTACGAACAGAAAGACCAATAAGCACAAATACAAAAATAATGCCAAAACCTGTATTTCTTATCCCACTGTTATTATTTCAGCACTCATCTGCACTCTTCAGGCTTTAAACCACCTTAGTGTCTAAAAAGCCTCAGTAAGTGCTTTAAACGTGTGAAGCAAAAATAAAACATAATGAAAATATGTTAAATGACACTTAGAAAATTAATTTTGAAAGTTAAATTAAGCGCAAATCCTCCACTCTGCTTCATGTTTCAATCCACAATTACTGTTCATTTGCTGAATTTAACATATTAAGGAAAATAATTAAGTTCAATCAAGATACACAACTCTTCAATTAAAGTCAAAATCACAGTTTCAGTTCCGATCCAATGAATTAGTGAATCCAGAGAGCCACGTGTGTAGTAGTGCTATTATATGCAAAACCAACTGTATGGATATCAAACTGTTTGATTGAGTTGGGGTAAGCAGGTTATAACAAATTACTGAGCAATTAAAAAAAAAAAATCTTTTATTACTTTACTTCTAATTTAATTTATATTAAGTTATATGTTCTAAGTTAAGTTATAACAAAATTCCTAATTACTTTACTGATCAATTTTAAAAATAACCAACATACCTTTCATTACTTTACTTCTAATTTAATTTATATTAAGTTATATATTCCAAGTTAAGTTGTAATTAAGTTGTATTACTTTACTGATCAATTTCTAATAAATTTAATATGTTAATAAACAGAAATTCTGCACTGAAATGAGCAGAAAATGTCATCTTTTATCTTCCCACCCTGAGGAGAATGTGCTGATTAATTTTCATTTAGAAAATCAACAATATGTGACATGTGACATGTGACCAGAGGTGTTCAAACATGAGGTCTGTGTGGAACCAGGTCAGCCCAATCTCAATCAAGTATTTAAAGAACACCCGGTACTCCACAGACCGTTCCGTCTGCAGATGGTCAGAACCGCCACTTACTTGGGAGGTGCACTTCTGGCCTTGGGTTTCTCTGCAGCCTGTGAAAGAGACACAACTTCAGTTAGAGGGATTGTAGCGAAGGACAGGAAGGACCATTGAAGAAAACTCGACCAGCACATCTGCTGAAAGATCAAAAGGTCCGAACCACATGATCAGTACAGACCCCGTGCTGAAATGTATGTGTGCAGGTTCCTCGCAGCCTGCTGCTGTGTGTTTGAACTCACAGTGGAGTAGAGTTAGCTACACTAGATCAATGCTGGCTTGAGGCTAAGCAGAATCTTCAAGCATCGGCTTTTTATCTTTGCAGAGGTTATACTTTTTATGGCTGAATAAGTGGACATTCATGTTTCACATTTCACAAGGCGTTTTTGCATTTGTAGAAGATTTATAACCGGGTTTATGATGGAGAAATGCTTATTGAAAGAGAACATTTGCAATCAGTTTGATGCAGAGTGATGAAATTACAGTGCAAAACATGGGGCAGTGACATTTCACAGCAAGAAGGTCCTGGGTTCCATCTGGGTGGAGTTTCTAGTGGCTCGTGGTTCAGGTTGACTGACTGCTCTACATTGCCAACGGGTGAAAGTGGTGTGAATAATTGTCTGGTTCTGTGTTGCTCTGCAATGGGTTGGCCTACTGCCCTGCCAACTGGGATCGGCTCCAGCTTCCCAGCGACCCAAATTGCATAATTGGTATGGATATTAAACTTTTAGGCAGTTTAAGTTGGGTAAGTAGACTAAGCTAAAACTCCTAAAATTCCTAATTACTTTACTGATCAGTTTCTAATAGAATACAAACCAACAGCTTACTTTTAATTACTTTACATCTAGTTTACTGTCTAGAATCTGACCTTAACTTTGTGGAAAATACAGAACAAAACAGAGAGTCTTTTCATTAATTCATTGCCAAAACCAAAATTCAGGACAGTCCAACAACTGAACCAGACGAAAGCAATAAATAAAAACAATTTGTCAAATGAAACTCACTAAAATCACCACAAATAAAGCACAATCTTCAGTCAACCAAGGCAATTCATTCCATTATCCTTTACATTTGCATTTTGGCTGTTGAATTAAAATATTGATGAATTAAAATATTAAATGATTTACATCAAAATGATTTATTTTTCTGCTTCTGTTGGTTTCCATCTTAACACCTCTATTATTACTAATGAACAGTGGTTTACTGTATCTATAAAAAAATCTTGTAAAAAGAATTTTCACAATTAATGCTGCTTAGTCGTTTAAACATTTTACCAATGTTTAAAGTCATTAATACTAAAATGATCGGTAAAATAAAATACTATCTATAATACTATACTATAATACTATAATAAAATCTAAAATTTGTCTTTTCTTTTGCTAAGTATTAATCTATTCAATTTGTTAGTGATCCAATTGTACTGAAAAACAAATAAAAACCAAACAAAGCTTGAAAACAAGGTTACATTAATGCCACAGTATTTATACTGTAACTTGGCTCATTAGTTCGGTTAATGAGAGCAGTGATCTATGCACCAGTGTTTACAACAGCTCAGTCCATCACACAGATTTATTTTGAAAGGAATTTGATTTTAGAATTAATTTAAGATTTTACTTTGTTTTTAAAGCTCTAAATGGCCAGATTCCCTCCTACATCACTGAATAAATTTACATCTCCATAATAGATTTCCTACTAAAACCTTAAAATCATTAAATAAGCTGATTCTGGACCTTTACAGCTATAGCACCTAAACTTTGGAACCACTTACTGATGTATATTAAACTCCCTGTCCATTCTAGCTTTAAAAAACAGCTGAAAACAAATCTCTTCATGCTGCCGTTCTTAGATTTTATTCGGTTATTTGCTTTTATGCTTTGTGCTTCTATTTACTTCTTTTAAACTATGTAATTAATCGATATTTAAATGTATAATTATTATAAAGAATGGGATTGACTGGGTTAATGTCATGTTTTTATATATTACTTTATTATTTACTGTATAGCACTTAGGTGAACAGACTTCTGTTTTTGAAATTGTGCTTAAAAATAAATATGATTTATTTTTATTAATTATGATCGTTGGCTCAACAACTGCACAAGGATTTCTGATGGTGGACAGCATTTATTGTGGATTAACTGTTGCTACGTTGCGTAATCTGAATTTTTTTGGCGTCACAACAGTTTGGTAATTAATATACAGAGATCAACCATAACATTTACATCACCTGTCTATCAGCATGTGCTACAGTAGCCCTTCAAGGGACTGAACCAGACGGGCTAGCCTCCCCATATACATCAGTGAGCCTTGGGTGCCTGTGACCCTGTCACCGGTTTACTAGTTTACCGGGTACCTGCTGTTCTGAAGATGTCATCACAAGTGACTTCCAACACATCAAACTCAAGAACTGACTTATTGTATAATACAATATATCCCACCCCCTGCCAGGTGCCATAGTAACAACATAACGAGTTAATCGCTGTTATTCATTGCATCTGGTAGTGGTTTTAATGTTGTGGCTGACTCCTAGCACTGTCACCACTGAGTTTCATTAATCGGCCCATTATCTGTCCCATTTTGCATAAATCATTAATATTCGTTGTTACACCTCCGTGTGAGTTCCTGTATTAACACAGAGAAAGGTTTTCCGCTGAGGCTTGTTCGGGGGTGAATTGAGATATCTGAGTGGACGTAGCGGTCAGCTGGCGCTACCTGGGCCGTCGGCGGACGTGCAGACGTGCGGCCCGGCCTCATTGCTGTGGCCATTGATCTGTATACAGTCCATTTATCATTCAGAGAGAGGAGCCAGTGATCTTCACAGTGTATTAGATGAAACAGCTCAGATCATTTGTCAGAGAGGCTCTTATTGCTGTTTCCTGCTCTGTGGGGAATTTGGGCTCCTTCCAAGCTGCACACATTCCAGCGTTGCTAGGCAACCCAGTTGGGGGCAGTAGGAATAGCATGGCATGTGTGGACACACACACACATACACGTGCAAGCACGTGGATGCAGGCACATGGTCACGCATACTAGCAGAGCTGTGTGTGTGTGTGTGTGTGTGTGTGTGTGTGTGTGTGTGTGTGTGTGTGTGGTGTTTTTGGGTGTCTGTCAAAGGGGTTTTGCTTGAAGGATACAGGAAGCTCTTCTCATGCTGCAGGGGAAAGAGGAGTGGGTGCCACTATTCTGCTGTGGATCACATTAGGCTTCCGAAAAGCCGGCGTGACAAAGCATTTTAGCACAGTGAAATCTACACCGAGCTGAAGCCTTTCAACGTGATGAATGACAGCAGTGAAATATTCCACTCCTAACAATGGGGAGGATAATGCACAATTACCAAAAAAAATGACAGTCAGTTCAAAAGCACTGGAAACCAGTGAGAAATAGTCGCACAGGAAGCTGAACAATGAATGACAAAGGGGTGAGAAACACACACACACACACACACACACACACACACACACACACACACACACACACACACACACACACAAATATAATAAACAAAATCCAAATGTGCCGGTCTGCCTCCTGTCTGGTGCTGGGTCACCATTGACATCAATGCTGATTACTGGACAACATCTCCACCCCCCAGTATATTTTTACTCACCCACCCATAGTAACCATATAAGACTGTTTATAAAGTCCCTCTGTGACTTTTAATTTAATGTTAATAATGATAAATACTCAATACTGAAAATACAACCCCAATGTGGGCGTAGCTTAAGAAATGACTGGTGCTGGAAGTCAGGGTGTTGCAATATAAAAGGTTCTGATGATAATCCTGATACAAATATTGATAAAGTGGAGGGTGATGGGTTGGCCTCCTGTTCCCCTCGTGCTCATAGACAGCTGGGATTGACCCCAGCTTCCCCAAAATTTGAAATAGATAAGTGGCTTGGAAAATTAATGAATGAATATTGATTTATTTTTGTGCTTCTGTTGTTTTCTGTTTCTGTTTAAACATGCAGGAGAGTTTATTTTCATTAATATTAAAAATGATCTGTAATGTCATATATTTTAATTAATTTATTTATTTAATATACATATGGCTGGCATTGACCCCAGCTTCCCCATGAGCCGAAATAGATAAGTGGCTTAGAAATTGAAAGAATGAATATTGATATTGTGCTATTAATGCACATAGGATAATACCATGAAGAATATTAACTATGTAGTTTATATTCCAACGGTAGGTGCCATTACTCCTTAATGTAAATTATTTTCACTTGAATAAATATAAAACATTTCATTTAAGGTATTTAAGGCGGTGATTTTTAAGATCTATGGTTTTTGAAAAGCACGTATAAGAAAATGTATATTTGTAAAGATGGTGTGAAGCTACAGTATATCCGTCGGTCAGGTCAGTGAAAAACCCATTATGTTTTTTTTCCAGAGTAGATCGTGGATGATAAGCCGCAAAACAACGAAGAGGAACCTAATAATTTGACAATGCAGTTTCTGCTCCCAGGTTGCACCACACTTTACGTGTCACTTTGCTCCACACGGTGGTCCACACTTGGAGGATTAGCTTTTGATTATCTGGAATTTTTCACATCGAATTAAAAGCCTCCTGCCTTGTCAGACCTGAACGCCCAAACCCTCATTATCCTTTCCATCCCTTAACAAATGATGTCATTGAACTTCAATACCCTCCTGTAAAAACGCCATTAGTTCTCCTGGCTCTACTCTGGCTATCACTCTCACCAGTATCCTTTTCAATTAGGGGACGGACAGAGACGCTAAATGATTAATACGTCGGCCAGGAGTCGTAAATACAGGGCTGATTTGCAACAAAGCTTTGAAAGTGTTTCTTGTCTAGGAGGCCTCGTGTGAACCCACTGTAGATAGTTTTGATGGTCAACAGCATATGAAAAACTGTTACGTCCATTGTGACCTCTGCATTTAACCCATTGCATTCGGAGCAGCAGGCAGCTATCAACAGAGCCCAGAGAACAGTGTATCAGAACATGACCTTCCTCTGGGTTCCTGAGTGGTTCCTGGCCTGGGACAAGAACCTGTGGCCCTCTGATCACAAGGCTGCCACTGCTCATCCATTGTCTTTGTAAAGCTTAGCTGATTTTATGAACTGATGTTATATTTCTATGCTCAAAAAGTGTTCATATGTTCAGTTGTTAAATAGATATGAAAATCAATAAAAAATATCTGAATAATAATAATGGCTGTTATCATCACCACATGATAACCAATCATATCTGTCTGTTTTTTATTTTTAATTTTCAGAACAGACTGAATCCAGTTTTTAGGCTGACGACCAAGACTAAACTTCAAACATAAAATATACATTTCAAAAAGAGAGATAGCGAAGGCACTGTATAAGTAGTATACATATAAACCCTATATATAAGCCAACACACTGCAGCCATATTGGATTTCTTCTTCTTTTATATACATTGTTCCTATACAGAGTGCCTTTGTTAGGTCTCTTTTTTAGACTCTAACCTTTGTCTACAAAAAATATACATTGTCAGAATCCAGATGACTTTGATTGATTGATTGATTGATTGATTGATTGATTGACTGATTGATTGATTTATTGCTTGCCAAACTGATCCTTTAATAATTAGATAAATAGTTGTTGCTATGGAAAAAGTACTGCTGATGTTCAACTATGATGTCTATTCCATTGTATCAACTGAAGCGTTTGCCAATAAAGGCAATTACGGTAAAGAAATGTCAAACATGAAGTAAAAAGTCACGGGTCACGAGTGAGGGCCAATTAAAAAAGCCCTTAAACATCTCATTATACTGCAGATAGTCTTCTGTTCTGCGTTTGCCAGACAATGTGTATGAGACAAGGCTGTATCTGTATTCTAATATTACACAGTAATAATGTGAGACAATGAGGGAGAGAGAGAGAGAGAGAGAGAGAGAGAGAGAGAGAGAGAGAGAGAGAGAAAGGGAGAGAGAGAGAGAGGGAGAGAG
>JBBIGC010000033.1:12923906-12943274 GCA_037576955.1 Lepidarchus adonis
CTGAGTAAGATAAAGAACACACTGAGTAAGATAAAAGAACACACTTAAGTATTGTTATTACCTTACTGTACTTATTAAAAATCAGTAAAATCAGTATCCTTTCACTCGCACTTACCATCTTACCCTGTTTATACTCTGACATTTTTATCTACATTTTTATCCATATTTTTATCCATATTACTCAGTGTTTTTTATCTTACGCAGTGTGTTCTTTTAGCTTACTCAGTGTGTTCTTTTAGCTTACTCAGTGTGTCTTTTAGCTTACTCAATGTGTTTATCTTACTCAGTGTGTCTTTTAGCTTACTCAGTGTGTTCTTTATCTTACTCAGTGTGTTCTTTTAGCTTACTCAGTGTGTTCTTTTATCTTACTCAGTGTGTTCTTTTAGCTTACTCAGTGTGTTCTTTTATCTTACTCAGTGTGTTCTTTTAGCTTACTCAGTGTGTTCTTTTATCTTACTCAGTGTGTTTTTATCTTACTCAGTGTGTTTTTATCTTACTCAGTGTGTTCTTTTAGCTTACTCAGTGTGTGTTTATCTTACTCAGTGTGTTTATCTTACTCAGTGTGTTCTTTTATCTTACTCAGTGTGTTCTTTTATCTTACTCAGTGTGTTGTTTTAGTTTACTCAGTGTGTTCTATTATCTTACTCAGTGTGTTCTTTTATCTTACTCAGTGAGCTCTTTTATTTTACTCAGTGTGTTCTTTATCTTATACAGTGTGTTCTTTTATCTTACTCAGTGTGTTCTTTTATCTTACTCAGTGTTTTGTATCTTACTCAGTGTGTTTTTTTTATCTTACTCAGTGTGTTCTTTTATCTTACTCAGTGTGTTCTTTTATCTTACTCTGTGTGGTTTTTTTTATCTTACTCAGTGTGTTTTTTTTTATCTTACTCAGTGTGTTTTTTTTATCTTACTCAGTGTGTTCTTTTATCTTACTCAGTGTGTTTATCTTACTCAGTGTGTTTATCTTACTCAGTGTGTTTATCTTACTCAGTGTGTTCTTTTATCTTACTCAGTGTGTCTTTTATCTTACTCAGTGTGTTCTTATATCTTACTCAGTGTGTTTATCTTACTCAGTGTGTTCTTTTATCTTACTCAGTGTGTTCTTTATCTTACTCAGTGTGTTTTTTTTTATCTTACTCGGTGTGGTTTTTTTATCTTACTTAGTGTGTTCTTTATCTTACTCAGTGTGTTCTTTATCTTACTCAGTGTGTTCTTTTATCTTACTCAGTGTGTTCTTTATCTTACTCAATGTGTTCTTTTATCTTACTCAGTGTGTTCTTTTATCTTACTCAGCGTGTTAGTACATGTATGTAATGTCTCCATGTGTAGTCACTGCATAAGCAATTTCCTCCGGGAAAATAACGTTTTTTTTTTTATTCTGATTCTGAAGTATCACAAAGTCGAGATATAGAATATCATGAACCATTTCAAAACCTTTATTTCAGAGGTTAAGGTCATTCATTTCAAGTCATTTTTTGTCAACCACTGCATTATTATGACAACTATTGTTTCATATTTATGCCAGTCCCAACCTGTACATAGTGATTTGTCATTTTCTTGGGTTTACAGACAACCCTAGTCCAACACACTTTATTCTCTCAACTAGCAAGTTCAGTTTAGTGATTGAGTCCAGAAGTATAATATGAGGAACACGCACAAGAAATTTGTATTCATGTACTGTATGTTACAAACATTTTAAACAGACCAGACAAGTGCACAACCTGTATAGAACCAGTACACAGACATGCAAAAGATTTTATTATACAGTTTGCTAAATAAAATAACAATTTTACTGCAATAATAACGTAACATGCATTTCATTTGTATCACATAAAGAATCTAAACAAAAAGTTCTCAAGTGGTTGGCATAATGTAGACGGTGTGTGATCACATGATGCAACAGTCACATTTATTTCATTTTCAAACGATGCTCAAAATGTGCTGCACATGTTTTTACATTATTCTTATTTACTGTATTATTCTACTGGATTCTTTTGGTAAGATATCAAAGAATAAGGGATCCTGAGGTAAACGTACGGTACAGAAAGGCCCCCACAATTCCAACTTTAATTCAGGACGAAAAGTACTATAAGCCTGGATGCCCCCTGGATGGCACCGTGGCCAGGAACGCTGGAGGGGGCATTGTAAACACAGCTCGCAGACAGACATAAACTTCCTGTTTTCTCAGGGCCAGCGCATAATATCCTGTTCCCATAGAAACTGAATGCTCAGGCTTAGTGGCTGTAATCAGATGTTGCTCTGCCATTGTCCTGCGTTGCTCTGATATTAAGAGTGTGGTAGAGGGAGAGTATTGCTCTGACACCGGAGTTCATTTCCCCGTTACCTGTGGTGAACCCTATTCTGATTCCAGCCCAGGCGTTAAAAGGCGCTTGGCGGCGCGAGCTGTATGCGAAGCTCGCTCGCTTCGCCTCTGGGCTGACAGAAATGTCAGTGATATGAAGAGGGATTCACGGATGCAGGTAAATTGCTTATGCCTGCATAGGGCTCGTTTTATTCATTTCATGTGATTTTATTTTCGGCGTCAGGGTTCCGCCGTTACATTCCACTCTTATCCACATTCGAACGAAACGCAGCGATAAGGGAACCTCATGCAAATGCAGCTGCAAAATTTCACGGCCAGGGAGGTAAACACTTTGCTGGGGAAATAGACATGGAAATAAGGGCGTTAAACGCTTCTTGAGAAGGGTCACCTTCATTCCTCATCTTTTCCAGCGTTATTGTGCAAAATGGCAGGAAGAGTACTGTCCAGCTGAGATCTTATTTCTGCGCTACAGCAGGGTTCCTCCACATACCTGCAGCTACAGGCTGATTGAATGGGTTTACAAATGATTTCTCTCTGATAGTCAATTTCCCCATGTGAATGAAAAAGGGCGTCAGGCTGCAATATTGTGAAGTAAAAAAAGGAGGGAAAAAATGATGGAAAACAGGAAAACAAAATGGCAGACAAAGCTATATTTGCATAAAAAAACTTCTATGTCACCACAAAAGAAAAATGTAGAAACTTTTTTTGCATAATTTATAATCACGGTCTTATTTTTATTTTATTCTTTTACACTAGGAGTGAGATATTGCTACTTTATATTAATGCATTTTCCTAAGGACTGAATCGCACAAAGACAACAGTGCATCAACTATGCAGGGATTCAGGAGTAGCAGCTTTAATCACTGCGAACCAGTTCACTGTGTTTTTTCGCAGAGACGAATTTAGCGCCGTGTCTTTTGTCCCAGAGAGAGAGAAAAAATTCCTGAGCCTTTTAATTGGCAGATATAGAGATCACTGGAAGTGTCGCTAATCTCGAGTGAGGTCTTTTTTTTGGCATGGCTGCAGAGAAGCAGGGGAGGGGAAGGGAGGACGAAAGAAAAAAAGGAAGACGTGTCAGTCACCTTGTTCTGCAAGACTGCAGAAAGCTTTCAGGGAAGAGGGAACGAGAGGAGACCTATTCCTTTGAATTATGGGAGGATCCAGGGGAATATTGCGGTGGCAATTACTGGGGCAGGAATGCATTTTTCTCTGAAATAGCTGTTCAGAAAGTGTCTGCGCATCAACAACAGATAAGATGTATTACTCTTTTTCTTAAAGGGAGGAAGACGAATAAAAAAAATTGTATCAAAGTGAGGAAGCTGCGCTCAGCACTCAGCCCTCGTGCAAATTGTGCTTAAAAAGTGGAAGAGTGGCTCCCGCGAACAAACGGACAGATCTGAGCAAAGCATTAAGGAAGAGGACTGGAAGACTGCCTCTACCTGTCTGTATGTTTGTCTGTCTGTCCCATTGACAGGGGAAGGAAGAAGGGAATAAAGAAGGAAAAGGGGATGATGGATGATGGGGGAAAAAGGAGGACATGGCACGGTTGTCATTGAAAGTTGGCACGGCTCTATAAAGAGACTCGTGTCCCGATATAGATGAATAAGACGAGATGAAAAGAGAAAAGGAGAAGTTCTCTTCCGTTTCAACTCAATGGGGAGGAGACAAAACCTCCAGTAACAAGTCAATCTTGGTTCAGGTCTATAAGAAACAGCAGGGTGGATTTTGCAGAGTAAAGGCACAATAGGCTTGGAGAGGAAGAGTCCCACAGGGAGGAGATATCTACCCAGAGACCCACCTCCATTGATCAGACTCTGACCACCTCAGAGAGGGACAGATGATGAACCAGAATTCTGGTTACCGCCAGAGCCCTGGAAGTTGTAGCACTGAGAATGACCCTCAGTCTCATCATCTGGCTGATATTCAGACCAACCGGTAACATGCCTATGACTGGATGACTGTACCACAATAACAGACCCATATGAAATATTGGCTCAGTTGCCAAAACAATAGCAAATATTTGATAAAAGAGGAGCTACTCATGAACATCTGAAGCTGTACAGTAACTGGCAGCATGTTGATAGCAATGGCCGCATTTGGATACAGTAAACACCAAATTTAACAACTTTGTTGGTGGAGCATCATGGAACAGATTACCTAATTTTTTTTTATTTTTTATTTTTTTTACAGATATGCATTTTAAGATAAGATATTTTTAAACAGCTTAAATTGATTTAAATAATAGCTTAATTTCTTTCATTTCCTCATGAGCAATATATAACAATGATTATCCATCACCAGAGGTGGACAGTAACTTAATACATTTAATTGAGTACTGTACTTAAGTGTGTGCCATGTTTGCCAAGTGTGTGTAAACAACTACAATTGAAAGTTTGTAATGAAGTTGTGTGAGTTTTTAGATAATAAAAAGTAATATTATTGTAATGTTATTGTGTGCAGTGTGGACAGTAAAATCACTTCCTGTGGATTTACTCGCCCAGTTCGCTGCTACACGTCTCTACTGACTTTAACACTTCATGATCACATGTAAAATGGAGTTACTAATGTATTAGTTATCGTAAGTGTTGTAGCAGTAAATCAACAATGCAGTGAAATATGTACTTTTAATTCTTAAGTATTTTTGGAAGCAAGTATTTCAGTACTTTTACTTCAGTAAAATTTGTCTCTATATACTCTACTTGTACTGGAGTAACATTGAGTAATGGTATCTGCACTTTCACCAAAGTACTGAAGTTAGGTACTTTGTCCACCTCTGTCCAAGGTAATCTAGTGGTTAGGAACTTGCCCAGCTGATGGGAAGGTTCTGCCCTTGAGCAAGGCACCATCCCACTGTGTTGCTCCTAACTGTAGTTTATAGCCACACACTGCTCCAGGGGTGAAATGCAGGGGTCCTGTTTTGGTGCACTTTGTGTAGACATTCTTTAATTTTGCTCATTTTAACACACGTGTGTCAGTCAGGGTCTAGAAGAAGCCGGAAATTCTTCACAGAACAGAAAAGGGGTGATGTTTGCCCTGCAAACTGAAGTATGTCTGGCTCTGCTGAATCTTTGAACTGTCATGTGTAATATAGTCTTTGAAATACAGAGGAAAAAAAGAAAGAGGGAGGAGGGGGGAGGTCTCAGGTCCATGCACTACGCCCTCCTTCTACCTCCTCCGTCATGCATCATTTACAGTGACCCAACCAAATGCGAGTGTTGAGGAGATGCTTCCAAGACCAAACCAGACTACAAGTGCAGAAGAACCTCCTGAATAATGTCTGCGGTACAATCACTTTCATGTTCTCTAGTCTCACGCTGCTATGAGACGGCCTGAAGAAATTCATTCACTATTCATCACATTAGCTGCCAACTCCTGACGGTGCTCGCCAATCTGAGATGGTGATTTCTGCTATTCAGCCTTGTGTTCACACAACCAATGCATCTCAACAAAGCACGGGAGACCAAAATCTAACTTTTTTTTGCTCCACAAACCTGAGGTCACTGTGGGAAAGGTGCATCAGATTAGATTTTATCCAATGAGTTTTTACATTTTTCTCAGATGAATTCCATTAGCATAAATAGCGACTGCTTTTATGTTGGTGAGTAGAAGGAGGAAAGAAATCTTCCTTTACATTTTCAGCATGTTTTAATCATATTTGACCAAACCTTTCAAT
This sequence comes from Lepidarchus adonis, assembly GCA_037576955.1. NCBI lineage: Eukaryota > Metazoa > Chordata > Actinopteri > Characiformes > Lepidarchidae > Lepidarchus > Lepidarchus adonis. Next base: position 12,929,903 of record JBBIGC010000033.1, read on the forward strand.
GCTCTCTCAAAAGGTCTCAGACAATCGTTTCTAGAAACAAAAAAAAATTATCAATAATGTGAATCACTGCTCTTATAAAGCTTTTTCATTCTTGTTGAGAATTATCTGCCTGCTAAATATAAATGAGTGAGTGAGTTACAATCCAGTTCCAAAAGGTGCTTCTATGAATATTTATTCTGTAAAGAACATTTAGCAGGGATCTAAATAAATGTAAGTGCAAGTTATATATCGTTTTCTGCATTGGTTCAAATGTTGTTTGACTTTGGTATGGGTCCTTTCTTACATGCACATTTACAGAACTGTACATGATGTTTAAGAAACCAAAGCACCAAAGAACACTGGCAGATGCATATGTAATTTAATACATGACTGTCTATATCAGAGGTCCCCAACCTTTTTTGGGCCACGGACCAGTTTAATGTCAGACAATATTTTATCACGGATAAAATCAACAAAATAAAATGATACAACCAACACAAAAACTGTGGTATTTTCTAAATATAATAATAAACGTGAATCCACTGTAACTTTATTAGCAGCGTCTTCCTGAAGCGCGTCAACAACAATCAGAGTAACGTCCTCCTCTGACCCTCACACGCTCTGGTCGCTATGGTAACGCAGAAACGTTCCTTTTAGAATACGTTTTTAGTGCTGTTGTGAGATGGTTTTCTGCCATGATTTTCATCCAGAATACCAGCAAAGTTAATGTCTCAAACATACTTAGATGCTACGGATTGAGATTGAAAAGTACGGCACGGTACTGGCCTGCAGCCAATTACAAAATGCTCCACTGCCCGTTACCGGTCCATGGCCCGGTGGTTGGGGACCACTGGTCTATGCAACTACAATAAGTAACTCCAGATAAACTGTAGACTTCCAAGGGTTAAACCAGTCTACTGATCGCAGATGCAGAGACACATACGCACTAGAGATATCATTTGAGGTCTTGTGCAAAACCATGAAATGGCCCTGTTGTTGTTTTTTTTAATTAAAGACAGAGAGCTTGGAAAGCACATAAATCTGTCACACACAGTCCTCTGGGAACCAAGTCAATGAATGAATGCACAATAATACGCAGTACCACATAAAATGAAGTCGATGCGACAAATGGCAGAATTGTGTTTCCTCTTGCACTCTGTATTCACAGCTCAAATTCACTTTTTCCCTCCATATAATCACTGAGCTGCTGCCAGGCATCTTCTAGCATCAGGCCAATTAAAGAGGCTGTAAAAAAACCAAACTGAGTGATTGTTGCAGTGTCGAGTGACTCGCTAACATGCTTGTTCCGGTGATTCCTCAGCTTTTGCTGAAATTTCTCAAGGCCTACGCCAAGCGTGTTTTCCACAGGATTGTGGTAATCAGGTAGTTCACTGAATTTAAAGTGTCTCACGAGCTGATGCTGCTTTTCATCCCCCACCTGTTCTCAGTATTACAGATCGAGAGCTGGTTTCTCACGTCTGTTCTGACATTCACACTTCATTTGCAATGAGTTTATGTTAAGGTGGAGGGTGTCTGTGTTTATACCCTTCCATACACACTTCACACAAAAGGACCATTCCACAGTAGTCTGACAGCACATCATACAAGATCGATTAAGAATGATAACTATCATACTAAATATCAATTTAAGCAAGTAAAGGCAAAGATCAGACTATTTTGATCATTTTAATATCAAGGAATGACAAAAAAAATTGCATTTTTATACACAATTTACAAATGTATACAAGTTTCAATACTCTTGGCCACATTATGTATTTTATCTTTTTTTTTGGTAAATGTAACCTCTTTTTTTCCTGGAAATGTATTTATATTTTATTAACTGACAGAATTCTGAAATTGAGCCATGTGCAAATGTTTTGTTAGTACTTACTAAAACCCCCTTTGGCAGAGATCACAGCTTGCAAACACTTTGTTTAACCATCTAGGAGTTCTTCCTTTCTCCCTCTTCTTCTAGATCTGCAATATTATGGGGCTGATTTGTTTGCTAAGCAAATTCAGATTCAGTTCTGTTCAAACTGAGGAAATGTGAGGATCATACCAATAGATACATATGAACATCTCTGAGTAGTTCATGATGGAGTTTTGAGCATGTTTAGCCAAATTGCTCTGTTATACAATTCAGTCTTGTTTCAGCTCCAGCTTCTTGACTGACTGTGTGAAATTTGCTTCTAGAATTCTCTGATGTTTACTGAAATCCTCTCCTACATCTACCTTTGCAGTAGTTCTTGTGTCAATGACTGCCCCACTTAACCCCCAAAATGTAACAAATTAATTTTTCTTTAACAGTTAACAGGTTCTTCTTTTATCATATCCTTTTGTGTTATTATGACCGTTTTTAGTTTGATGAGTCTCCAGTACTTGATTTGTTGCTTTGGCTTTTGCAAATGTAGATTATATTTTTGAAAGCAACATGGCATGGCACCACTCCTATGTTAACTAACTCATTAGCAGCTTCATTTGCTGTCATATGGGGGTTTTGCTTTGCATTTCTAGCCAGCATACTTAGACTTAGACTAGGCCAGGGGTCGGCTCTTCAGCCTCCTTGTTGTGGCTCCTTTTGGTCTTGACAAAAGAACAAAAAAAGTCATATATTAATTACATTTTTATTTATATATTATTTTATTTTTGTTCATTTTGTTGCACAGTTATTTTGAAGTTCAAGAAGCTACTTTAACATGAAAGTTTGAAAAGGTTTTTATAATTTGTCAATTACAATTTGCGTTAAGTCCACGTCTACAGCCCTTGGCTTTACCTGAAGTGGCTTCTTTAGTGTGCGACTCGCGCGATAAATGGACCATGAATACATTAATAAATAACTGAAGAAAATAGAGTTTAATTCTGTACAGACAGATTCCTTTACCTTCATTGCCAACAACGCAATCTGTGTTTGATATGTGGTGAGAAATGAGCAAACAACAAAAAAGGAATGTTGAAAGATATTTGCAAAACAAGCACTCAACGATTTCTGAAAAGTACTAACTAAAGATGGCGAAAGAGATGAATTACGGAACTACTATGGAAAGTTGAGCAGAGAAACATACTTTCAACAACTCAAGCTGCTAGTTTTGTGAGATCGTAGAGAGAGGAGAGGAAACCGTTCACAAATGGAGAAAACAGAAAAGAATCATTCAAGAAAAATATCAGACATCTATTCTCCAAATTCATAAACAGGAAATTATTCCAAAAATTTAAGAAATGTCTCTCTCTGCAATGACCGTTTAGAAAAAAAACATTACAATGGCAACAAATGTCACCAGTAGCCTAATATTATGTTTACTTTTAAAAAACTGCTTTAACTATAAGTTTTTTTTTATATATTAAAGTGGGCTGCATTTTATTTTAATTTAAAAAAATATTGGGAAAGACTCAAAAAGGAGTGCATAGTTCAGTATGTAATTTATTTCAAAGTCGGTCTACACATGCACACTGCACTTCTGTTTGTTGCATGCAGTTGTTGTAACATATAAATTAAAAAAAACATTAAAACATTTAGAAGTTTATAATCTGTTTTATGTTTTGCAGCTCCAGATGATCTAGCTTTAGTTGAATCTGGGGCAAAACAGCTCTTTTGACCCCTGGACTAGGATTTATTGTCATTCAGAATTGTTCACCGACATTGTACAACAAAACGATACTTCGTTTACAGTGGCTCCAACAGTGCAAGTAATGAATAAAGTACAAATAGATATATCTATATAGCTATATATAGTGTTCTTGATCTACTGAATCCCGACTTCCACTATTATATTTAACAACATTTGAGAGGAAAACGCTAACATGAAGCACTCACCTTTTTTACTGTCTCAACATAAAACAGCTTATATTTTCAAAACCGTACCCGGCTTTTTAGAAGATTAAATGTTATAATTACTTTGGTATTTTATTTTGTTTTTATAGGTTAATCAAATGTACGTTTATTGTGCATGAACACTGCAAAAAACACTTATTAAAAAAAACAGCGAGTGCTGTAGAGGTTGTGTTTACTAGTTTTAAACTCAAAACATCAACAAAATATGCAATTTTGCCAAAGTGCCCAAAGCTTTGCAAATAACTGTAATCAAGTTAGAAATATGATTATTAAGCATGGGTTATATTCTGCATTAAGCAGCTCTAAAATACAATTCTGGTATTAAAAGAAGGTTTTTTTCTGCTGAAATAGTTGAAGCTGACAGAACGAGAGCTGAACAGATAACCTTATAAGTCTGTGGCTAAGGGCGATTCTTTGGTCTTGGTATGACCCCACTGCTGTGTTATGTGTGTCTCTCTCTCTCTGTATGTTGACCTATGTATTTGGGCATCTTCTGCTGCTCACTTGAGCATGCCTGTAGACGTGCACTGTGTGTCTGTGTGTTGAGGGACTGCCGGTACCATGGCTCCTGGGACGCTAATGTGCGCCGACGGCTTGGCATCTCTTCGTGGAGCATGGCGCAGCCCCCTGCCACCTCAGCTTAGCCTGATGCTAGCCATGAGGCCAAGCATCAGCTCTCTGGATGGAGGAGGTGGGGCATGGTGACCGTAGCAGCTGCCCCAGGACACCCACTCCCTGCGGTGCCTTGTGGGCCTCGTTACCATAACAGGGAAACACAACAACTGGCTGCGTAGATTGTGTATGGATCAACACTTTTTCTATTACTGCACGCAGTGAGCAAATGCTTCAAGGGTGAATATTTTCTTTCTCCTCATAAACGCTTTTTACTTCAAAATGTGGACAGTAGGTGTAGACAGAGGTGGAAAGCAATACTGCTGTACATATTACATGCATATCATCAAAGTCATTACAAAAGAAAGTCATTTTGTTAAAAAGGTAAACAGAAAATAGAATAGAAAGTAAAAAAATATATATATTAATAAATACAAAAATATAAATTAAAAATAAAAATTTTATGTTGATAAACATACACAAGCTATGCTACGGTAATCTAACTGTAGAGGTGAATGCATCACCAGGTTCCATTGTTAATACATTGGAATAAGCTTTTTAAATGTTTGTGTGAATATGTCATGAAACCTGATGCCGTGGTCTAAGAAGGGAATTAAATGTACAACACATCATAGGCAAACCTCTATATAGGCATTTAGCTGCCATAGCCCCACCCCCTCAAGCATGTTCAACTGATTCTATAACAATGTTGTTGTTTTTTTAACCAGCAAGTATTTATATCACTGGGGGGTGTTCCTGCAACAATTTGGTGAACTTTCAAAAGACACAAGCCTGCGTAGAGTAACTTGTCAGTCATTATGAAATCATTTCACTTATAATTCATTATGGAATCAAATCAAAGCTCTTAACGTCAGCAGAATCTGAAGCACTTAATGACAAAGAAGAAGGTCCTGGACTCTTTTTAGCTCTACTAGATATGAATAGGCCATGTTGTTTATGCTGTAGCACTTACCATCTGTTTGGACTTAATCATAAGCACTTAATGATAATGTACAATGTGTTTCTATTCCAGATATTATCAGCTGCACTGTTGTAGCACCTGCACAACAGGTTTTCTGTGACTAAGACAAATTAGTTGAACTCCTTGTAACTTTCACACCAGTGTTGTCGTGTCTAAATTTATACTTGATCGCTTTGGACAAAAGCATGAGAAAAATGTAAATGTATTTCATCGCAACAGACATTGCATTAGCCCGGTTATGATCTGACTGTTGGATTATGAAGGATGACTCCACCGTTTTGTTAATCATCTGCCTATGAGATGTGTGGCTCTACTGACGCTAATAAAACTGGTGCAAAACTCACTAATCAGAGCTCTGTTTGTTCTGTGAAGCAAGAAAATACTTGGAATGTGACAATAAAACAAACATTCATCTCCCTGTTCAGAAACATTATGACTAAAGACAAAAAAAACAAAGAAAGAAAGAAAGTCTTGCCACTCGCCAGTCTGCTCGTGTGGCTCGGGTGGCTGCTCCCGGCACATACGAGCTCGAAAACACATCGACAGAAGCACACACCACATTTACGCCACTGCTGCTCCTCTGTAGAACAAAGGCACCTAATTACCATGCAGAGCACAACATCACTCAGATGCTAGCAGAAGCGTGACTGCAAAAAAGAGGAGAGAAGGGGGGGCAGTTCCTGAGGACATTTTCTGAATATGATCGTGCAAGAATAAAAGTAATGAAGGACAGGATCAGACCACCACAGGACAGCGAGACTCCAAAAGTGTGTGCAGTGGCTGTCAGATGTTAATCTGTGCTGGCTAATCACTCTGCGTGCAAGGTGGCATCCCTACTAACCGAGGTAAATGTGGCCAAGAAGGCCAGGCTACACCAGCAGCCCCCTCCTGTTGAAATTAATGAGCTTGAGGCCTTGTTTTAACAACCAAGAGAGGTGGGAATCAGGAGAACTATAGTCCATCCTCCACACTGAATCCACCTGTGTTGAAAAAAGAGGTGAGAACGAATCACTCCTCACTACGTCATATAAATTCTGTAGAAATAATATTACTGAATATGGGGACTGCGATACAGTAATATATTATATATTAACCTTCTCCAGTTAATGATGTAGTACTGTATGATGACCACAAGTCTCAGGAACACTGCACGCTGGAGACTCCAGTCTGGCAAACTTTGTACTCCTGCCTTGAACTGCATTGTCTTTTTAGAGACTTTAAACAAATCCATAATATTAAATTCAAGATTTACTATATTCTATGATTAATTATTCATTTCTCCTTGTAAAAAAGTACTGTGCTTGTTAGCATAGTTGTCTGTCTAACAATCAGAATCTGCTATCAGAAGAAAATCACTTTTATTATTAATCATCTGAACACAGTGGCTGCTCCTCGTATGCTCATGATGAACTGACCAACAGAAATGATCCAAAATGACTTAGAATACATTTCTTCTTCTTTCATTATTATTATTATTATTATTATTATTATTATTATTATTATTAGTAGTAGTAGTAGTAGTAGTAGTAGTAGTAGTAGTAGTAGCAGTAGTAGTAGCAGCAGCAGTAAGACCAGGGGTAGTAGTAGCAGTTAGAGTAGTAGTAGTAGTAGTAGTAGTAGTAGTAGTAGTAGTAGTAGTAGCATTAGTGGTAGCAATAATAGTAGTAATAATAGTAGCCTAGCAAGTAGTAGTAAGAGTACTAGTAGCAGCAGTACTAGTAGTAGTAGTGGTGGTAGTAGTAGTAATTGTAGTTGTAGCAGCAGCTGTAGTAATAGTATTAGTAGCAGAAGCAAAAGTAGTAATAGTTGTTGTTGTAGAAGCAGTAATAGTAGGAGCAGCAACTGTAGTAGTAATAGTAGTAGTAGTAGTAGTAGTAGTAGTAATAGTAGTAGTAGTAGTATTAACAGAAGTAGTAGTAATAGTAGTATTGACATTAATTTAAATTAGAATTTTTGCTTCTCCTGTAAGTTAGAAACACAGTAATCCAGTCCACCTGCACCAGTAGCCCCATTTCAAAACTGTCGTCTAGTTTAACTGAGCAGTAGCAGTAGTATTAATAGCAGTAGTAGTAGTATTAATAGCAGTAGTAGTAGTAGTAGTATTAATTGCAGTAGCAGTAGTAGTAGTAGCAGCAGCAGCAGTAGTAGTAGTAGCAGCAGCAGCCGTAGTAGTAGTAGTAGTATTAATTGCAGTAGCAGTAGTAGTAGTAGCAGCAGCAGTAGTAGTAGTAGTAGTAGTAGCAGCAGTAGTAGTAGTATTAAAAGCAGTAGCAGTAGTAGTAGTATTAAAAGCAGTAGCAGTAGTAGTAGTATTAAAAGCAGTAGCAGTAGTAGTAGTAGTAGTAGTATTAATAGCAGTAGCAGTAGCAGTAGTAGTAGTAGTAGTAGTAGTATTAAAAGCAGTAGCAGTCGCAGTAGTAGTAGTATTAAAAGCAGCAGTAGTAGTAGTAGTAGTAATAGTAATAGTAGTAAGAGTGAAAAGAACCTTGGTGAGCTTAAGGATGTCATTCAGATACCTGTGCACATTGCTGAGTATTTTGGAATACTTCCAGAGTATTAAACGTTGAGGAGTACCTTCAGTGTAAGAGGTTTGGCCTGAGGTTAATGATGTTATAACACTTTTATTAGAAAAGATTACATCTCTTTAATGACTTTGGTGTGTATGTATGTGCATGTGCGGCCAAAGGGTCACATTCTCCACTTTGAAGTGAAAGGCTTAAGCAAAAGTCAGGGAATCCATCAGACTGAGCTACTGAGGTCTGGTGAGGGGACATGGAACTGAGCAGATGTGGTCAGCTGCATGTTATATATCACTCTGAGTGAGATTATTACCATATAAACCTATGACATACTGAAAATGTCCATAATTCTATACATCTGTAACAAACATAAACTATAATCTACAATAAACTTTGAGCAGTCTATAATAAATACTCAGCAACACTGTTCATACTGTAAAACAACATCACCATACTTCTCTATCTTGTCATTTATGCACTTCTGGTTAGATGCTAACTGCACTTTATTGGCTTTGTACTGAACAATAACAATAAAGTTGAATCTAATATAATTTAGTCTAAATATAAATTACAAACAGAGTACAAAATATAAAACGACAATTAATACATATATAATACATTCATACTATAAAATGTACCCTACTATAAACTACAAACTCTAGCCAAAAGTTACTTTTGCATTAAGAGCTATATCCATCCAAGGTTAATCAGCTTTATCCTAACTTCACATTGCAATCACACTAACTGAACAAAATTTTGCATCTTTAAAATAACTTTTCAGAAAAAGGAAAAAAAATTAATGTTAAAGGAATATTTGACCCAAAAATATAAAATTTACTCAATTTTTTACTTACCCCTGATGTTCTCAATCAGCCAAGACATGTTTGGAGTCAAACTTTTTGCTTCTTCAATTTAGCATTGGAAATCCCAGACTAACACTGCTATTAAAAACTAGCGGATGATACTCTTGTTTTCATAATCACACCGTCAAACAAAAACATAAGGAGCCATATTGTGTTTATTTGCCAAAATTTCAAACCACATTCATCAAAGTATTCCTGAAGGTGGAGCAGACTTGTGGGTGTGGTTTAGCACTCAGTATGACTTACTGTGAGCTATAAACATCCAGCTCTTCATGAAGCTGGAGCAGACTTGTGGGTATGGTTTAGGACTCAGTATGACTTACGGTGAGCTATAAACATCCAGATAAAGGTGGAGCAGACTTGTGGGTGTGGTTTAGGACTCAGTATGACTTACTGTGAGCAGTAGTATAGGAACAAAACTTCACCAGGACTGGAGACAACTGATCTCTGACCAGATGATGGTTGTTACCAGAAAAAAAAACTAGGGTTAGGGTTAAGAATAGTGTTAGGGTTCAGACTAGGGTTAAGGCAAGTGTTAGGGTTAAAACTAGGGTTAGGGTTAGGGTTAAGACTAGGGTTAGGGTTAGGGCTAGTGTTATGGTTAAGACTAGGGTTAGGGTTAGGGCTAGGGTTTGGGTTAAGACTAGGGGTAGGGCTAGGGTTAGGGTTAAGACTAGGGTTAGGGTTAGTGTTAGGGTTAAGACTAGGATTAGGGTTAGGGCTAGGGTTTGGTTAAGACTTGGGATAGGGTTTTCTGTCATTAAAGTAATTTTCTCATTCTGTTGTACAAGCAAGAACATTCAAACTTTTAAATGAAATCACAAACTTCTTATACTGGGTGTCGACACACAGAAACCCACTTATTCCACAGTGACCGGTTTTGTGTTTATGGCTATGCTGGTCACATGCATTCCTGTGTGCTCAGTAATTATACAGTACGTTAAACCCTACGTTTTGGCACCTTCTGCAGTTCAGACTGTACTGCACATTTGCTTTCATAACATTGAACTTTTTATCACTCTCCGGTGTCGACCAGAGGAGGATGGGTTCCCCTTCTGAGCCTTGGTTCCTCTCAAGGTTTCTTCCTATTTAGGGAGTTTTTCTTGCCACTGTCGCATTGCTTGCTCATTTGGGGCTCGGACCCGGATTCTATAAACTCTTGCTTTGTGACAATGTCAGTTGTAAAAAGCTCTCTATAAATAAAATTGACTTGACTTGACTTGACTTTACCCCATTTCTGCAGCAAAAGAATGAATGAAGTTTGTTTAATTATTTTTATTATATTTTATTCTATTATACAGAAATCAATCAATTTGACAAACATTTTAATAATTGACTTCAGCAGTTCAGCAGCTGTCACAGAACAGCTCTTTCACATTTTGTCGCTTAGTGATGTGTTTTTAGGTGAATGCTGAGAGCCAATTTGCATTAAAGAGATTTGGTTTTTTTGGTATATTAAGGCAATGAAAAGTTTAGAGCTAATTACATTGTAAGTGAAAGTTATCCTCAAACCTTTCTTAAATTGATTAGTCTTTGGTTGAGTGGATTATTATCCTGTATTTTGCTCACCTTTCATGGAATTTTGTGAGATTCCTTTATTTTTTAAAATATATTTGATATATTTTTATATTGTAACTCCCTCACTCTTGCATCAAAGTGCAAATTTGATCAAAATGTACCATGTGAAATGTTTTAGCACTAGATATTTCACTACAGTTAAGCTTCTGTGGACAGAAGGTCCTGTCCCAGGTACAACAGAGTAAAGTACCATCCCACTGCACTGCTCTCCGGATGCTGCTGATAGATAACCACTGTTCCATGTGTGAATGGGTTAAGTTAATACGTAATGCGGTGTGTTCACAGTAACAAATATTCACTTTCACAAACATTTCACGTTTGCTCAAATTTTGCCTATTTTTTTTACATATAAAAAACATTTTTGCCTTTTTTTTCTGAAAAATTATAGATATTGTCAACTTGGTTAACATGAGGAAAAAATGAAAGTGGAGCTGAAATAAGTGTCCCTTAATGATAAGCAATGCCATCTCTTTGATGAGATCACTATAATGTGTGTTACAAGTGATACATTTGTGATGACGTAAAAGAAAAGAAGCCATATTGGGTTTATTGTAATACTGTTTACATTGTAATAGTGTCCAGGTTCCTGATTATTCATGAAGTTTTGAAAGATTATAGAGTATTATAAAATGCATTTGTGCCACAGTGGTACTCCTGTGGCTGCTCCCACACCTCTTTCATCTGAAGAGTCCCTCTCTTTCTGGCCTGACCTCGTCACTATCCCCGCTATGCCTAATTAGCTAAAGCAGTATGTTTCGCATGCATCGCAATTACGCGCCAGAAACGTCAGCCTAAGTTCCCGCTCTTATCCTAATTATCTGTTACTAATTTAAATTTTGGCTGCGGCGCGGCTCGGGAATGCTGTTAATGTAAGTGTTCCTGTCTGTCGGAGGGTAATTTGATTTAGAGCGCTTCTACAGTCTAATTAAATATGCTATTTATGCGCAGTATGCAAGTTTCAGGCCGGGGCCCATCTGCGTTTCTTTGCTCCAAAAGCTTGAGGGAGCGTGAGAGGCTAAGGCGAGAGAGGGGGAGATATGAAAAGATATGAAGGACTTTTAAGGCGAAATGTTAATGCAATGATAATGCAATGACACAATGATGTGTTTCTACCTGTGGGGGCAGTAATGAGGAACCTCCAGGGAATTTCTTTAACATTTGTGTTTGTTGATGGGGATGGGGTGTAGATTGTTGTTGTTGATGGGGGACGGGGTGTAAGTTGTTTTTGTTGATAGGGGATTGGGGATGGGGTGAAAGTGAATCAGATAAATGACACAGATAATAGTAATAGTCATCTGCATGTCTTGTCAAACAGGTGCAGTTTGATTGATGGCACAGATTGATAAGCTTCCATTTTTAATGACTTGAGCACTGTTTCTCCAAATCAACTAAAGAAGCCATCGTCAGATACAAACATGTTCTGGGTGATTGGGGAATCTATAAGAGTAGGATTCATTTGTAAAGGAGATTTCCAAACCGGGGGAATATTATTTACTCATTTTATTTCCTTTTGATTCATCAGCTTTGTGCACATTCAGCAGGTGAATACTCCTTTTATGCCCATATAACACTCCTCACAGCTTTTGAGAGAACATAGTGTGGACACAAGAGCTGGCTCAGTACACTAGAAAACAAATGCACACTCGCTTTGAAGCCTTTCCTTTTATGTGAGCTCAAACATAATGTTTGCTCATGGTGGCTTTGTGAATGCAGTTTCAGTGGGAAGTGTGGGACAAAATATGTACACTTCTTTATGAGGCTCAACCATTGTTTATCATGGAAAATCAGCTTGGGGATTGAGCATTATTGAGTTATTGAATGTTTATTCCAGACTCTTGAAGAGTAATTAGTAAAAGAAATGGATGCCTACAAACATTAAACAGTCTCCCTCTGGATATTTTTCAGTCTCTCCAATTTGAAAGATAATTTGAGTGTAGCAAGGCGTAAAGCCTCGTTCTATTCAGCAGTAACTTTTCTCTAATAGGATAAAATGTGATGTAAAAAAAGTAGCTTAAAAAAACAATATGCATATGGAAGGAAAAACAAAACAGCCTCAAGTTTGAATTTTTACTCCAGATGTCACCAACCAGACGCTATAAACGGACCTCTTGTGAATTTTGTGCTAAACACAAATGAAATTCATTTCACTAAACCATGTGCGGCGGCTACATTCCCACAGTGAACAGAGCAAAGGTTTAATGGCAAAACTGAAAAAGCTCTAACAAACCCCATCAAGTAATATCAACAATGAGAAACACACACACACACACACACACACACACACGCACACACGCACACAGTGGACACAGTCCTAAAAAAAAAAGTCCTACACTACTGCTAATGCACAAATACAGGTCTATAATGTGGGGAGGTGTATAATGTGGGGAGGTCTATCATTTGAGGAGGTCTATAATGTGTGGAGGTGTATAATGTGTGGAGGTCTATAATGTGGGGAGGTCTATCATTTGAGGAGGTCTATAATGTGTGGAGGACTATAATATGGGGATGTCTATAATGTGTGGAGGACCATAATGTGTGGAGGTCTTTAATGTGTGGAGGTCTATAATGTGTGGAGGTCTATAATGTGGGGAGGTCTATCATTTGAGGAGGTCTATAATGTGTGGAGGTCTATAATGTGTGGAGGTGTATAATGTGTGGAGGACCATAATGTGTGGAGGTCTATAATGTGGGGAGGACCATAATGTGGGGAGGACCATAATGTGGGGAGGTCTATAATGTGAGGGGAAGTCCTACACTACTGCTAATGCACAAATACACACACTGTACAAACAGGACCTATATGCATCCAATTTGTGTGTGTGTCTCAGGGCATTTCCTTAGGATGATTTGTCGGTTTCCCGGTCTAACCTTACTGATGGCTTCTCACACCCATTAATATTCATCTGACAGAGAAGGCAGACAAGGAATAGCAGGAGGCACACACACACACACACACACACACACACACACACACACACACACACACACACACACACACACACACACACAC